>JAABKJ010007545.1:81917983-82401889 GCA_011634705.1 Andricus grossulariae | reverse complement strand
TTTTTTTTTTTTTTTTTTTTTTGAAAATTTATCTCTTCGGTTGAAAATTAATTTTTTTAACTGGAAATTCAACTTCTTTATATTTAGTTAAAAAAAAGATAATTAATTAAAAAACTTAACTATTTGGTTGAAAATTTATGTGCGTTATTGATAATAAGTCTTTTTTGGTATAAAATTAAACTTACTTAATTATTAATTTTAATTAAGTGAAATTAAATCTTCTTAGTTTAAATTTAATCCTTTTTGGTTGAAAATGAAATTATTTCGTTGGATTTTGACCTCTTTTTTTTAAATTAATTTTTGTTGTTAAATATTCATCATTTTAGTATAAAATTCATCTTTTTTGTTGAAATTCAAATATTTTGTTGAAAAATCGTCTTTTTTGGTTAAATCCCACTATTTTTTTTCTAATAAAAATATTTTTTGATTATTTTTTTATTTATTACTTCAACTACTTGGTCTTTGAACTACTTTGTTTAAAAGTCATTCTTTTTGTTAATAATTTATCATTTTAGTTGAAATATGAAAATTCATCTGTTTGGTGAAAAATTGAACTATTTTGTGGAAAATTCCTGTTTTTTGTCGAAAATTCGTCTTTTTGGTAGAAAATTATTCTTGAAATCTTAAAATCTTCTTGATGTGGATAGTTGAAAATTCAGTTGCTTTGTTGGAAGTTGTTGAATTTTAAACTTTGTTAAAATTTCGTTTCTGTGTTAAAAATTTGCCTATTTTGTACAAAAATCGTTTTATTGTTGAAAACTTGTTTTGTTAATTGAGCATTTAACTATTCCATTTCCGATTGAAAATATACCTTTTTTTGGTTAGAAATTCAACTATCTGTTCTGTTAAAAATTGGACTTTTTTGTAGAAAAATAATCCTCTTGGTTTAAAATTTAACTATTTGGTTGAAAACTGATATATTTTGTTAAAAATTCGTCATTTTTGGTATCAAATCAATTTTTTATTAATAATGCAACTGTTTCGTTCAAAATTACTCTTTTCTTATTACAAATACACTTTTTGTTTAAAAATTCTTGTAATTTGTTGAACATTCTTTTTAATAGTAAATTAATCTTTATATTTAAAAATTCATCTTTTTTGCTGGAAAATTTAACTACCTGGTTGAAAGTTTTTGCTTTATTCGTAAAAAACATTAAGAATTAAAAAAATTAATTTGTGGGCAAACGACACAAGCTACGAAGAAAATGAATAGACAAAAGTTTTAATCGTAAAAAATAACATTCAAAATAAAAAAAATTAATTTTTTAAAAAACGAAACAAGATACGAAAAAAAATTAAAAAACAAAAATTTTTCACCCAAAAAGGATCTACAAATTTGTTATCGATCATTTTTAGATAGGACAGGTAGATTTTCTTTTAATCATACAAAATAATATTGAAAATTGAAAAATTAATTTTTTGAAAAACGACACAAAAGACGAAAAAAATGAGAAGACAAAAGTTGTTGAACCAGAAAATATCTAAAAAATCGTTATAAACTCTTGTTATGAAAATATATCAAAAATAAAAAAATTAACTTTTTGGAAATCTGAACAAGCAGCCCCAGTCTGAGGTACAGAAATAAATATTATGGTGATTATTTTTGCTTTTTTTTTTAATTCAACTTGACATCCCTACAAATTATTTCTTTTGCCGAGCAAATGACCTTTCATTTGTTTCAAAATTTTTTAAAAATATTTAGAGGTCGCTGAAGGTCATTTTAGGGCAAAAATGCTCATTCCTAATTAAAATGACGCTATTAATTGATTACTCATTTCTGACGCGTATGAGTGTTGTTCTTTCAAGTCAATGTTGCACTCAGGTTTGTTTCCAGATTTTTACAATAACATTCCAAGGACGCTCAAGGTCATTTTAAGGTCAAAATGGCTATTCTTAATTAAATCGACGCTAGTTATTGATTATTTATTTCTGACGCGTATGAATTGTGTTCTTCACAATTAAATATTGCACTCAGATTTTTTTCAGATTTTCATAATAACATTCAAAGGTTGCTCAAAGTCATTTTCTTAATGAAATGTTAATTCAATTGAATTTTTTCCTGCTTTTTTTATAAAGAAACAGTGTAAAATTATTTATTTAGGCAAGAAAAAATTAGTCAACTTGTTTGATAAATTATTGTTATATTATTTGAAGGACATTCAAGGTAATTTCGTAAGAAATTACCTTTTTGTAAATTGTGATAAAGAAAAAACAGTGCTAACACTTGCATATTAGATGGTAGTTTATCGCCAACTAAGTTTCCTCTTTCTTTTCTAAAAGGTAAATCATTACCGAGTCTTCTGCACTTATGATAATTAATTCTTCGTAATTACAATTTAACAACTGAACTTGATCATATTTTTAACTTGAAGTAAAATTTTTAAAAAATATCTACCATGTAAAAGAAAAGAATTTTGAATTACCATTTTTCGCAAAATGACCTTGAATGACCTAAAAGTAATATATAACATACAATCATTAAAACATTTTACTAATTTTGTTACCGCAATGAATAAATACATTGCTTCTCAAAAAAGAACTAGAGTTTAATTAAATCAACCTTTTATTGCAAAAATGACCTTGAGCGACCTTTCAATGTTATTGTAAAAATCTGACCAAAATCTGAGTGCAATATTAACTTGTAAAGAACAGAATTCATATGCGCCGGAAATAAATAATCAATAAATAGCGTCAATTTAATTAAGAATAGCCATTTTAACCTTAAAATGACCTTGAGCAATATTCGAATGTCATTGTGAAAATCTGAAAAAAATCTGAGTGCAATACTTAATTGTAAAGAACACAATTTATACGCGCTAGAAATAAATAATTAATAAATAGCGTCAATTTAATTAAGAATAGTCATTTTCGCCTTAAAATGACCTTGATCTACCTTTGAATGTCATTGTGAAGATCTGAAAAAATCGTAGTGCAATATTGACTTGTAGAGGACAAAACTGATACGCGTCAGAAATGAATAATCAATGATTAGCGTCAATTTAATTAGGAATAAGCATTTTTGTCCCAAATGACCTTGAGAAACCTTTGAATGTTATTGCGAAAATCTGGAAAAAATCTGAGTGCAATATTTAATTGTTAATAATACAATTCATACGCATCAGAAATAACTAATCAATAAATAGCGTCAGTTTAATTAAGAATAGCCATTTTGGCCTTAAAATGACCTTAAGCAACTTTTTAATGTCATTGTGAAAATCTGAAAAAAATCCGAGTGCAATATTTAATTGTAAAGAACACAATTCATACGCGCCGGAAATAAATAATCAATTAATAGCGTCAATTTAATTAAGAATAGCCATTTTGGCCCTAAAATAACCTTGAGAGACCTCTAAATATTTTTTCCAAATTCTGAAACAAATCAGAGGTCATTTTCTCGGGAAAAGGAACAATTTGTACGGGTGCCAAGTTCGTTAAAGCCGAAGGAGCTTTAACAAAAGAGAATTCACAATCACCAAATTACAGTTGACGATGCTTGATCTTAAATTTTAAAAGTTCCGGTCACAAATGTGGAGGAAGTACAAAGGCCGAGCGAGTAGCATAAATACATTATCAAGCGCAAAGCGCGAGATTCAATATACGCGCCCCCTAGGTGCATTCGAACTTGCGAGCGTACGGCGCGATGAAAATGTGCCTGCGTTGCGGACAGATTTTTTTATTGAGATCTAGAGCGTATGATAGAAGAATAAAATATTTTCTACCCAAGAATTTGTGAGAAGGAATTTTATTATTGAGGAAAAGACAGTGGTCAATCGACTCGAATGAGTATATAAAGTATAAAAAGATATTTCACGATAAATCAAGTCCATTGGTAAACTTTACGCAATTTACACAAATTTACCATTGTTGTCCAACTGCCTCCTGTGGTGTCACGGTAGAACGGCGAGCAGGTCGTCCGATCAGCGCTCTTCTTTTTTCAAAATGGTTTTAGGCAAGGGCATAATAGCTCAATTGGTCCGGATTTGATGCGGCTTAACCCTCGAGGTACATCGCCATACGAGCTAAGTAAAAAAGCGGGCCGAGTATCAAAAGGGCATAAAGGAAACGGATAGACTGGCAAATGCCTTCCTTCAAAGCGGAGCAACAACAATAAAATGAGCATTCCAGCGTGGATTCGTGTAACCTTCTTATTACGTCTTCATGATTTTAAGTGGATAGCCAAAATAAATAAGCTGAGAATCTACATTGTTCGTTGCATTAACGAGGAGTAAATCATTCTTTAAAATTTTTATTGATTTCCGAAGCGAACAATTTTATTAGAACTGAGGTTTTGCAACGAAATTCAGTAACTTCAGAAAAGTTATCTGAATATTTCAGTTTTCTTAAATTCCTGAATCGTAACAAAATTTAAGTTATCGTGATCAAAAGAAGTGCGCAGTTAGCAACAGCGCGCTTCTCGATCGCGTTCGAAACGAACAATCTTGGTGGTGGTCATGGGCGGCAATGCACTGAAAAAAGTTCTGTTGAATTATAACGATGCAGTAAATCTACTTTTTCCGATATTGAAGAAGCGAACAATTTTATTAGTACTGAAGTTTTGCAACGAAATTCAGTAACTTCAGAAAAGTTATCTGAATATTTCAGTTTTCTTAAATTCCTGAATCGTAACAAATTTCTTTTTTACTCGGATAATTTTTTTCAAAATTATAACTCAAACTAAACATACAAACGCAATTTATTGTCTCATTTCCTATATTCCAAATTTTGAGAGCGATATATCGTTGCGTTTGGACATGGTGAACACCAAAAAAACATTTCATAAGCGAGGACTGGTTTGGTCACGTGGTCACCGTAGAGCATGCCCTTAAGAGATCCGTAAGTTCATATCGCTATTTTTAGTAGATTTTAACAAGATTTAGAAATTATCTGAATGAAACTTTTCAATTTGGCACAAATTGCAAATCTTCTAGATTAATTAATACTAGCAGATTTGTCTTTTTGTATTTTTTTATCAACATTATATTAAAAAACATATCTACTTCTTATATGCTGTTCAATTTTTTCTACATCATTTTTTTAAACAGAGAACCGTCTCTATGACCTAATTATTAACGCGATGCGCTAGTGTCGCAATAAGGATGTAATCGTCAAAGCCGCAGGTGCTTTGGGAACCTTCTTTAAAAATAAATTGAAAGAAAATTTCAGGTCTAATTTATGACTGTAGTTCCTCAGGGGTTTAAACCACAGTTTTCGATTTAAGTTATAATATTTATGATATTTGGAAAAATGTGGGCATATTTTTTTACATTTGATGGGGCGGTTGTTAAAAAATATAACTTTTGTGATATATATATATATATAGCTATAAAACTGAAGCTAAAATATTGAAAAATAAAAAATAAAACTTTAACAAAATAATTATTGAAGCAAACACGAAAAAATTCCCTTAGATTTCTCCTTCAAAAATCGCAACAACTACAACAACTACAACCTTTATAGAGGAACAATTTACAACCGGACGATTAAATTATTTTTTTGTAGGTGCACAGTGTTATAAATGAAAAAAGTACGTAAGTTGTTAAGAAAATTATATGAAATATATATTTTTATTTATTCCAAAAACAAATACCACTATTTAACAGAAAAAAGAAATATTTATAATACTACTACTACATTTTTTAATGTTGATAATAATATTTCTTATTGATAAATACTTGTTAAAGTCCCACAATAACCGGCAAATTGTTAAGAAAACGTTGAATATCTTAAGATGCTACATTCACTTAGTTTGAATTCTGTAGTTTTAAATTAATTGAATGCCTCAATATTTAATTTTGGGATGAAAATTTCAAACTTTAATTTGTTCACTGCAATATGTATAAAACAGTGAGAAAATATGATTTTTTAAGAAAACTCAATTTCGTAAAGGAGTGCACTTAGTATCGTTCACGCTATAAAGGCAAGTTTATAGTCATTTTAAAACAAAGTTTAACTTTGGAAAAAAATAACAAGCATGCAATCGGCAATGAGTAAGCAATGTTCGCTCCATACAGAAATGACATTTCACTTCAAAGTTTTAGACAATAAAAACAGGCATTTAATTTTCATATCAATATACAAGGATTTTTAATGAACAATTTTCCGACAAGAAAAAAATAAATCATCTAACCACCTGTTGGAATTAGTTCAATACAATACGAAATACTAAAAAATAAACCTGAAAGATCTACGTACAGGAATTTATAGTGGTGAACTTGCCCTAGAAATAGGGTTAAAGTACATTGATATTTATTATTGAAAGATTATTAATATGTCGAGGCCGGCTTTTTCATCGTGAAAGATGCAGTATATATAGTAATGTCACATGTATTACTCTATATTTAACGCCGCCCACAGAAAACGACGTGGACTCGCTGAGAGAAGCAAGCAAATATCTTACGTATCTTGCATGTCAAAAATAGAATAATTATCAAAAAATAGCGCTGCTTGCGATACCGCTTAAGCGTGGCGTACCGAATACTAAAGCACGGCAAATGTTAACTATCGCAAAGCTAAGTACGTACTAAGCAAAGTATTTGTGGGCAAGTGCTACTCTCAGCAAGTACCTTTGGTGTTCAGAAAACGCAGTAATTTTGTTTATGAAGCTAAATTACTTGTATACCATTAATCCACTCTTTTATTTACTCATTATTAATGCTTTCATTCGCGCCTGAAATCAAATCTAAAATCTCGCATGCCTTGAAATGTCAGATAGAGCTTCTAATTTACATAAACGCGTGCTGTCAATTTAATTTGCAAATCTACTAAGAAATTATCTTGTATTATTTCAAAATAAAATGATGTGAATTACTTGAAAGTAAAAATAAATAGAGTAAAAGTGAAAAATTTTCGCCAGATGCATTTAAAAATCAACGTCGATCGATTTTTAATAAGGGTTTATGTAGTTTAATGATGTAAACACTGTAATTTCGCATAATATTTGCTTATCGACCGGCTAGTCACCTGAAGCGTGCAAAACCATGGCTATAAGTTTAATCGTTTGGATGTTATCGATAACCATTTATCACACACGAGGATGAACGTATCTTCAAATTCAAGTGCAAATCTCTTGAATGAAATGCAGAATTACCTACTCAAGCTGTTTAGACTCTTACATTTGCTCAGCACGGGATTTGGAAAAGCGACGTAAACAAATAAAATAGTTTAAAATAACGTTTTTTTCAAATAGTTAACAAAATTAAATGACAATTTTCATCGAATAATCATTATTTTCTTCAGCTTGTTTAGAGTTTAAACCTGAAGCTTGGGAAATAATAATTTATGATTGGTCTCTGCGATGATGCGTAAAAGGTTCAACATTTTTTTAAATAATAAGACAAGATCATAGTTTGTCGAGCTTCTACGTGATTAAAAAGACATTTTTTGGAAAGGGCGCTAAGAACCAAAACCTGGTAATCCCGATTTTTTCCATGTAGAACACGAGGAAGATGGCAACCTTCCAAAAATTAATTTAATGGACTATGAAGTTTCAATTTGTATAGCAAATTGAGACAAAGTGTGATGAGGGTTTCCCTTTTATACTTTGATTTTCTATACTGTTTTAAAAACTATGATAAATTTCTCATCTTCATTGTTTAATTATTATTTACTTGATTTAAAAATAATGTCGGCATCTCGTGTTAAATGAAGCTAATGAAATTATGTTTTTTTAACAGAATGCTTTGCAGGCAATGGTTTCTATTCTTAAAACGTAAACACTATATAATAGAATAATGCACATTATACTAATTATAGCAATGTACACAATCACATAATTCTCCAGGTAATACATACAATTATGCCAATAATAATAATTATGCCGTTATTATCAATAACGTACAAATTAGAGGATACGTTAATGAATTATCTTCTAACAGAACGTAGTTATTTATCCTAATACGTTCAGTAATGAGATTATAGTATTATCACATAAGCTCACAGGTTTATTATAAATGTTAAACCTAAATTTTTAGATTTTTTGTACATTCCGAAGTAGCAAATTGTCACTATACTTGGGATAAACAAATTTACTTTATGTTTGATCATTTGTACATTTTTTGGCTCATAGAAAGTTCAGTAGAACATTTTCTATTCAAAAACATTTGTTTAAAAATGACAAAGAACAAACTTCAGACATTCTATCTTTCAATATAAAACAGGCGAAAATAAAAATAACAAATATTAAAAATTGTAGGGCGATTCAATTTAGAAGCTTCCGAGCCTTAAAACCTCCTTGAAATTTAATAAGGTTCTGATTCTAAAGAGTAAATTTCTAGGGAATATTTAAGTATTTAAAATACTTCAAATTCAAAAGCTTATAGATTTAAACGAATGAATTCGTTATTGATTTTATTCAATCCTTTTTGTTACAAAAAAATAATTATAAAAAGTAAAACAAACAAAAATAACTTTTTATTAAGATAAGAATGTAAAAATAATTTCAAATTTTAAAATCCTTTCAATATTTAAAAACTTCTTCCCTAAACCTGAGTCAATGAAAAATGTGTCGATGAATCAAATCAGTATAAGGTTCCAAGAATTATTCAGTAAATTTTACTGATTATTTATCCGATTTTCACTCATTATTCAGTGAATTTGATGGATTATTTAGTCATATAATCTGTAGGTAACTGATTGGAGTCAATTAATGGAAAATGAGTCACCGAGAATAATTATTAACGTTATGATATACCTCTACATTTGAATCAGTGAAAATCTAATGTGAAATGAACTACTATTGATTGAAATTTCACTCATGTGTCACTTTTTTTAGTTTAAAAAGTTCAGCGGCGCTTATTGAATGAAATGTCAGTGATTTTTTGTACTGTAAAATTAGTGAAAAACTACTGAAATTTCTTTTAATATTCACTGATTGAGGCAGACCGAAGTACATCACTGATTCAAATTAAAAGAGTAGCCACGCCACGGTCGCTAATCTGAAATTTTTTGAATTCCATCGAACCCTTCTCACATGCTGCGCAACTTTTCATACATCTTAAATTTTTTGAAATCTATCAGTGTGTTATTGATACCACCATTTTAAATATCTCTGTTGAAAATATATTTTCACCTCAAAATACAATAAATTACAATAGAGTACAACCATGTGAAATTTGGTATCTTTTTTGAAAATTTACAATAACTTTCAAAGATTTGTTCAAAGATTCTGAATAATAGCGAAACAATTTTAGTGTCTTCTGTATTCTTTTCCATTTTTTAATGATTAATAATTGCAGATAATTACAAAAATTGATTACAAACAAAAATTTTCTGCTAGAATTCGCACACTTTTAAAAAATCGTACAATATTTTTTTTCATTACACCTTTCAAATTATATTACTCTATTGTGAAAATACATTTACACTGAGTGGTGCATAACGATACGAGATGATCGTCGGTCTCGTTGGATTTTGTTCGTATAGCAAGCAATTTTTTAACCGAGTTTCTCTTATATTCATTTGTCTTTTTTCATTTAATTTCATCTCAAAAATCAAACCATTTTTCGTTAGGTGTAAAATGACAGGTTAATAGTGTCAACAGTATGAAAATGACATCGAACGATTGCGAAAAAGAAATTCGAAAAATTGGAAAAAGACCTGCATCCGCTGATCGATCACCTTCAGGAGGGCTCACATGAAGATTATTAGATAATATAAGAATCACTTTTAGTTTGTCTATTGTAATATTTAATCTAAATTAAATCAAATTATTCATAAAATTTAAGATATGAAAAAGCCTATTGCTTATGATTACTTGTTCCAATTTCGTAAATTTGATGCCAATCTGATACAATACTGCGTTAAAATCTTAGTTTGACCAAAATACAGAGCCGTTCTCAATAGGAACAATTTATTTTACTTTCAGATAACTAAATTACAAATTGTCGAAATGAAATACTTTCGATCAAATACCTATAATTCAACTGCGCACAATTTATTTAAATTAATTCTTATTATTATAAAATGAAATTATCGATCAATCTCGTATGATACGAGACGATCGCTTTAACGATGCGAAGTGAGACAAGAATTGGTTTTTAAAAAATCGAGCGTCTTTCTCATATATTGGAAGTTCTCGCTATTTTGATCGTTGTGCATCTCTATTTACACTAGCGGTATAAAGTGCAACCTCTGAATAAGCCCTCTCCGAATAAGACCGCTTCTCGTAATCTTCGTTCGAAAGTTGCCCCCACTACTTCGCGCATCATAGAATCGAGGGCGAACCTCCGAATAAGACCGCGGGTGGAAATTGCGTTTTAATCTTAATTTTTGCTTTGAATAATAGTATAGTAATGAAAATTTCAATTGATTGTAATCAATTTCATTAATCTATTGTTAATACTTATTAATATTTATACATTTTTCATACAAAAATATTAATAAAAATGTTTAATTATCTCAAAAAAGCAACAGAAAGTAACATATTCAGCAATCCTTGTTCAAAAATAATATTTTTCAATTCAGTTCTGAAAAAAAATAGTAACTCATAGAATGTGGTCAAATACTGCCAAGTACCTCTTGCAAATTACAAATTCAGTATTTTTCCTCAAATAAACATTTTACCTTACTCATAATTGCCACACTTTACACTTTAAATTCATCGAGTGCAAGCAGTCCTATTCAGAGGTTGAGCCGAGAATGTTTCGTGGCGATTTTGGACCGCGGGTGCGGGTAACTCATTTCTCGGAATTATGTTCGCCTACAAGCCCGAGCACGGTCTTATTAGAAGGTTGCACTGTATTTGTATTTATGTGAACCTCTTTCTGTGTAGTTGTTGTATCTTTTTTGTATCATCTTTACTACAATCATTAAACTTTTATGTGCATAGTTTTTCATTTTTTTGTTAATATAACACATGTTGAAAAAATGTGTATCTAAAGACCGGACTAGGTGGCCCCAAGGGTTATTGATGATTTAAAAACGAATTTGTTGTCCCAAGTTTTCCTATACGTCAGAATTTCTAGATATCCTGACCTAACAGTAAAAAAAGGCCATTCTGAGCCACATGTGAAACAATATAACACGAGCAGCGATTTTTTTGTCTTAAAGCTGCTTTTGCCATCGTTTAGTACTTCTTTTTACCCTTCATTTCCACTTTGGATCATCTCGAACTTATTTTTTTTCTCTGAGATATGGTACATAGGAAAGATCCGTCATCTTATATTTAACAAATCAGAGCTCAAATTCGGATTCAGCAAACTCAAAAACCTTTAGACACCAAACCCTTTATCAATCGAATAAAAAAATTTTATTCGCTTTTTTCGCCCCCGTTGCTAGTTTTTCAGTGTGGAACTTAAATGATTAACGTGACATATTTCGGAGAAAACAGATCGGTACGGGATAATCCAAAATAGAAATGAAAGGTAAAACGGATTAGTAAACGATAGCGTAAGCAGTTTTAACGCTTACTCTGTAAACGGGGGTCATTCCTGTCCGAGTAAAAACGAAGTGCGTCGATTATTCAAAGTCTACAAGTGAGAAAATTGTTTGAATAAATTATTTTTACCTGCTAATCTTTAGCATATTTTTTAAGTAGTAGCTTCAGTGGTGCCCTCTGAATTTTGTCACTTTTTTCCCGTTAGTGAAAAATATTTTAGAAACGTGCTGGACAGAAACGACCCCCGTTTACAGGATAGAAATTCAGAAAAAAACGTTTACAGAGTAAGGGTTAAGACAAAAAAATCGTTTCCCATATGATATTACTTCAAATATGGCTGAAAATGACCATTTTTTTACTTTTGGGTAAGGATATCTCAAAATCATGATATATAGGAAAAATATGGATATTGAATTCGTTTTTAGGCATCAAAATCCTTTGGGGTCACCTAATCTAGTCTTTGGGTAGAAAAAAAGTTAATTTTTGTCGGCTTGTGTAATTTTTTTATATGTACAATGACAGAAAGGACGTGATGAACATTAAACGAAATAAAAATTAACGATTACTCTTGTCTAATCTTCCATTTGAATTTAAGTGATTCGAGCAATAATTTTAATGTTATAAATTTTAAGATATAATTGTACCTAGCTTGTAGTATCTAAATACTTAAAACCTTTATCCGATTTCGGAGTATTCTTACATGCAACACAAATTACCTTCACGTGGTAAAATTTATCTAAAGCATTGGGTACGGTTAACATGTCTACTTATTGTACCTTCTTTTGTTTTAATGGGAAATAATCTGGCAACAAAAATTGCAGGTATATTTTTTCTGTGGAATCGCTTATACCGTAAAAATGTTCAATAAACTTTATTGTTTTATAATAATTAATTTCTGTAAACTTTCTCCCAATCAATCACTTTGTTAGGTAACTTATTGAAGTAGTTCACCAAAGTAAATTATTATTTTGAGATGTTAAACTAAAGAAATGAACAACTTGGAAGTTATTTCCGCTAAATTACTTATTATAAACAATAAATGCATCAGATGGAACTATGGAGGGTCGACTAAAAAATATGTAGGTTTCAAGATCTTGGTTTCAATATCTAGGTTATTAACATCCACTTTTCCATTTATAACTATTCTTGGCTCATTTATATAATTTCCGTACTGTTACTGATTCAGTCATTCAGTTGGTTAAAATGCTTACTACAAGAACTGTTATGCTAGTCAACACAGTGACTATTGTTCAACAATAATCGTCCACATCGACAGTCACCAAATTATGATAATATCCGCAACATTAAACACGCTGGCCACGATTGCATCTAATTAATAAACGGTTAATCATACCCATCACAATCTGTCTCTCTCCTTGAACACATATCCAAAACACTCTCTGAACATTTCGCACACAATTTTCTATCAGCGAAAAAAATTCCTTTCAGTGGTTTTGAACGTCGTCTATGTTTGTTGGCCTTGGTTATGTCCTTAACAGTGAACAGATGGAATATCACTGCTAAGCTGGTCAACATACCAAGCAAAGTAAATCAGTTCCTCGTGCCAAGTTGCACTTGGTCCATAACATGTGCCTAGTGTTTTACATTGCATTGTGGTGAAGCGAAGGGTGGAAACTAAGAGATGAAGGAAGGTATGACACAAGTAAGATAGAATTTCTAATGAAAACGATGAGAATGGAAGGTACCTCGTGTCTTCCGCACCATTCCGGAGGGGGCGTAGATCCTGCCTCGGCTTGAGGACAGGGGTCAGCCCCCATTTCTCGATGAACTCGATGCGGGAAATCTTGGCGCTTCGCGGCGGTTACGAGAGGGGGCTGCTCCCCCCCTCGAGCCTCATTGCCCCCGAGCGCCGCAGTCCCACAGACTAGCGCGATTCTCCCCTGCTGGCCCCCCCCCCCCCCCCCCCCCCCCCCCCCCCCCCCCAAACGCCCTTGGCACAGCCAAGAGAAGCCACCAAAATGGCTGCTGCTTCTTCCAGATCACTTTTTATCTCGAGACACGCTGCCGCCCGCCCGGACCTCAGCGCAGCGTCGGATCGAGCGGGATCATCCCTAGGTTAGGGAACAACACTGGTTGCCGTTGCCGCACCGAGCGGCCGTCGATCGATGCCTCGTCGTCGCGAGATCGTGAGAGGAGAGACACACGCTGCTGATCTTATCGGCACACACCCCGCAACGCCACCTTCAACGCTCCCCGAAACGCTCGGCGCACGACGCACTTTTAACCACTGCAACACCAACCCAACACTGAACCGAGCGCTGGGAGTGTCACCAGCGGCAACCGACCGACAATGACCGCGTACACCTCACAATCGTCACCACCGACCGCGACACCGTATTCAACACCGGCCGAATCGGCAGGAGGCGTCGCGACGACATGCCTGCGCTTTTTATCTCGCACCCGCTCAATCTTTTCTTTATTCGGTCTTCCTTCTTCTGCTGCTATACAGCTACACTCGCGAGCGAATATTTTGCCGAAGGAGAGCCGAGAGATTCCAACAGCGGATACAGCGGGACGTACTGAGCTGTAAGCTCTAAGCTTCCGAGGTAGCAAGGCTGCGGTGTGTTGCCTGCCAGCCAGCTTGCTTGCTTGAGCTATGCGCGCTCCACCGCGCCGACACAACCGCGCTCCCCCTAAAAGCTCTCACACAGCCCCCACTCTAACTCACTCCCCACTCTACTAACTCTAGAGTAGCTGCCCCGCTTCGTCGTCTTTCTCGCGAGCTTTCAACCGTTCCTTACTAAAATTCTCAAATTCTCGCGAATTTAC
This sequence comes from Andricus grossulariae, assembly GCA_011634705.1. NCBI lineage: Eukaryota > Metazoa > Arthropoda > Insecta > Hymenoptera > Cynipidae > Andricus > Andricus grossulariae. The sequence goes on along the minus strand of JAABKJ010007545.1, from coordinate 82,387,725 downwards.
AGTCGGGAAATATTCTCAACACCGAGAATTTACCACGAACGCTAATTCTTAATAGCATATTCCATGCTTCACGATAGTGAAATGCACGCTGAATTCAGCAATCAAATTCAAATGGAAGTCTAGAAATCGTGACTTTGAGAAATTAAGTAAGAGAAAATAAAGGGCTACTTTTAGGGGGGACGAATAAAGTCAACTATATTTCCAAAGGAATTTGTCACGTAAAGGTAGGAAGGCGTAGAGAAAGAGTACTTCAGTTCATGAATAAACCCAAAACAAAAGCACCACTCCCCAATTTGGTGAGGCTAGATGAATTAAAGATGAGCACTAGGGCGCATCGAAAAAAATCAATTTTTCTGATCCCTGTGAATGGTGAAAGTTCTATACCATGATAATATAAGTGCTATGTACCATAAACCAAATCGAAAATTCACTTGTGTATGTTTTACCAGTCAAGTTAAAGTACCGAAAAATGGTAAAATTTGCATACCATGATATATTGTATGAAATTGATAAAAAAAAAGTATTATTCTCACACTCTAGTTGTAGTATCTTAACTTTAGCTTGAGTGCGGGAATATCGTTAGAACGTTTTTGGATCAGATCCATACTGAGTAGGCTTTTAAGCCTTCTATACAATAAGATGGACTAAACTAGGAAACTCTTGCATATTACGTAACATTAAAAACCGGAGGAGGGGTCCAATTCATGTCACATTAATGATGAAAATAGACAGGAAAAGTTGGAATATCCGTTACTTGAGAGGGGAGGGTGTATAAAAGGTCGAAAAAATGTTACGTAATATGTGAACGCTTCCTTATATTTTATTATAATATATGAGTGATTCTCCGTCTAGCGTACGATTCAATGTCTCTGGTGCTTAAAAAAACGAGTTTCACTTATGAACAAAAATATACACTAAACGAGTAATTTCTATGCCTGGCGGTATATGTAGTCCTGCTAAAGGAATTAAATGATACATCAACAGCGAGGTTGAGCCGTGTATAGACCTCTGTTTCACGGGGGGGTTCGAAATGAAAGGACATAGTACAATAGGTTTAAACCGCAGTGTTACACGGGACTTAAATCGACGAGCCTTACAAGACAATAATAATAACAGTTTATTACCAGTGAGCCCTGCAAATTTTAGAAAGAAAATTCCTATCAAATATGCTTCCGAATCAAACGTTTTCAATTGATTAAAATTACGCTGAGTATCTACAGCTAAATTGTTTGAAAAATGGAAAAATTATAGCAATTTTTTCTGTCCCATTAAAGATTTGGAATTCTTGACCCAATGTAATGAAAACAATTCATTTAATCTCATATCGCGAAACATTTTTTTAATGTCTATTCTTAAATTGTGCGCCATGCTGATAATCACCCATATAACTTCTACTAGACTCATCCTGATCAGAAAAGGATATGTTTTTGGTGATAAAATATCGAGAAATTTACAAGCTTTAGTCATTTTCACTTTTTTGGGTACTGTACTCTGTGTGTGCGAAGCTAAAAAATATTTCCAAAAGGTTCATAGTATACTACCTTTCCCATTCACTTGGATCACAACAAAAATGATTGGTTCTAGTTTGGAGTTTGTTCTCGATATCCCCATTTAAAGTATATGGGACATTTCAATGAGGTCATCTGAACGCAAATGAATTGCAAGTGAATTTACGTGACTTTCAAGTTAATCGATCATAATTCTAATAATTCTGTTTTCCAATAAATTTGACTGAATTCGGATGAATTTACTGATTCGCCTAGGCAAAAAGGACTGGAATTTTGAGTTATGATTACTAAAAATTCCAGTCATTTTTACTGGGCGAATCACTGAAATACGACTGAAGCACAGTGAAATTTTCAATGAAATTGAATTTAAGAAATAAATGTAACTTTCAGATACATAGCAATTAAATTTCGGTAAATTGAACTAATTTCCAAGTAGAATCACCTGAACACAATTGAATAATATGAACGAGATTTAATTTATTTTTATTCTAATTTAGCAGAATTCTCTAGATCTGTTTGACCTGTCACTTTGGATTATAAAATTGTCAGAAAATCCTTTGGTTTATCAAACGAAATTTTAACTTTTTATATTGTGTTGCATTAGGAACATCATGTACTCGTATAGTTGAACGAAAAGTACATTCTTCACTACAAAATGATTTAAAATGTGATGTAACAAAAATAGCAAAAATAAAGAGCATAAAAAAAATTTCATTCTAAATAATTATTTTTTAAACAGTCTTTTTTTAAAGTGTGCAGAAAATAAGGAAATAATTCGAGCCCATAACTTATCCATAAATATAGAGCTTTATTAGATCAGTATCAGATCATATCACATTATACTTGGACTAATGTGATTAAAAAAAGCATGAGGCATAAATATTGAATATTACCTTCATGTGAAATATAATGTATCTACTTACATAGAACAGTTTATTATTTATAAGAGGAAGACATTTTTATATTTAAGCTAGAACTTTTATTTCTAGCCACATTATACCGAATATACATTATTGATATAGTCTGCTACTACTGTCATTGGTTGATATCGAGAAGTTGTATGCACTGATTAATCTCTCTTAATTTTTGAAGAGAAAAATGATTAATTATATATTTTTTAAGGTTTTGCTCAGTTTTCCACATGTAAATAATATAGCAAATTTCAGGTATGACGAGTGAGTTCTATATATCAATCGAATTTTATTTTCCTTTTTGCAAAATCATTTCATCGTCAATTGCCACCGATAACCGGTTTAACACAATTACACTTCGAAGCTTCATGCACAATCTATGTTATGTACGAGTATGTATACAATGCATGTTATTCCAATTTTTGGAAAAAATCGAAACTTGACGTTGTGTTGCAATATCTTTTTATAAAATTGACACTTTGTTTTTGACTTAGGCTTATTAGACGCGAAAATTTCTTACATTTGGCGATATTATGAGAAAAAATGGTTCATTTTAGTATTATAAAAATTAGGGTACTTTAGTAACAACTTGGGAACAGATAATTTTCGCCGGTAGCGTATGAAGAGTAATCGATACAATCAGCCCCCCCCCCAATGATTGTCTACCTCATTTAAATATGCTTATAAGTACAAACAAAATACTCACAAATTAAACTATATAATAATAAATAGTGCAGGATAAAGCGCAAACAATTCTGCAACGTATTTGATAAGCTAGGTTAGTGCAGTGCTGTGCCTTTATGTAAATGCCAGAGTAAAGTAAAATCGGTGATGCTCAATGAGTAAGGAATTTTCACGAAACCCTGTTGAGATCAGGAAAGTCCGCGTGTTGATTTTTTTTTTTAATACTAACAAAGATTCAACTGAAAACTTTTGGATTTGAATTGAATTTGATGATTAAAACTACACGATAGTAATATTCTAACCTTGAATTGATGTCTGTATATTAATAAATGAGTGGCCAATGAATGTCCTCGTGAATTGTGCGGAAACATAGTGACTGGCCACAATATCTGGAAAGCAAACGGCTAATATCTTTGCAAAAATTAATTTTAAATTGTTTAAATTTTTTTAGATTATGTATATAATTGTTTATCACTTTGCCTCACGAATAATGAATGGGAATCATGTCAAAAATACTTTTTGGCTCCAGCCAATGATTGTACTATTTAGTGGCTAATCACTGTGCTTTCAAAATCAGTGGTCTATTATCTGAGGTGACCAATGACTGTATTTCACCACATTGCAGTGAGAAATCATACAATAATTGGCCTATGCTATTCACTATATTGTCGTGGCTAATCATTGGGATTTTTGACCTTATTCCTAATTTCTTCAAATACAAATTGTCCACTACTTTTTACGAATGACTTACGATGGATATATAAATCTCTATAAAATTGATTATCCATCTGAGTATTTTAGAATTTCGTTCGACGTTTATAGTGTTTTTTTCAAATTGTGAAACTATATTAAAATTAAAATGCCAATACATTCCATTTTGTGTTTTGTAATTTAAATGCATAAAATACTTGAATCCTTCCAAAAATGATGGAGGTAATATTTGCAGAAAAAATAATGAAATTTTTTTTCTTTTTAAGCGAGAAAACTGAAAATTCTTGATCGCGAATATTACCTCTCCAGAGATCCAGCTCTTTCCCTTCCTATACTCGCTCCTTCTCATTTGTTCTGCTTCGTTTTCTCTCTTTGTTCTTCTTCTCTTTCGTACTAACGCACTCACTCTTACCTCACCTAATTGCAACCCCTCGGGCACTTCCCTGTTTCTTTGACTCGCAAACTCTCCACTTCCCTTTTCCTGTTCTCAGATCCTCACACATATCCCCTTTTCTACTTCTTTACTTGTCAGTCTATACTCCACTCCACCCTTCCTGCTTTCCTGTCTTCCCACGCTTCTTCCACCACGCCGCCCCCTGCACCATGAAACACAACCACACGGATCACATACTTAGGTCAAGTTACTTCACATCCTACGCTTCTCGCCGATGAACTTTGTTCGTGGCTACTGACTGCCCATTAAAGCTTGGCAATGACTTAACGGCTACTTCTAAAGCCGATTCGGCCCCTTGAAGAAAGATTAGATCGGAAAAGTGGTATTTGTCAAGGGGATTTATCATAGAAATTCTTACTTGAGGTGTAGGTGGAGCCTTGTGTTATTCATTAGAAGGGGTAGAATGAATGAGGTTTCAAGCATGGAATATTTTTATTGTGACCCAAATAATATTAACCATTCGGCCAATACGGGGGCTGTGATATTTTGGTGAACGAATTGATGAACTTTTCAATTTAGAGAAATATAACTTCAGTATGATGCGAAACAATCGTTCCGTACATCAAATTAGATTACAAGCACTAGTATTTTCTTTCAGATGAACTTCCAAAAAGAAGACCTCAAAATTTCGTCTTGCGACCGAGAAAACCGTTTACTTAATACTGAATATTATTCAAAGGTAACAAACCGGTGTATCGATTCAAAGAATTCGTTTCTTTGGGCGTCATGTAATTAAAAGAAAGAAATATTTTTCGGCCTGAGAATGTGAGATAATTAACTCAAGGAATTGATATCCTTAAAAGTTTCAAACTGAGAACCTAGTTTTCTTGAATCGCATTTTCGCATTCAAAGAAATATTTCTTCAGTTCAATGATTTTGAGCCTTCGAATTAAACAACATTCGATTTGAATTAAGTAATTAATCGATGCGTGAATTATATATTTTGGTTTCTTTGAATGAAAGAAAAAACATCAATTGAGTGAAAGAGATATTTCTTTAATTCATATAAGGGAGTTGGTATTGTTATTTTAACATGAGATGTGATTAGTCGAATAAAGAAATTTGTTCACTTAAGTATTATTGTTTTGTTCGAAGATGTGTTTTTTTATGTATAAGATGAAGTGATTCATTCCACATAAACATTTTCTTTATATTAATAAATATTTTGAAATAACTTCGTACACGTTTCGCTCAAAAAAATATTGTTATAAAATTCATTATTGGGATCGAGTAGTTCAAGACCAATTCCGCCTGGTTCGCAGAGCTTTTGGTCTCACAACAGAAATTGATCTATACATTAATCACAAATTTTCACCATATAGTGGATACAATATGGCGACCTCCTGCATTAAAATGTCATGAAATTTCCGTCAAATTGTATCCATGGTAGTTTTTTTGGGTAACTATGTAATCTCAAATATGATGTTCAAAAAAATTTTATAAAATTGTATCTGTAGGGGTTTTTGGGTCCCTGATTTCAAACATCATACTCAAAACAGGAAACTGAAGATGTCGGATCCAATACGGCATACTTTGACACGAAAATTGTAATCAATTAAAAAAAAATGTATGTATATCATTTTTTGAGTTAGTGATTTCAAATATCATGTAAAAAATTCGAAATTTAGGGTACTTATAAGGTGTTCACGTCTCTAATCTCATATTGTATATTTAGCATAGTGAACATGTAATTAAACTTTCTTAAAACATGTCTTAGGATAATTAAATTTGATAAATGCATTTGTTCTTGAACGCACATGTAAGCGCACCAAAAATTAGTCTTATTTCCAAATGGAAGGATATGGAAGGCTCAAAGTAATCGATTTTAAAAATGATGATTTTTTAAAATGACGTTTCAAGTGGTTAAACGAGCGATCACTTCACAGTAATGATATGTAAGTGTTGAACTCCGTTTAGTTTAACGAAAGTATATAAAGTTTACGATGGGGATGGGATCTTGCAAGAAAACGAAAACCTTGAATTCAAGTTTACTATATATATTCAATTTGAAGTGTACATTGCGACTGTTCGGTTGTGACTGAATTACAGAGCTGCAGTTGGACGTCCTGAGATCGAAAGTTCGAAATTTACGGTAGTGGGGAAAACAGATGTTCTTGTGAGAGACAGAGAGAGAAATACATAAGTTTTGGAAATGAGTCATAAAGGTAGCTTCAAGTTGCCGTTTACCTGCCGCTGGGCTTACTCTTAAGTGACAATATGGGTACAGAAGTAAATTCTATAGCGACAAAAACTCCTTTATTACAACGGGGCCAGTCGAATTGCTTTTACGTGATTTTCCTAGTTTCTTCTAGATTATACTAGACGCAGATGGCCTTAAGCCTTACAGTTCTGAATTCTTATCCTCACTGTGATTTATAAGTATTAGTGGGAACGAAGATTCAGCAAATGGCTTCCTTTAGAACTTTCCAAATGATTGGAACTTTCCCTTTTCTGCTTATTAGTGTTAAGAAACCTCTTCCCAATATTACAAATTCATTTTTAAATAATATTTTCTCAATTGAATTTAAGCTAATACATTTTAGTCTTAAATTAAATAATATCAAATTACGACTGGGACGTAACAGTAAGTTATTCAATATTATCTTGAAAACCTACTCGCAAGTCTATAACATTGGTGTGCACAAGATCAAAGCCTCATAATTATTTTAAGATGTACATAGGGTAATCGGTACAATCATTGGTCACCTCCCAATTATTGGCCACCTTATTTTAATATGCTTATATGAAAGAATACTTACAAATAAAACTACTAATGAATAGTGCAGGATGAAGCATAAACAATTGTGCAGCGTATTTGACAATCCAAGTTAGTGCAGTGTAGTGCCTTTAAATGCTAGAGTAAATTAATAAGTAAAACCGATGATGCTGAATGAGTAAGGAATTTAAGCAGAAAGCTGTTGAGATCAGTAGAATCCGCGTGTTGAAAATTATTATTTTTTTAATTGTTACAATATATTGAACTGAAAATTTTTAGATTTTAATTGAATTCGGTGATTAAAACTAAATAATAGTAGTATTTCAACCTTAAAATAATGTCTGTATTATTGATAAATAGGTGGTCAATCACTGACCTCGTGAATTATGCGGAAACATTATATTTGGCCACAATATCTAAAAAGAAAACAACTAATATCATTGCAAAAAATCATTAAAAATGATTTAAACATTTCGTAAACTATGTGTATAATGTGCTTTCAAACGACAGTGGCAACAGTCAGGAATACAGTCATTGACCAACGAGATGGCCAATGACTGTATTTCACCACACTTCAGTGGCCAATGATACATCACTATGCTTTCGTTGCCAGTGATGATGTTTTTTTCGGCAGTTTTGTTATTTTCATTAAATGTAAATTATCTACGACTTTTAACGCCTAATTCAGTACGGTCATTGGAATCTTTAATAAAGGGCCTAGGGGGATAAGCATGTACAAATGGCCCCCGCACCTATCAAGTCTATATTGGCATCATATATTGACACCTATGTGCATATGAAATCTTACAAATTTTAGCCTTGAAATTTCATTTTTTTGGAAGATGTGGAGGGGGGTAGTAAAATAAAAAAATGGGTTTTTTTCCGAAGACGGCTTTCAAATTTTGAAAATATTTTTTTGAGGTTATATTTTAGAGGTATACCTCCAATTTTTTGCCAAACAAACCTTGAAGTGTCTACTTCAACATACATTTTTGTCAGATTTTTCATGATTGTGCGTCATGGCGAAAAATGATGAAAATCATACATGCCGCACAGCACACAGCACACTCTCGCTCCAGCCGGGCACATCGAACCCCACTGTTCGGTTGACACTTTATTAGCCTTTTTAAACCGTTTCAAATCCTTGAAATGTTTTTAAATATTTGAAATGTGCTCTATTGTACTCTTTTTGAAATCTTTAAAATTCTTGAAATCTTTTGAAAGTTTTAAAATCCTTGTGAAATCTTTTAAATCTGGTGTACAGGCCTCTTTCAAATAAGTGAAATCCTTGAAATCTTTGTGAATTTTTTTGAAACATTTGAAACCTTTACGAAACCTTTGAAATATTTCTGAAATATTTCTTGAATCTTTGTTTATTGAAATCCTTTGCGTTCGTTTGAAATCATTGAAATCTTTTGAAATCTTCTCAAATTTGTTAAAACCTTTTTAAACCGTTTCAAATCCTTGAAATGTTTTTAAATATTTGAAATGTGCTCTATTGTACTCTTTTTGAAATCTCTAAAATTCTTGAAATCGTTTGAAAATTTTAAAATCCTTGTGAAATCTTTTTAATCTGGTGTACAGGCCTCTTTCAAATAAGTGAAATCCTTGAAATCTTTGTGAATTTTTTTGAAACATTTGAAAGCTTTACGAAACCTTTGAAATATTTCTGAAATATTTCTTGAATCTTTGTTTATTGAAATCTTTTGCGTTCGTTTGAAATCACTGAAATCTTTTGAAATCTTCTCAAATTTGTTGAAACTTTTTTCAACGATTTCAAATATTAAAATGTTTTGAAATCTTTGAAATCTGGTGTACTGCCCCCTTGTTAAAAATTTTGAAATGCTTGAAATCTTTTAAAAAATTTTGAAATTCTTGAAATCTTTTAAAAACTTTACGAAATTTTTGAAATGGTAGTTAAATCTTTTGCGTTCGTTTGAATTCACTCAAATCTTTTGAAATCTTCTCAAATTTGTTGACACTTTTTTAAACCGTTTCAAATCCTTGAAAATTTTTTTAAATATTTGAAATGTGGTGTCTTGTACCCTTTTTGAAATCTTTAAAATTCTTGAAATCTTTTAAAAGTTTTAAAATCTTTGTGAAATTTTTTAAATCTAGTGTACAGGATTCTTCAAATAAGTGAAATCCTTGAAATTTTTATGAAATGTTCAAAATCTTTGGGAAATTTTTGTAAAATATTTTAAATCTGCTGTAAACGTTTTTTTAATCTCTGAAATTCTTGAAATCATTGAAATTTTTGTGAAATCTTTTAAAACACTTCGAGAATCCTTCAAATCTTTTAAATTACTTTAGTAGGTTGTCCATTCAGCGATTCTTAAAACAAAATTCAAAGTTTTTTCCAGGTTTTCCAGATCAAAAAATCAAGTTTTTCCAGGTCTTCCTTTTTCACATCAAACAATGAAATAAACATTTATTATACATGTAAAAAATGAGCCATTTCATTTTTTATTGGCCAACAATTTTTAAAGAAAACAGAACCATGAATAAACAAATTCTTAATTTTTTCGAACATAAGTCGTCTGTGTGAAATCTTTTTAAAAATATTTTTAAATCTCTGAAATCCTTGAAATATTTGTAATCTTTATGAATTTGTTGAAATCCTTTGAAGTATTTAAAATCTCTGTGAAATCTAGAAATTGCTGTGAAATATTTGAGAAATACTTTGGAATTTGAAATTTTTTAAAAAAAATCTTTAAAATCATTGAAATCTTTGTGAATTTTTTTGAAACCTTTGAAAAAAATTACGAAATCTTTGAAATATTTCTTGAAACTTTTTTTATGAAATCCTTTGCGTTCGTTTGAAATCATTGGAATCTTTTGAAATTTTCTTAAATTTGTTGAAACTTTTTTAAACGGTTTAAAATCTTAAAATGTTTTTAATTCTGGTGTACTGCACCCTGGTTGAAATTTTTGAAATTCTTAAAATCTTTAAACACTTTACGAAATCTTTGAAATATTTCTTGAATTTTCGGTTGTAATTAAAATCTTTGTGAAATCTTGAAATTTCTGTGAAATCTTTGAAAAATCTTTGAAATATTTGTGACTTTTTAGACAAAATTTTGAAATCTTGATGAAATCTTTGAAATATGTTTTTACAAATATAAAAATCTTTAAATTTTTGAAATTCTTGAAATCTTTTGATATCCTTATATAATATTTGTGAAATATTTCTGAAATCTTTTTTATTCGTTTGAAGTCATTGGAATATTAAAAATCTTTATGGCATTTTTTAAAATCTTCTAAAAAATTTAAATCGTTAAAAATATTTAGAATGTTTTAAAACATTTAAAATCTGGTGTATTGTACCCGTTTTGAAATCTTTGAAATTCTCGTTTTTTTTTAAATATTCATGAAATATTTGAAATATTCGTGAAACCTTTCTGAAATATTTTGTATTAATTTGAAATCATTCAGATATTTGACATCTTTGTGAAATCTTTTGAAATCTAAAAAAATTTGGAAAAGTTTCACACCTTTGAAATCTTTATGAATTTGTTAAAATCTTTTGAAGTATTTAAAATCTTTGTGAAATCTTGAAATTTCCGTGAAATGTTTGAAAAATCTTTTTAAATTTTTGTAAAATCTTTGAAATACTTGTGACTTTTTTTAAATCTTTATGAAATCTTTGAAATAATTGTGAAACCTGTTTTGTTCGTTTGAAATCACTGAAATCTTCATAAATTTGTTGAAACCTTTTTAATTCGTTTAATATTTTTTGAAATCTTTAAAATCTGGTGTACTTCTTAAAATCTTTGAAATTCTTGAAATCTTTTGATATCCATACAATATTTGCGAAATCTTTCTGAAATCTCTTGTATTCGTTTGAAATAATTGAAACATTGAAAATCTTTGTGCAATTTTTCAAAATCTTCTAAAAATATTTAAAATGTTTTATAATATTTAAAATCTGGTGTACTGTACCCGTTTTGAAATCTTTGAAATTCTCGTATTTTTTTGAAATATTTATGAAATATTTGAAATATTCGTGAAACTTTTCTGAAATATTTTGTATTAATTTGAAATCATTCAGATATTTGACATCTTTGTGAAATCTTTTGAAATCTTCTAAAAAAAATTGGAAAATTTTCATATCTTTGAAATCTTGATGAATTTGTTGAAATCTTTTGAAATATTTAAAATCTTTGTGAAATCTTGAAATTTCTGTGAAATCTTTGAAAAATCTTTTAAAATTTTTGTAAAATCTTTGAAATATTTGTGACTTTTTTGAAATCTTTGAAATAATTGTGAAACCTGTTTTGTTCGTTTGAAATCATTGAAATCTTCACACATTTTTTGAAACCTTTTTAATTCGTTTAACATTTTTTGAAATTTTTAAAATCTGGCGCACTTCTTAAAATCTTTGAAATTCTTGAAATCTTTTGATATCCTTATAAAATATTTGTGAAATCTTTCTGAAATCTTTTTTATTCGTTTGAAATCATTGAAATATTAAAAATCTGTATGAAATATTTTAACAGCTTCTAAAAAATGTTAGTCGTTTAAAATATTTAAAATGTTTTAAAATATTAGAATCTGGTGTACTGTACCCTTTTTGAAATCTTTGAAATTCTTGTATTCTTTTGAAATCTTTATGAAATATTTCAAATATTCGTGAAACTTTTCTGAAATATTTTGTATTAATTTGAAATCATTCAGATTTTGACATCTTTGTGAAATCATTTGAAATCTTCTTAAAAAATTTGGAAAAGTTTCAAATCTTTGAAATCTTTTGAAAGTTTTTAAATCTTTGTGAAATCTTTTAAATCTAGTGTACATGTTTTTTTTTTAATCTTTGAAATTCTTCAAATCATTGATTTTCCAGGTCAAGAAATAAAGTTTTTCCAGGTCTTCCTTTTTTTACATCAAATAATGAAATAACCATTTATTATACATGTAAAAAATTAGCCATTTCATTTTTTATTGGCCAACAATTTTCAAAGAAAACAGAACCATAAATAAAGAAATCCATCATTGTTTTCGAACAAAGTCGTCTTTGTGAAATCTTTTTGAAAATCTTTTTAAATCTTTGAAAAATTCTTTGAAATCCTTGAAATCTTTGTGAATTTGTTGAAATCTTTTGAAGTATTTAAAATCTTCGTAAAATCTTTGAAAAATCGTTTTAAATTTTTGTACAATCTTTGAAATATTTGTGACTTTTTTTTGAAATTTTTTGAAATCTTTGAAATATTTGTGAAAACTTTCTTTAATCTTTGTTTGTGAAACCTTTTTAAATCGTTTAACATTTTTTGAAATCTTTGAAATTCTTGAAATATTTTGATATCCATACAAAATATTTGTGAAATCTTTTGTATTCATTTGAAATTTTTGAAATTCTTGTATTATTTTGAAATCTTTATGAAATCTTTGAAATATTTATGAAACCTTTCTGAAATATTTTGTATTAATTTGAAATCATTAAGATATTTAACATATTTGTGAAATCTTTGGAAAGCTTCTAAAAAAATTTGGAAAAGTTTCAAATCTTTGAAATCTTTTGAAAGTTTTTAAATCTTTGTGAAATGTTCGAAATCTTTGTGAAATCTTTTAAATTTAGTGTACAGGCCTCTTTCAAATAAGTGAAATCCTTGAAATTTTTATGAAATTTTCAAAATCTTTTTAAATTTTTGTAAAATTTTTGAAATATGTGACTTTTTTTAAAATCTTTATGAAATCTTTGAAATCATTCTGAAACCTTTCTTTAATCTTGTTTTGTAAAATCTTTTTTTTCGTTTGAAATCATTGAAATCTTCACAAATTTGTTGAAACCTTTTTAAATCGTGCAACATTTTTTGAAATCTTTGAAATCTGGTGTACTGTTTAAAATCTTTGAAATTCCTGAAATCTTTTGATATCCTTATAAAATATTTGTGAAATCGTTTGTATTAGTTTTAAATCCTTGAAATATTATAAATCTTTGTGAAATATCCTAAAAAATGTAAATCGTTTGAAATCTTTAAAATGTTTTGAAATATTTAAAATCTGGTGTACCTTTTTGAAATCTTGAAAATTCTTGTATTTTTTTGAAATCTTTGAAATGTTTGTGAAACCTTTTTGAAATATTTTGTATTAATTTGAAATCATTAAGATATTTGACATCTTTGTGAAATCTTTGGAAAGCTTCTAAAAAAAATTGGGAAAAGTTTCAAATCTTCGAAATCTTTAGAAAGTTTTTAAATCTTTGTGAAATGTTCGAAATCTTTGTAAAATCTTTGTAAATCTAGTGTACACGCCTTTTTTAATCTTGGATATTATTGAAATCTTTGTAAAATCTTTTGAAATCTTCTAAAATTTGTTGAAATATTTTGAAATTGTTTCAAATGTTTGAAATGATGTGAAATCTTTAAATTTCGTTTACTACACCCATTTTCAAATCTTTGAAATCCTTTGAATCTTATGAAAGTTTTAAAAATCTCTGTGAAATTGTTGTGAAATCTTTGAAATCTGGTGCACACGCTTTTTTTAATCTTTGAAATCCGTGAAATCTTTGTGAAATATTCAAAATTCTTTTAAATATTTTGAAATCTTTAGAAATATTTTGTAACCTTTTGAAATCTGGTGTACACTCAAAAACCGCTCATTCTAATTCTGAAACTAAATCAACATCGAAATTTTCAAATAATGATTTTTATAATTTGTAAGTTGAATATCACAAAAAAATGTATACTTTAACATTCTGTATTAGCGGAGAAAAAGTTAAAAACTTATATAATTATTCACAAAATTAAAGTTTGTTAATTTTAATCGATAAAATAATTCTTACAGTCTACAAAATGTGCCTTGAAATGTCTTTATTTATTCTGTAATAAACAAAAGATAAATTATACCTTGATAAATAACAAACTTTTCAGTAGCAATATTTCTTCTAAAACGAGATGTTTCTTTCATAATAGACTGAAATATTTGAATTAATCTTCGTATTGCAATACAATAACTTTTTTAAGAGCAAAAACAAATTCAAATTCGAGGTTCTGATGAAAAATCGAAGAAGATTTCCAGGTTTTCGAGGTTTAAACAAAATTTAAGGAGAATTCCAGGTTTTCAAGACTGGACACGTTGGCAAGTTTCGTAGTTTTGCACACGATTGCAACCCGAAAAAGCTTTAAATTTTAAATTTAAATTTATCACTGGACACCCTGTTTCATCAATTTCATCAATTTCGCTGATGAAGAATATTTGATCTATTTATAGCTTCTGGAAGTTGAGGGTTGATTCTAAGTTTGTCTTAAGAAATGTAGGTAACGATAGAAGTTTCGCTCGAATAGGCAATATCGAACAACGTGTAGGTTAAATGGAAAAGTAAAACCAAACAATTTCCCAGGGAGAAGTACATTTACTTTGAATGAGGCACTTAAAAACTTTTCTTAATATGTTTGTGAAGCTAGATTCAATAAAAGAATGTTCCAGATGGTACTGTACTTCGTTCGATCATTTTTGACTTAAAAGCATAGAATCTTTCTTTAAAGGAATAAAACAATTTAAAATTAAAAGTTTACATTTTTTTTTTAATTTTCAGCCCAAGTAGACAAATGTTCGAAAAAACTGTTTAGTTTTCAACAACAACAAATTATTTTTTAACAAAATACTTGAATTTTCAACAAAATAGTCGAATTTTTAAATAAAAGAAATTAAACTTTAACCAAAATCAGTTGCATTTTTAACCAAAAAGTTGAATTTTCAAGCTAAAAAGTCGCATGTTTAAAAAAAAAACTTGAAACCCAAAAAGATGAATTTTTAAGAAAGAAGTTAATTTTCAACGAAATAGTTGAATTGTCAACAACAAAAATGAAATTTTAAATAAACAGTTGCATTTACAACCAAACAGTTGAACTTTTAACCGAAAAATCTAATTTTTTAACTTACAAAGATGAGTTCTTAACCAAATAGTAAAATTTTCAATAAAAAAGATAAAATTTCAACAGCTGAATTTTGAATAAAAAAGACAGATGCTCAACAAAAAATATAATAGTTGATATTTCAACAACAAAAAAAGAAGATATTTCTACCTAAAAAAAGGAATTTTAAAACCAAAAAGATGAATTAAAAAAAAAGATTAACCATCTACCAAGAGAGAAAAACTTTAAACAAATTACATGCATTTTAAAACTAATAGTAGAATTTTCAACCTAAAAAGATCAAATCTCAAGAAAAAATGAAATGGTTAATATTTTAATCAAAAAAGATGAAAGTTCTACCAAAAGAAAGGATTTTATAAACCAAAAAGACAAATTTTCAACTAAGAAGATTGATTTTAAACCAAAAAAAAACGATTTTTCTAACAAAATGCATATATTTTCAAAGAAATAGCTTAATATTCAACAAAATAGTCAAATTTTGAATCAAGGACATGAATTTCTTAATTACAATGATGAATTTTACAACAAAAAAGACGAATTTTTAACTAATAAAGATTTTTCAGTCAAAAAAGAAAAAAAACTTTATCCACATTGTTGAACTCGTAAGCCTAAAGAAGAATTTTTTGTAAAAGTAATTAACTTTCAACTCCAAAACACTTGCATTTGTTTTAAAGAGAAAATTTTAAACCAAGAAGATTAGTTTTCTACAAAACAAGACGAATTTCCAACTAAACAAGATTAATTTTCAATAAAAAATGGCAAAGTTACATTTTCAGTTGAAAAAAAATCATTTTCAGACAAACAAGAAATTAATTTTCAACAAAATAGTTCAATTTTAAACCAAAGAGAAAGTGTTTAACTTTTACCCAAGTAGGTGAATTTTCAATTAAAAAAGATCAATTTTCAACAAAATAGTTCAACTTTCAACCAAAGAGATGAATTTTCAAGTAATATGATGAATCTTTAACTGAATCAGTTAAATTTGTATTTAAGAAAAAGTTAGTTTTCAAAAAAATATTTGAATCATCAACCAAAGAAGATTAATTTTCAACCAAACAGTTGCATTTTTTTAATAAAACAGATTAAATATTTCGCGGAAAGAGATGAATTTTCAAAAAAAAAAAAAAAAATCTCAACAAAGGATGAATTTTTAAATCAAAAAGAAGAATTTTCAAAAAAATGTTGAATTTTCAATCCAGAAAGATTTCAGTTGAATTTTGGACTAAAAGTAAATTTTTTAACCAAATAGTTGAATTTTCAACCCTGATAGAGGAATTTTCAAACAAAAAGGATGACTTTTTAATAAAATTGTTTAATTTTCCAACAAACTAATAAAATATAAGGCAAATGAATTACATTTTCAAAATTCCCTAATTTTTCCCTAACCTACGGCCACCCTGTTTTCGCCAAATACTCTTGAGAAATGGGAAAAAATTCTTTGTTTTTGTTCGCTCTAAAATACAATTTTTTCAGTAGCTTGTATTTAATTTATTTATTTATTTTCTCTCTTTTAAAGAGGAATGTATCTTTCCGATTTTTAGGAATTTCAAATATGGATTCTTAAGACTTTAAAAGAACTTGAAATTATTTTTCTCCTATTCCTCAAATTGTGGATAATGTCTTAATTTATTCCAGTTTTGAGAGATTTTTTTCGATAATTGAGGGTCCGGATCAAGTATCCATGTTTTCAAAATTTCTTCCTTAAAATTATACAAGTTTCCACTTGAAATGTCCTCTCTCTTAAACTGAACCAGTGAAATTGTCACTGGTTGAATCAGTATTTTGAATTATCGCTGGTGAATCAATGATTTTCTGACTTTGACTGAGCGAACCAGTGAATCTCACTGATTAAACCAGTGAACTTCACTGATCAAACGAGTGAATCTTACTGATTAAACCAGTGAATCCCACTGATTAAAGCAGTGAATTTCATTGACTGAACCAGTGAATCTCACTGACTGAACCAGTGAATCTCACTGATTAATCCAGTGAATCTCATTGATTAAACTAGTGAACTTAAATGATTAAACCAGTGAATTTAAATGGTTAAACCAGTGAACTTCACTGATCAAACCAGTGAATCTTACTGATGAAACCAGTGAATCTTACTGATGAAACCAGTGAATCTTACTGATTAAACCAGTGAACCTCATTGATTACACCAGTGAATCCCACTGATTAAACCAGTGAATCCCACTGATTAAACCAGTGAATCCCACTGATTAAACCAGTAAATTTTCAACCCAAAAACATGAATTTCTCAGAATACAGTTAAATTTTCAACAAAAAAGTTAATTTTCAACCAAAAAAGATCAATTTCCAACAAAGAAAAATGACTTTTCAACCAAAAAAGATGAATTTCCAAACCGACAACGTTGAATTTTAAATCCAAAAACAGTTGAACTTTCGATAAAAAAAAAAGATTACTTTTGAACAAAATCGTTACATTTTCAACATAATAATGAAACTTTTCACCAAATAAAATAATTTTTAATGAAAATACTTGAATTCTGAACCCAAAATATAATACTATACTTTTCAAATAACAAGAATTAATTTTCAACCAAAAGAGACAAGTTTTTAAGAAAATAGTTGAATTTTCCACAAAATAATGAAATTTTCATCCAAATAGTCGAATTTTGAACCCAAGAGATTTATTCTAGGTCGAAAATATGATAATAGACTTCTTAATTATGAAGAATGAATTTTCATCCCAAAGATTACTTTTCTAACAAAAAATTGATTTTCAATCCAAAATAATGAATTTTCTGTCCAAAAACACGACTCTTTCAACAAATAATTAAATTTTCAACCAAATAGCAGAATTTTTAACCGAAGAGATGAGACTTGAACCAAAATATAATAATTAACTTTTCAATGAGAAAGAATTTACCTTCAACTAAAAAAAGACGAGTTTTCTAGCACAAGATGAATTTCCAATCCAAAAGGGAATCCCACTGATTAAACCAGTGAATCCCACTGATTAAACCATAGAATTTCACTGACTGAAGCAGTGAATCTCACTGACTGAACCAGCGAATCTCACTAATTAAACCAGTGAATCTCACTGATTAAACCAGTGAATTTCACTGACTGAAGTAGTAGTGAACTTCACTGATCAAACCAGCGAATCTTATTGATTGAACCAGTGAACCTCATTGATTACACCAGTGAATCCCACTGATTAAGCCAATGAACTTGACTGATTAAACCAGTGAGCTTGAATGATTAAACCAGTGAACGTCACTGATCAAACCAGCGAATCTTACTTATTAAACCAGTGAATCTAATTGATTACACCAGTGAATCCCTCTGATTAAACCAGTGAATCTAACTGATTAAACTAGTGAACTTAAATGATTAAACCAGTTAACTTAAATGCGTAAACCAGTGAACTTCACTGATCAAACCAGTGAATCTTACTGATTAAACCAGTTAACCTAATTGATTACACCAGTGAATCCCACTGATTAAACCAGTGAAGTTTCAACCCAAAAACATGAAATTTTCAGAATACAGTTGAATTTTCAACAAAAAAGTTAATTTTCAACCAAGAAAGATCAATTTTCAACACAGAAAGATGACTTTTCAACCAAATAACAGAATTTTCAACCAAAATACTTGAATTCTGAATCCAAAATATAATACTATACTTTTCAAATAATAAGAATTAATTTTCAACTAAAAAAGTTGAGTTTTCAAGAAAATAGTTGAATTTTCCACAAAATGATGAAATTATCAATGAAATAGTCGAATTTTTAACCCAAGATATGAATTCTGGTCCAAAAATATGATAATAGACTTGTTAATTATAAATTATGAATGATATTTAAACCAAAATATAATAGTTGACCCCACTGATTAAACAAGTGAATCCCACTGATTAAACCAGTGAATTTCACTAACTGAAGCAGTGAATCTCACTGACTGAACTAGTGAATCTCACTGACTGAACCAGTGAACCTCACTGATTGAACCAGTGAATCTAACTGATCAAACCAGTGAATCACGCTGATTAAACCAGTAAACTTAATTGATTACACCAGTGAATCCCTCTGATGAAACCAGTGAATGCTACTGATTGAACCAGTGAAACACACTAATTAAACAAGCGAATCACACTGGTGAAACCAGTGAACCTCACTGATTGAACCAGTGAATCTAACTGATTAAACCAGTGAATCTTACTGATTAAACCAGTGAACTTAGTTGATAACACCAGTGAATCCCTCTGATTAAACCAGTGAATCCTACTGATTAAACCAGTGAATCCTACTGATTAAACCAGTGAATCCCACTGATTAAACCAGTGAATCCCACTGATTAAACCAGTGAATTCCACCGATTAAACCAGTGAATTCCACCGATTAAACCAGTGAATTCCACTGATCAAACCAGTGATTTACACTGATTAAACCAGTGAATCACACTGATTGAACCAGTGAACTTAATTGATTTTACCAGTGAATCCCTCTGATGAAACCAGTGAATGCTACTGATTGAACCAGTGAAACCCACTAATTAGACAAGTGAATCACACTGATGAAACCAGTGAATCTCACTGATTGAACCAGTGAATCTAACTGATTAAACAATTGAATCTTACTGATTGAACCAGTGAACTTAGTTGATAACACCAGTGAACCCCTCTGATTAAACCAGTGAATCCTACTGATTAAACCAGTGAATCCCATCGATTAAACCAGTGAATCCCACTTATTAAACCAGTGAATCCCACTGATTAAACCAGTGAATTCCACCGATTAAACCAGTGAATTCCACTGATCAAACCAGTGAATCACACTTATTAAACCATTGAACTTAATTGATTATACCAGTGAATCCCTCCGATGAAACCAGTGAATGCTACTGATTGAACCAGTGAAACCCACTAATTAAACAAGTGAATCACACTGATGAAACCAATGAATCTCACTGATTGAACCAGCGAACTTAATTGATTACACCAGTGAATCCCTCTGATTAAACCAGTGAATCCTACTGATTAAACCAGTGAATTTTACTGATTGAACCAGTGAATCTCACTGACTGAACTAGTGAATCTCAATGACTGAACCAGTGAACCTCACTGATTAAACCAGTGAATCTAACTGATTAAACCAGTGAATACCACTGATTGAACCAGTGAATCTCACTGATTAAACCAGTGAATCACACTGATTAAACCAGTAAATCTCACGGATTAAACCAGTGAACTTAATTGATTACACCAGTGAATCTCACTGGTTGAATGAAAATTCTAATTGAAGCAAAAAATGAAAGCTAAAATTTGGTTTACCTGAAGAATTGTGGTGTGGTGTATCATCTGATTGTTGACATATGTATGTGCATCCCTGGAGGAAGGAGTTAAGGTAACTGTGTTATCATTGTAGGCAATAATGCAGTGTTTGGGCATCACCGTGGGTCCGGTGAGGATTATGCTCTGGGTGGGGGCATTTGGGTCGATGGGTATATTGGACCCAACATCGGTCACGTGATTTGGCTTCAATCGATGTCGGACACCCGCACCACTTGCGATGTCTGTCCCATCAGGATTTAATTCCAAAAAGAAGGGCAGCCTCTCATCTTCATATCGGTGGTCAAACTCGTTCCATTTTCCGGACGGTTTCTTCTTTCTCTTACGAGGAACATAATCTGCCGGCCTCCTCCTCACGTGGAACATAATAGAACCTGAAAAACAACCAAAATTTTGGTATTTAAAATCAAAGGCTTTCAGTGAGAAATATTTTAAGGATAATCATTAAAATTGATTAATATGTTTCTATTTCTGTAAAATATGATTTCAATTTGCCAAGATAGATTTCTTCTTAATCAAGGTGGGCCACTCAAACTTTGAAAACAATATTCCAGGCTAGTTCCCGGTTTTCAGGGTCGAAAATTCCATTTTTCCCGGTTTACTCTAACGCGTTTTTAATAATAATAATAATTCAGTACTAACTGCTTTCTTCTTTTAGAAGGCAGATGACTTTTCTACCAAAGGAAGAATTTTCTATCCAAAAGAATGAATGTTAAACAAAACGGCTAAATTTTTAAAAAGAAAAAACTTGTATTTTCAACAGAATCATTTAATTTTCAACCAAATAGTGTAATTTTTAACTAAAAGTTGACTAAAAATTAATTTTCAAAAAAACAGATTTATTTTTAAAACAAATGTAGTTTTACTTTCAACCAAGTAGTTCTATTTTCAATTGAAAAGAAATTTTATTATTAATTCTTATTCAAAAATATAATAGTTTTCTTTTTGTTTAAAAAAAAAATTCAATTTTCAACCAGAAGAGATGAATTATCGGTCAAAAATATGATAGACTGTATAATAAAAAATATGACTTTCCTACCAAAACGTAAATTTTCAACCAAAAAGTAGAATTTACAACAAAAAGATGAATCTTTGACCTAAAAATAAATTTTTAACAACGTAGTTCAACTTCCAAGTAGTTGAATTTTCAACTAAAAAAGATGAAGTCTCAACAAAATTATAATAGTTGATATTTCAACCAAATAATACAATTTGATAGTAGAGTTTTAAATAGTAGTAAAATTGTAGAATTTTTAACAAACGAGATGGATTTTCAATCAAAAATATGATATAAGACTTTTTTTATTAAAAATGATTAATTTTAAACCTTAAAAAGAGAATTATCAACCAAAAATATGACTTTTCTATCAAAAGATAAATTTTCAATCCAAAAAGATGAATTTTCTGTCGAAAATTACGAATGTTCAACAAAACAGTTGAATTTTCAACAAGAAAAGTTAACTTTTTAACAAAATAGTTCAACTTTCAACAAAATAATTAAATTTTCAACCAAAAAGGATTTTTTACCAAAAGAGATGAATTTTCAATTGAATATTCAAATTTTCAAACAAAAAAGAATAAAATTCAACAACAAACTGTTGAATTTTAAACAAAATAATTCAATTTTTAACCCAATAGAATTGTTAACCAAAAGAGATGAATTCTGACACAAAAATATAATGGTACACTTTTCAATTGAAAAGAATTAATTTCAACTAAAAAATATGAATTTTTAAAGAAAATAGTTCTTGATCAAAAATATGATAAAAAACATTTTAATTAAAAATTATTAACTTTCAACTAAAAAATGTCTTTTTAGGAAAATAGTTAAATTTTCAAAAGAAACAATTTAATTTTCAACTAAATAGTAGAATTTTTAACCAAATAGTAGAATTTTTCACCAAACAAGATGAATTCTCAAACAAAAATATGATAGTATATTTTTCAACTAAAAAGTATTAACTTTCAACTAAAAAATATGACTTTTTAAGAAAATAGTTAAATTTTCAACAAAACAATTTAATTTTCTACCAAATAGTATAATTTTGAACCAAAAGAGATGAATTCTCGATCAAAAATATGATAGAAGACTTTGAAATTAAAAATTATTAAATATCAACCATAAAAAGAGAATTATCAATAAAAAATATGACTTTTTTACCAAAAGATAAATTTTCAATCCAAAAAGATGATTTTTTTATTTAAAAAAATGAATATTCAACAAACCAGTTGAATTTTCGACCAGAAAAGTTAACTTTTTCAACAAAATAGTTCGAATTTCAGTAAAATAATTAAATTTTTAACCAAACATCAGAAGTTTCAAACAAAGAGATGAATCTTCAACCTAAAGATAAATTTTTAAAAAAGTATTTCAACTTCCAATCAAGTAGTTGCAATATCAACCAAAAAAGATTTTCAAGTCAAAAGGACGAATTTTTTAGAAGACAGTTGAACTATCAACCTGAAAAGGTGAATTAAAAAAAATCATTTTCAGCCAAATAGTTGAATTTTTATCCAAATAGTTAAATTTTCAACCCAAAAACATGAATTTCTCAGAATACAGTTGAATTTTCAACCAAAAAGTTAATTTTCAACAAAGAAAGATGACTTTTCAAACAAAGAAGATGAATTTTCAATCCAAAAAACTTGAATTTTCAATTCAAAACAGTTGAATTTTTGATAAAAAAAAGATTACTTTTGAACAAAATAGTTAAATTTTCAACAAAATAATGAAATTTTTCAGCAAATAACAGAATTTTTAAACAAAAGACTTGAATTCTGAACCTAAAATATAATACTCTACTTTTCAAATAAAAAAAAATTAACTTTCAACCAAAAAATACGAGTTTTTAAGAAAATAGTTCAATTTTCCACAAAATAATGAAATTTTCAACCAAATTGTCCAATTTTTAACCAAAGAGATGAATTCTGAGCCAAAAATATGATGATAGACTTCTTTATTATGAAGAATGAATTTTCATCCGAAAAAGATTACTTTTCTACCAAAAATTGAATTTTCAATCCAAAATAATGAATTTTCAACCAAATAGCAGAATTTAAAAAAAAAACTAATTAAATTTTCAACCAAATAGCAGAATTTATAACCAAAGAGATGAGATTTGAACCAAAATATATAATAGTAGACTTTTCAATGAGAAATAATTCACTTTCAACCAAAAATACGACTTTTCTAGCAAAAGATGAATTTTCAATCGAAAACGGCCAAATTTCATCCAAAAAAACAAATTTTCAAAAAAACAGTTGATTTGTCAAAAAATTGATTAAATCCTCACAGTTATAAGTTAAGCTACTGACTGTTTGAATATTTATTTATTAACTTATTTATGAACATTGAAATCGTAAAATCATGGGTATTCCTGGCATTTGGCTGTTTCTACTTAAAGTGGTGATTGCCAGTTCCGATAAGGCGAAAGGACCGTTCAGTAGTAGCAGCCTTTTTGTCTCGCTCCACGGCAAGATATCTTTTATCAGATTCTATTCCACAAATGTACATTATTTCCTTCTTTGGCAAGAAGATAAAAGTTTCAAAAATATAAATAGATTCTATGGAAGAAAAAAAATTCGATTTTAAATTCTCAAATTCTCATTTATCAATACTAATTATTTTCTTGAAGTGTCCTCAAACATTTTCTTTCTATGTGCATTCTGGATTTATTTCAAATTCTGGATTATAGAAATTTTAGAATTAGTATTTAGAAATTTTAATGTGTTTCAACATTTTGGACTTTCTACTTTTAAGTATTTAAAACACTGAAAACTTCTCGATTTTAATTCTTTTTTTTTATTCTTTCCAAATTTGTTTCCCTTACTGCTTACCTACTTTGTAAACTTCGAAAGATCGATACTTTATAATTTTCGATTTTTTCAAACGATAGACTGCTTTACGGATTTCAGTATTTTCCGAATTTCAGATTTTTTTATGGATTACAAACATTTTTCTAGTTGTTCGAAATTCAGAATTTTTTCTAATTTTTATATTTTTCCAACTTTAGATGTGGTTTTCAATTTAGATCTTTTTCAATTTTAATAATGATGTCAAATTTGGCCGTTCCCAACATTGAAAGCTTCCAAATGTTTATACATTCCAAAGTAAGATATTTTTTATTTTTGATGTTTTTTAAATTTCAAGGCGATTTAGAAAAGATTAAAAAATCTGATTCTTTACAAACTTTGAACATGTAATTTTCTAATTAAAACCAAAATTGAAAATAAATCATTTGATCAGCAAATTCTAAGAATATCCTGACTTTTCCAAAGAATCCTTTGATACTCCATTAGGTATGGAAGATCAACCGATATCGTTCTTTGCGATACAATAGGCAATTACTAATTAGAGTTTAATGAGATAAAAAGGATCGCTAATTAGATTCCAAAGAATGCTCTTTATTTCTCAAAACAGGGGAAATAGGGTGATTTTTTTACAAAAATAGGGGAATAAATTATTTTAAATGAAGTGAATGTAGATAACATATCGAATTCAATATGAAAAGCTTTAAATTCCCAAGATTTCAAGTCGAGATATATTGCATTTTCAACAAAAAAGTTTAATTTTCAACGAAGAAAGATGAGTTTTCAACAAACAAAAAATTAATTTTCAAACAAAGAGATGAATCTTCAACCAGAAAAATGATTTTTTAAGAAAGTAGTTCAACTTTCATCCAAGCTGTTGAATTTTTGACCAAAAAAGATGAACAACCAAAAAAGATTATAATTTTAATTTAAAAACAGTTGAATTCAACCAAAGACAACGAATTGTCAACAAAATAGTTGAATTTTCAGACAAAAAAGATTTTCTACTCAAAGAGAAGAATTTTCAACAAAATTTTTTGGTTTTTTGGTTGAGTTTTCAACCAAAGAGATGAATCTTCAACCAGAAAAATAAATCAGAGTAATTAAACTTTTAACCAAGTAGTTGAATTATCAACCAAAGAAAAATTGAAACCTTGACAAAATTATAATAATTTATATTTCAACCAAAAAGGGTTTCAATTTTAACTCAAAAACAGTTAAATTTCACCAATAGCAACGAATTTTCAACAAAATACTTAAATTTTCAGCCAACAAAGATTTTCAACTAAAAAATATGACTTTTTAAGAAAATAGTTAAATTTTTAACAAAACAATTTAGTTTTCAACCAAATAGTAGAATTTTTAATCAAGAGATGAATTCTTGATGAAAAATATGATAGAAAACTTTTTAATTAAAAATTGTGAAATTTCAGCCGTAAAAAGAGAATTATCAACCAAAAAATATAACTTTTCTACCAAAAGATAAATTTCCAGTCCAAAAAGATGAATTTTTCATTTAAAAAAATGAATATTCTACAAAACAGTCAGTTTGACGGTTCTAACAGAAAAAAATGTGGTCAAACCCCTCCATATTTAAATATTGAGATTGAAACCTTTACTCTCTCTCTACACTGTTAGAAATTTCCTGAAATTTCAGTCAGTTTTCAATGACTTATGTCACTAAAATTTCATAAATTTGGATTTGAAAATTAATTTGAGACCATATTCATTAATTTTCAGTGACACGAAACTTAATTTTGATTACCACCGAGCAATTCACGCCTACCCCGAAAGGGAAACGGCTTAATGATATAATAATAATAATAATAATAATAATACTTCACTCTTAACTCTATACCGACAAAATGGACTCTTTCCTTGCAGAACTTCACGTATAGCCAATCTTTGAATTTAAAAGTGAAACTTTTAAAACGCACTGAACCCAAACTTTTTCCAAAATACTTTGTGTCTCAAATTCCTTGTCGAAAATGCCTTGTTTTTCCTGCGTATGTTTAAAGGCTACTCAAATTTTTTTTTAAAAGTCCTACATTTATCGTGGCGTATTTTCAAAGCCAGAACATCCGACGGGAGCTTGTCTAGCACCCGGAAAAAATCTTCGCGTATCTAAATTCACGTGTTATTATTAACTGACTTTGCAATTACATTTAGGATATCTTTATTTCGGTCTAGTAACTTTGGTTTCGTTAGAAAACTTGGTTATTCAAAAATCCCTATATTTTTTCTTACAGAATCAAGCCCAATGCCGCCACGTCAGGAGCAGCCACCTACTACTGTAGCGTACCTAAATGGACATCCAATTGGACTTTTCATTGGAGGAGTGATTCGGCGATTCGAAACAAATCCTGCTGAAACACGTAATTTCAAAACTAAAATACAATCCGCCCTTCGGGTGTTTTATATAAGTGCATGTGTTATACTTTTCATTCAAACATGAAATATACCTACTTCCTATTGTTCTTGGGACATGAGTATAGTGGTAATGGATTCAATATGGGCCCTAGTATCATTCCTCTATGAAACTTGAAAATAATAATGTTGATTTTGACTTAGAAAAAGGCAAATATTTCCTAAACTATAACCGGCCCTTAGAGCACTTTTCCTGCGGGCACCCATGTATGTACCCATAGTTTTTGAGATGTTGCATACAGAATAAAAATCAATAAGGCTTGAACCAATATTTTTGCCAACTTATCCTCAAAAAATATAACCTCAAGTCAAATTATTTTTCAGAGTTTTACTTCACATCTATTTTCATCCGTCTTTGTATCTACAACATTTGTCTCCGTATATTACATATAAATCATAGAATTTGAAACTGAAACTTTTGACACGCACCGTACCAAAAATGTTGCCAAAATACTTTACGTCTAAAATTCCTTGTGGGAGATTCCTTGCTTTTCATGCGTATGTTTGAAGGCAACCTAAATATAATGTTTTAAAAAGTACTACATCCATGTTGACGTATCTTCAAAGCCAGAACATTGGACGGAAATCCTGCGCTAGCACCCGGAAAAAATCTTTGCATGCCTACATTCACAGTGTTATTATTAACTGACTTCGCAATTGCATTTAGGATATCTTTATTTCGGTCCAGTAACTTTGTTTTCCTTGAAAACATTTTTTACTAAAAAACCCCTGTATGTTTTCTTACAGAATCAAGGCCAATGCCGCCACATCATGAGCAGCCGCCACATCATGAGCAGCCGCCACATCGTGAGCAGCGACCTCCTACTGTAGCACATCTTAATGGACATCCTGTTGGAGTGTTGATTGAAGGAGTGTTAAATCAGTTCCAAACAAATCCTGCTGAAACCCGTAATTTCAAAACTAAAATACATTTCATCCCTCGGGTGTTTTATAAAATAGTGTTTACTCGAAGTAAAGTGCCTAGAGCCACACGTATTAATATTAACCAACATTGCTCACATTCTCAGCCTATATCATTTTCTTGGACCAATAAAAAGTGTTGGGATATTCAGAAAAAAAATTCAAACTATAATTTCCTTGAAATTATTAGTTGATTCATAATTTAGTACAATTGGAGACCCGGATCGAATAACCGGGCGAGCGCGCGAAACGCGTATAAGTATTGTCCAAACAGTAGAAGACCTTACTTTGACTGTTTGGACAATACTTATACGCGTTTCGCGTGCTCGCCCGGTTATTCGATCCGGGCCTTCAATTTAGTATATGTAAGTTAGTGATTTTTTTAAATCTTTAAATTAATCATGAATATATTCTTATCACAGGAGCACGTCGGCAACGACTGCTAAATCAACAACGGCTACATCAAGAACCGCCATCAGGGCTATTTCTTCTTAATGATGGCGATGTAGTGTACCGTGGTCCAGTTCCTATTGGAAAAGTCATAGGAGAGACGGTTTTTGAAATTGGACCAAACGGTAATTTAAAAACTAAGATACAAGCCTAAACAGATATTACAGAATTCTACCTAAACGTCTAGTTTTTTGCCTCATTAAGAAGTGTTTCCAGAGGTTGCCCAGATGCGTTTGCCCCTTCACCCCCTCCTAAGATCTAAATTCAAGTATGTACGTATGAAAAGGGACATTGTAAGCCCAGAACGAACACTTAAAGTTGAGAAACGAGGTACCGGGCACTTTTGAAGTTGGAACTTCGAAGAACTGCTTTTCGAGAAAAACGTATTTGAAGTTAGCGAGATCCATAAGCGCCAATGTCAAATTTTATCTTTAAAAGCATAATACAAAAAGACAGACCAAATGTCAAAGTATAAACCCTGCATGGAAACTCAAAAATACCATTTTGGCCCCACCTCACAAAGACGCAAATATTTCCTAAAAAAAATGCGACTATCTGGTCCCTTTTCTTTTGTACGCACCTGAATGATGATTCTTATCTTCTCAGACGGACGGGGAAATGTAACCTTTAAACGTCCCCAAACAAACAAAAAAGACAAAACCCCTTCCTCTGGATCCACCCCTAGAGTGTTTTACAAAATAATGTTCACTCTAAGTATAGTGTTTTAGAGGTACATTTTAATATTAACCGACCTTGCTCAAACTTTTAGTACATGCAAGTTTTTCTGAAATAGTAATAAAACAAATTTGAGGTTGAAGAAAAAAATTCAAAATTTAATTTCTTGGACAATTATTAGTATACTCACAATTTGGTACAGTTTACTAGATTAACGTTAATGATTTGGTCAACCTTTAAATTAATTAATTAATTATTATATAATTCTTGCATAATCAGGTGAACCAATAAGCATCATCCGTCCTGAAGAAGGTAATTTATTATTACGCAGTGGAGCTCCTGTTGCAAAATATGAGGATCATATGTTTCGAGCGTGGAGTCCGCAGGGATGAGATGCACTTCCTGATCCAGCGGATAATTTGAAAAATGAAATACAATGTGAAACAAATATATCATTAACCTAAAGGATTCGATGTTTTCTTAATTATAATGAGTATTTTAGGGATATATGAACTGTTCTTCATCACACGTTAATGATAAATACCAAATTTCCCGTACTTAAAGCCACCTGCTAATATTGCCCAGGTGGAAAAATGATAGATTATACATAGTGTGAAAATTATATATAATACTTCACACTATATATAATTTTTCCGCCTGGGTGACTTACTTTCTAAAATTAATTTATCAAATTAATTTGAAATGGTTCCATTTTTAATGATTAAAATAATAAACGTTATAGTTTTTCTTAAAGAATCAGGCGAAGAATCAGAAGAAAAACAACACAAACTAAAATAATGCTGTTCGCACCCTACCAACAGGTTGAAATAATGAAGATCCATTGCCCACGCCATTGGTCAACATAATGAGGATGATGTCGCATACGAACATTGTCGGAAAATTAAAAAATAAAAAACAATGATGAACTAACATAATAAATAAGAAGATTTAGCATGGACACGAATACATTTTTGATAATCACATTATAAAATATCACGTTTACCTAAAGATCTCGACTGTCAGTAAATATCGGTAACAGGAATCTTGGATTAAGATCGTCAAGGCTTACTTACTCTTACGCAAGATTCCTTGCACCTTTAATTAACCTCGAAATAATTTTTTTTTATATTTTGTAGGTCGCTACGTGTATCTTTATAACGAACGCATGACTTGGTAAGCATTTTTTATTGTTATTTCTACCATTTTAATTATTCCGTCTTATGCAATCCATGAAATTCTTTACTAAGCTGTTTTGTGACCCTCTAATTTTGTTCGTTCGGAAAAAATGTAAGAGGTGATAGTCTGTCACGTGACCAACTACATGTTATTATTTTCAGTGGCTTTATAATTTAAAAAATTAGTCAAAGTAGGCACCTTGCGCCTACAAAAAAAGGTTTCGTAGCCTAATATTAAGGTTGTATGTAAAAAAATCGATCTCTAGTAGAATTTTTTTTAAAAGAAGCTATATTTAAATGGAATGATTATTCATATGCTGAAATAATTTCAAATTTTTCAACCGTACTGATGCGGAGATAATTAATGTCAAAGTTGATTACTTTAACACGTAATTCGTGGACTATGCATAGGCACTCTCCACACTTTAATTTGTAGTAATTAAACGCGCTGGTACAGAAATTTAAAAAATGTCGGTATTTGTGCTGCTTGAAAATACAAATTTTCAGAAAAAACATCTCATTTTTCCACCGTGTAGTTTCATAGATAATCTAATGAAACCCATTGAAATTTAAGTAACTTTCAAACGGATAAACGTAACAGTATCGCGACCCGGCAACACTATTCCCTCTCTCCAGCTTGTCTGCTGTACGCACTCGACACTCACACACACCACCAGTTTGGAAGCGTACGTGAAATTGCGACGTTGCGCGATCTACGAGTCTGCCGCTGGCATAGCAGAGGTGACTGTACGTATGCATACATACTACGAATTCTAAGCCAGTAGCGCACTGAAATGTTCACCATGCGGGCCCGTGAACTTTTTTCAACATAGCATGGCTCGACGACGCCGCGCGGGACTCTACTATTCGTACGGGGATGGGACTTGCATACAACCTTAAGACGTAAATAAGTCGTTCAAACCTCCCACTCTATACTTTCCCTCCCCTACTCCTCCAACATTCCCCTCTCCTACCCTACTTCCCCTCCCCACACTTCAACCTTCGCTTCTCCTCCCTTCCCTAACTTATTTCTCATATACTTCCCCCTCTCCACACTTCCCCCTTCCTCTACCCCCTAGTTTTCCATCACTTCCCCTAGTTCCGCTTCCCTCACTTCCCTGAGTTCCCAGTGTTGTGAGTTATAAGTTGTAAGTTGTGGCTTGTGAGTTTTGAGTTCCCCTCACTTCCCCTTCTTAGAAGAAAGTACGACGGACGGACGGACAGACACCCAACCGTAACTATAAGGGTTTCTGCCCGGGGCTGTGAAACCGTAAAATTGAATATGTTGCGCTGAGATTTTGGGAAATGGTTCGAAATATATAAAGCCAAGTCTGTTTGGCCCACTTTAGTTTTTATTTTGTTTAAATAATGCAATTGTATTAATTTGATATTAGCCTGGACACTAAAGCCTTGTTCTCAGTTAAATTTCAAGTTAATAATTAATAAAAATGCATTTTTTAAACAAAATAAAAACTCAAGTGGGCCAGGCAAACATGCCCTTATGTATTTTGAACGATTTCCAAAAATTTTAGCACAATATATTCATTTTTCTAATTATAAAGCCGTCGAATATAATAACGTGTAATCGTTCACGTGACAGAAATGCATATGTCCTTATGAATTGGAATTCAGTGAAAAATTTAAGTTACAAGTTTAAATTCAGTTCTATTTTTTTTACCTTTTTCACTAGAAAAAATTAATAGTAATGGATACATTTTCGAATTAATAATTAGTGTATACATATGCGACAGCTTTCACATTATTAAAGTGTAAAAAAGGAAATTAATTTTCGTTCAAATTAATTTCATTTATAATACAAGTTTTTACACTTTGATAATGGTAAACGCATAGCAGATATAATATTTCTTATTTGTTCGACAGTGATTTTTCCCATGAAATATAAAATAATGAGATATCAACAATGATGATAATTAATTATCACGGCCCTTTATTTTGCGAGATTTTACCTTTTTTGTAACTTATTGAATCCGTTGAAAAAATAAGGTGTTAATTTTCTGACAAATTAATTATTTTCTCTATCATAAATTATGAGAACGTAACATTTTTATCTGATACCTGAACATTTCTTTTAACGTAAAAATTTTCAAAAAGTTATATGGGGGTCCGAGTGCCTGTATCAGGTATAAAAGGGAGAGGCGGTCTGGTAAAGACAAATTGGAAACAGCAGAGTTGCAGGAAATGTCTTCCCCGAAAAAATAAGCAATTATTTATTATAATTTACCCATTCTTTAAAAATTGTTCAAAAGTGCCAGTAAAAAAAATCAATTACAAACAATATTGCTAAAATAATTAATTTTAATAACTTTTAAATATTTCTCATTATAAATAATGTTTTTTCTTTTATAAGACTAATAATATATCATTTCAGTTCATAGAATCATAGGAAACTTTTTTTCAAGAGACCTGATTTTTGGTACAACAATTAGTAGTCCAGCTTATTTTGCGTCGAAAAACACTGTCCCTAGAAATTTTTTGGTTAAATCTACCAAATTATTTATATTTAGTTAAATCAACCATTATTCATGAAAATATCTATTTGTATTTTGATTCGTGAATTTAAAAGAAAATTAAAAACATTGAAATTATTCAATCTCGTTAAAATTACTTATGAACAAGGACAAGGTAAATAAATCATTGTTATTATTCAATCAAAAATGCAATCATATATTTAATTAGCTACGTTTAATAACCATAGCCTAGATTGTAGTCAAAAATGTTTAAAAATAGATATTCTTAATTATGGCAATTCTACATAATCTCGAAATTATCAGTTACACTTATAATAAATGATCATTGTTAGATTTTAATTTCTGAATTCGTGAACTTTATATTTTTAATGCAATATATGAACTCGGAAATCTTTCCTGAAATGTTCGTGATGCAGTTTTTCCCAGTGCTAAATGGCAGGAATTTCTTTAGTATCGTTTCCGTCTTTGGGAAAATTTGATTTCCGTCCAGGGTGACAGAACAAACTCTGGAACAGAAATAATAAGAAACGATAAAGAATTGTGAAACATTATCTGAATTTCAAAAGATTACAAAAAAAGTTTATAAGAATTGAAGAAGATCGACCACGACATCCCTTCCAAACTCTGAGAAATAGTCATATAACTCTCAATTTTGCAAAATTTTATCCACGGTACAAATTTGGAAGAAGAAATTTATTTCTAAACAAATTAATCTAATATCAAATGCAAGGCTAATTTTTTGTATGTTTAAATAGATAAACTAATCGCCCATTCTTTTTATTCATTGTTGAAAGACTTGTAAAATTATCCAATCTCTGAAAAACATAGAACTTTTAGAATAAGAAAAAAGTATAGAAGGTGATTAATCACATAAAAAAATGTAGTTAAAATCGTAACTGTCTATATTTTGCGTCTTAAATAGCTTGAAACAAATTCACGATAACCTAACTCTTTATATTTTGAACACAGATTTATTTACAAATTTTTAAATCATCTACATCAAGTTTTTAGTTTTTTTTTAATACAACACATTAAATTTTCGAATTTTATTCTTTTTTCACTTTGAAGATTTTCCAATTTTAGTTTTTTTACATTGGAGTCTACTTTTTAAGTTCTTTTAATTAAATGATTTTGTGATATGAGTTACTGTAGAAGTCCTGGATTTTTTAATTTAATTATTCTTACATATGAGTTCTTAAATGTAAAATCAATTACAAACCCTTTACAATGATTTTTGACATATAAGAATTTTTGAAGAGGGTTATCTGGAAACCATCTCATTAGCTTAAAAAATATTACTATTTCAAGTGGGGAAGTCCATATAAATATTTTTTTAAATCGATTTTTTTATTTCATGATATAATGTAATACGTCAAGAAAATAATCCAGAAAGTTTAGAACAAAATTATACGCAATAATGGTTTTAGAGGCAGTACGCAACAAACCATGCGGAAGTCGGTGCGGCGCCCGGGTGCCCGTCCTTTCGCTCGGTTTCTTGCACACAATAGAGATCCAAGTTTTAGACATCGTTCGAATTTTGACTAATTCGTCCGATTTCAAGACGATGTTACGAGAATATGGGCCTGGAATGGCTGATTAGAACCAGACACAGGTAAGTACACAAAAGCCTTCATTTTTCTAGATCAAAAATTTAAAGCCGTTTTTCTAGTCAGTACCATTTTTTTTTCTTCAAATTTGCAGGAAACATAACTTTACTCAACAAATATTTTATCGCTAGTAATGTCCTTATGTCATAATTTGGAGAAAAATTTTACGCAAAAATCGCTGTATTTCTTTCAGGGCCCCGTATTTTTTTATAATTTTACACTTCTTTAGCACTCTTATGTTCTTCAGATTTCTAATTTTATTATACAAAAAAAATTTCTTTGTTTTTTTGTTCCAGGACAAAACAAAAAGGTCATAGATTTTAAATTTTTTATAGAGTTACATGGGCTTTTCCCCTTAATTTAGTGAACAGGAAATTGTTTTAGAAAATTTGAATGATTGCATAATTATATACTATTACCTTAGCTAGATTTAGTCAAACAGTAAAATTATGACTTATATGTAAAACTTAAAAAACGTTAAAGCATACGAAGCCGCGCTTCCACTCTAAAAAGATAATTCATTGAAAAAAATTAAATTTTTTACAATCGACTTTATATAACATTTCATGTGTAAATTTTCTTCAGATATCAGTGATATAAATTGGATACTGTTTTATCTTGCCATAGAAGTACTTTTCAACAAACAAAAAATTACTCAATTCAAATTTTTTTCCCTAACATTTTTTGCAAAATTGTAAGCTTTTATTTTTTTATTAATTTTTTTGTTTTAAATTCGTGCCAGCATTATTGAATTACAACCAGAGATAAACCTGTTGATAAAAAAAAATGTCCAATAAATTTTGCTGTGGTAAAAGTTTTTTTTCAAATATACGAAAACCTATGCCTTACTTCCGGTTTTTTGTTAGTTTCTAAAATCCGTTGACTTTCTAAATAAATATTTATTTGCGTCTGTCAGCCTA
Source organism: Andricus grossulariae (assembly GCA_011634705.1). Classification (NCBI taxonomy): domain Eukaryota; kingdom Metazoa; phylum Arthropoda; class Insecta; order Hymenoptera; family Cynipidae; genus Andricus; species Andricus grossulariae. Next base: position 82,353,076 of record JAABKJ010007545.1, on the reverse strand, counting down.
TGGTGCAAAATATATAGAAAGTTAGCAATTCCAAAATAAACGAAAAACCGGAAATAAGGCATTAGTGTGGAATGCTGTATAATAATTGCCACTATGTATCATTTTTCCACCTGGAATGATTTTGTAATAAGAGTTACTTTAAAATTCTCGGCTTCTTCAAATTTAAATATTCTTACGTATTAGTTCTTCAATGTAAAATCAATTGGAAACACATTAAAATGACCCTTAAAATGGCATAACCAATGTAGCAGCAATTCCCATTCGCTTAAATTTCCTGTTTCGTGGAAATCCGCTTTGATTACATGAACCACCATCTTTTCATTCTGCGGAAACTTTAATTTTTTCATAGCATAAAGTAGTGTTATAAGGATCTCGTGAAAAGTTAATGAGTGTATAAAAAAATTTAATAAGAATTGGACAAGATAAATCACATCACTCTCAAACGTTGAGAAATATTAGTTAAGTTAAAAGCAAATACAAGCGTAATTTTTTCCTTGTCAATAGATAAACAAATTGCTCGTTCTTTTCATTTATCGTTAAATGAGTAATAATATTGTGCGATTCCTAAAACTCAGAAACATTTTTGGATAAGAAAAAAATGCAGAAGAAGAATAATCACGCAACAAAAATTTAATAAAATCATAATTATCTATATTCTGCTGCTTATGAAGCATTAAACAAATTCGCAATGACCTAATTCTTTCTAATTTAAACATAGATTTATTTACAAAGTAAAAAATTTTGCATTTAGTATTTAGTTTTTTTTAACAATGGCTATGTGTACCCAAAAAATCCGGCTGTTTGTACCGAAATGTTGGTATAAATAGTCCCTTTTCCAGCTCCCACTATTCGCACTGCTAAAATCCGACTATTCGTACCATAATTTCGGTACACGTAGCCAAGGCTTTTTTTCAACTACAAAAAATTTAGTTTTTTAATTTCATTCTTTTCAACTTTAAAGATTCTAAACTTTTAGTTTCATTTTTATAATTAGAATCTAATGTTTAAGTTCTTTTAATTCAATCCCAGGCGGGAAAAATACATAAAATTCATACATAGTAGCAAAAATTGTATGTAATATTTCCCACTATGTACCATTTTTCCAACTCAAATGATTTTGTAATAGAAGTTTCTTTAGAATTCCCGGCTTCTTTGAATTTAATTATTCTAACATATTAGTTCTTAAATGTAAAATCGATTTAAAACATTCTAAATTGCATAATTACATATTAGTAATTCCTATCTACACTGAAAAAAAATTTTTAGTTGGGCAAATATTCAGTTTGTAAGATATGGTACTACTATTTTATTATTTGTAAACCCCATTTTATTAATTGCTCAACTAACCATCTTTTCAGACTAGTTAAGCAGTATATTTAAAACTTAAAAAACGTTAAAGTAAGGAATGGACATGGATAACATTATTCTATAATTGGAACCAACAACAAAATTTTGGACATATCTATTCGAACTTTTTGATGTTATTATAGATTAGTATATACGACTTACCAAATGGCAAAAAAAAACTTTCAATACTGATTTAATTTAAAAACTAACAACTCATTAATTCTGAATCAACAATACAACCATTTAAAATACATAAGAAGCTACGCGTTCACTCTAAAGAGGTAACTGATTGAGAAAAATGTAATTTTTTACATTTGGTTTTATATAATAATCTCCATCTCAATTTCATTAAAAAAGCAGTGATTTCATGTATTCTTTCATATACTCACACTTTGAAGATCCATTTTAAGAGCAGTTTCAAAGTTATTAAATGTGAGGCTTGATGCCAGATCGGAAAGTTCGTCCTGATCTTTTGAGTCTTTAATCGCTTCCATAAAAGGAAGTTTCAATTTTGTAGACGTTTTTTGGAAATTGTTGTAAATAAGAAAATTAACATTACAGTATGCCAAACCTCCATTAGCATCCGTATATCTGACTGGTCTTAAACTTGCAAACGGATTTCTTTCTAAAAATAAACAAGTCTCAGCTCCTAAGATGGAATTTACCACCTTCTGATCCTCATACGCTTCAAGTTCTTTAAACGTTGTTAGTATCAATGGACAACTGAAATTTGCCATTATGGCAATAGAATCTGGTCATTCTTTGTAGCTGGCTATTCCAGAACTATAGCCGACAACTATGTCTGGCATAACAAGACATGACTCGATGACGTAACTCTTATAAAGTGAACTATGAAATTCAAAACTTATTTTCTTATTGGCCAACATACAAAAAAGACAAACCATTGGCAATATTTCTGGCTGGGATACTGCTGGTCCTACAAATACAATTTTTAAATTCTTTAGGTATGGTAATCAGTGTAGCAGCAATTCCCATTCGCTTAAATTGTATGTTTCGCGGGGATCCGCTCCTATTACATGAACCACCATCTTTTCATTATGTGGAAGGTTTTGATTTTTCCATAGCGTAAAGTAGTGTTAGGGATCTTGTGAAAAGTTCAGAAGTGTATGTGAAAAATCCTTCGAAATATTCTTCGTTCCTCAGTAAATCGAAATTTATATGTTTCGCAAACTCCTGCATTTTATCGCAGAAGATTATAAATTCCTTCAGTTTGAAATACGATTCCATTATTTCCGATATGGAACTTGGTAGGCATGTCAATTCTGTTAGGGGCAGTGTGGTTTTCATAATTGCATCAGTTGATGGAATAGTCATTAAAACTAACTCGTAGGCATCCATTTTAATAGAAAAAGTATACAAATGGCAAAGTTCTTCATGTTTTAGATCTCCCTCATGTTGTTTGCAAAACTTTGCATATGGACACTTTGGACAAGCTTTCAGCAAATCTGGATCTGCTATTCGACAAATTTCACACACCTTGGGATACGCAATCATTGCCATCTCAAACGGCGTCAATTGCCTCCGTAGAATTGCCTCCAGCACGTCACTGGAAACAAACTTCATTAAACTTTGCACTTGCGGATTATTGAACCCTCCTGCAAATATATTATTTCCTTGCATCATTTGCTTTGATACCACTTTGCATAGATCTTTGTGAAGTGGCCAGTGTTTCTTCTGGTGATCCTTACCACAATATGAAATTAATTTACAGCCTTTGCAACGCTTCAAAGGCGTTTCTCGATCATGAGAAAAGCAGACGTGGCAAACATTAGAATAAAAAATTTCCATGGACAAAGTTTGTTGCATCAAACTTTCATTTGTGGATAGCCGAAACACTTTAGCGATATCTGCACGTGTGTACATTGTGATCAGTTGAAACTGATACTCACTGATAATGATATAGTTAAATTTTCATGAATAATAAGTGAAACACGCAACACGTTCTCACAAAAAAAAGACGACTAATATTATTAATAGCAACCAAACACCGGAAAACATCGGCTGACCGGCATGTCGCACCGACAACATTGCGTATTGCGCAGTAAGCCATTAGCGGTAGTTGTGCGCCCAATTCAAAAAGGGGATTAAAAACAATTGTCATAATTGAAATTATTATTATTATTAGCGCCAAAATATCTAAAATTGCCTGAACAAAATCAGCGCAAATTTCAATAAAATTGGTGAATATTAAAATATGCCCCAGCCCTCATGAAAGAGGATTATAGCAGGAAGTACCTATTGAAATATGTATTGGAAAAAATGGTGGTATGATCATTGTAATTCCCAATATTTTTTCCAATAAGGACTGCGTTTCCTACAATACTTTATATGGGATGAATATGATAATAATATTGTTTTGCGAAATATTCAAAAACAGATTTAACCGTCTTTCAGGACTTCTCAAGAAATGTCTTTTGCTAGATTATTTTGAATTTGTATTCTTGTAATATTAAATGTAACCATTTTAACCAAATTCTACAAGTATGAGAGGTGGTCTTCCTAAAGGACATATCCAACATTTTGACAATTTTTAAGGAGACAAAAAACGTTCGAATTTTTAATTGAGGACAAAAAATACGTTCTTTCGATATACATCAATCATGAATTGATTCATGAAAAATCGAATTGGGAAATGTCATTGGATTCCGAAAAAAATAGAAGGAGAAGAATTTTGTTAGCTTGAAGTGCAAGTTTTCTCAACCTTGGGCGATGATAACAAATCCAATTTGATTTTCAGAAAAATTAAAAGTGTTTTTTTTAGCTATTGAACTTCTTAATTGATTAATTATAAACTCTATTGAAAAATGTCATTAAATTGTCAGGATATGAAGGGGGCATTTTTTTTCGTTCAAGACACTCTCAACTTTACACTGTAAGTTAAATTTTTAGTTCAAATTAAAGAAGCAAGAGGAAAAAGAGATTACTTTAGCTGTTGAGTTACAAAAAATTTCAAAAACAGGCGAAAAAAATTTTGTAATAGAAAAAAATATCATAAATTACATTTCAATTAAATAAATTACAAAAAAAAGACCTTGTGTGCCAATGTGTTGTAGAATTTATATAATTTCTTTAGCCAATAATCTCATTTTCAAAAAAAATGTTGGATGTCTTTTTGAAACGCTACCCTTCAACTATAAGAACTTTAATATATTTTAAAAACGGTAATAGAACATTATTTTTCCATCAGATTTGTGTCCTATTATATAGAGAAGGAAAGTCTATATTACAAAATCGTGAATGGAATATTCAGGGCCTTTGCAATATATATAAAACGTTCAATTCTTTAAAAAAGATGCTAGAAACCTTGTATTCCGATTGAACCTGCCGAATCAGAAACGATTTTTTGAAATTAACGTGGGCGCTATCCACATAAATTACGTAAGTTTTAGGTGACCCCATGAGAAGAATTTTGTTTTTCGAAAAATGTGATTTATGCTCCAGAGTGTAAAAAATAACATACAGAAAGTTCTTAGCCGTTTTTCTAACTGCTAAAAACTTTGACATCTTAAAAACTTAAAGAGAGCAACATTATTTTTCTATATATCAGATTGGGATTCTATTATAGAGAGAGAAAATCTTAATTGCAAGATCAGTCATGAAAAATTAAGGGACTATAAAAGATATAATGGGAAAAAGTCGGCCTAGAAACGAAAAATGATTTTGAAAAATAAGACTAAGAAAACTTTCAATTTTTTAAAAAGACGCTAGAAGTGTTTTGATTAAATCCACCAAATTAAATATATTTGGTTAAATCATCTATTATTTACGCAAACATATATATGTATTCAGATTTATGAATTTAAAAGAAAATTAAAAGTGGCAGATTTTCCGGAGATATTTAACCACCCCCCATGTAAACGTTATTCGGACTGTTCCTGTAGTTTTTTTTTTTGCCAGTGTGTATATTATTCATGTACACATTAAATAAATTTAAGCTCACGGTTGCCAACTTGCACTAAACAGTAGCCTAAAATTATTTGGGTAACCTCCCTGAATACTATACAACGGTTTTGCGCGAGATTTAAATGTGAAAGACCAGGATAAGTTGTGTCTCATGCACCCCTGATCGCCGTACCATATATGACCCCGTGGGCGGATTCGGGTTAAACATAGATATATTTGCAAACTTTGAACTTTCTACAAATCTGTTTTTTAATTTTTTTTTAACTATAACTTTGGATTTAAATTCTACATTTTTGTTTGACGGTATTTTTTTATGCAACTTCTGCGGATAGGTTTACCTTCAGGAGATTATACCGATCATCAGGTCGACCAAAAAAATTAACTCGATATCCAGGTATTTTTCGTGCACCTTCTTCGGGGAAGTTTCCTGCACTAGGAGATTATACTGATGACCAGGTAGACCAAAAAGGTCAACTCGATACCCAGGTTTTTTCTGTACAACTTGCCTGGTGATTTCCCCATAACGAGATCATAGTGATCACCATATCGACCACAAATAACGAATCGATATCCATTGATTTTTTGTGTAACTTCTCCAGGGAGGTTTCCCTCTAGGAGATCATACCGATTATTATTATTTAATAAATTTTCATTTCCCCTGTAAATCATAAAAAAGTCAGTATTTTTTGGAAATGACACAGCAGGTGAATGTTGAGAATAATATTTTCCTATTAAGTTATTTTTCAATTGTTTAAACAATATATGTATTTTTAATATTGGCTTTCTTGCCCAACCGTGAAAAGTTCATATTTTCTGGAATTAAGGACAGACTTAATGAATGTTAGGAGGAATATTTCTTGCTGAGGACCTTTTGTAATTGTGTAAGCAATTTCTATTTGTTTAATTTTTTGTCCATACTAAATTATGAAAAGTTGGGTCTTTTTTGAACTAATTACATACCTAATGGATACTAAGAATCACAGTTTTTTGTTTAAGACAATATTAAATTGTTAATTAAAACATTATTAACTATTCACTTTCGACTTTTCATTTAAAAGGTGGGAAAAATTATATTTTTTCTCAATTTTTTTACACTATGTCAGTCATTATTAAGATACTCTTTCTTTCAGAAGTTTTACCTCAATTGTTCAAACAATGATTATTTGCTTGAACAATTTGTTAAATTATAATATGAATATTTCCTTTTTTTCTTACGACGCACCATACACATAAGCATTTTATCTCAAGATATTTTCTAAAGTCAAAAAGATCACTATTTTCATTTAGTGAAGAGGACATTTTTTTAGAAAATTTTAATAATATTCAACTTACCAAGTAGTAACACGAAATACTTCCAATACTGATTTAATTTTTAAACTGACAACACATGCATACCGAAACAAAAATACAATCATTTTCCCTGACCACAAATATTCAAAGATGAGCATTTTAATCTTTTAACATTTTTAAAATAGAATCAATTATAAAAGGAATAAAATTGTAAAATTTAAAGTTAAAATTTAAAAATTTAATATTCATTTACTTCAACCAAAACATGACTTTTCTACCATAAAAAATCAATTTACAATACGAAAGAACCAATTTTCGACTGAATAGTAGAATTATCACAACAAAATTAATTTTTAACAAAACAATTACGATCAAAACTAGCAAAAAATATGAATTCTTAACAAAAAATGTAATGCTTGATATTTCAACCAAAAAGGATCAAATTCTACCAAAAGAGATGAATTTTAAAACCAAAAGGATCCATTTTTAACAGAATAAACGATTTTCCAAACAATTAGTTGAATTATCAAGTAAAAATATCAATTTTCAACCAATAATGGAAGAGTTAAATTTTCATTTAAAAAAAATAATAACTCTCAACCAAAGAGATGAATTTTCAACTAAAATTATGAATTTTCCAACCAAAAAGACAAATTTATAACAAATGAATATTTTTCCGTCAAGAACGAAAAAAATTTCATCCAAATTGTTGAACTTTCAAGCCAAAAGACGAATTTTCTGTAAAACAGTTCAATTTTCAACGCCAAAATATAAATTTTCAACAAAAAGTTTATTTTCTACCAAAAAGACGAATTTTCAAAAAAGCCGTTGAATTTTCAACCAAAAAGATTGACTTTTTAACAAAATTGTTGAATTTTCAACTGACTAATATAATTTTCAACTAAAAATATAATCATCAGAAGGAAATAACTGCAAAAAAGGAAATAAATTACTAAGAAGAATATTAAATCAGGGTGGTCACAAAACTTCATTTTCGAAATTCCTTAATTTTTTCCTGACCTTGTAACATGTTTAACATAAATATTTTATAAACAGAATTAAAGAATTTCAAATTTAAATTTAAATGTATTATCCTTCTCAGTTATTTAAAGTGCATCTTATAGAAATTCACTGACTTTTGCAAGATTTTGCTCAAAATCTCTGACTTTCCTTGAACAATAAAATTCCCTTACTTTTCCCCTGATTTCAAGGTTTTCACTGACCTACGGCCATCCTGAATTTCCAATATTTTTTCTAAGAAGTACTTCATTTCCTATAATATTTTTTAATACGAGCGTGTTTTGAGGTTTTTATGGGATTAACATGGGAATCATGAGAGTTTTTTTCGAAAAATGTGATTTATGGTCGAAAGTGTAAAAAAAGTACATGATATTCCCAACAATTCTTCAAGACTTTTCAAGGAACAAGTTTTTCTTTATTATTTTGAATTATGATTTGTGTAATATTTATTTAAAAAATGTTGAATAAATTCTAACAATTACAACATTTTTTATATCCCAGGCCTCGGACTCACTTTAGTGATCGAAAATAGTATAAATACTGTCAACATTTTTTAAAAATAATGTCAAAATAGTTTCATAACATTTTTCATGTATTAAAAATATACTTTAATGTTTATTTGAAATGTTATTCTTTAGTCTATAAATTATCAAAATTGCTGTTTATTTATCGCAGGCTTCAGTCTTTTCTTTTTTTTCTTTTTCTCATTTTTTCACTTAAATTTCAACTGAATTAATAATAAAACGCAACAAGAAAGTCGAACTATTTTTGGTTGAAAGTTGATTCTTTTCGGTTGAAAAGTCTGCTATTACATTTTTTTCAAGAAAACATCTTTTTTGGTTAACAATTGTATTATTTGGTTCAAAATTGAATTATTTTGTTGAATTATTCATCTTTCTGGTTTAAAAGTTCATCTCTTTCAGTAAAAAATTCACATGTTTTGATTTAAAATGCAACTGTCTGATTAAAAATTAATCTATTTCAATTAAAATAAGTAAAAAATTGGGTTTCATCAGTTTCTAGTCAGGTCGTGATTTTTCCGAACTCATCAACTTATTTTCAATTTGTCAATTCGAGCGAGGCAATAATCAACTAAATTTATCAGCAATAATTTTTTTAATAATTTATCATTATTTACATATATATATATATATATACTCATTTTCCTATAATAGTTTGTCGTACACAGAGTACGCGTCAAACTCAAACTGCGCGGTCATACTAACAAAATGGTCGAATTCAGAGGTTGCGTGACTTGGACGAAACGGGGCCCTCAAGTGACTAGACCATGTATTTATTGGATCATGTTCTAGACTGCCATCGATGATTATGGACTGCCATCACGGGCAGGGTTGCGTACGTAACATACCTTAGGTAATTTACGTAGTTTTTACATGTAAATTACCTACGTGATTTACGTCCCTAGTGTTTTACATGTGATTTAAGTTTTTAAGATGGCGACTGCGCTTATATAGAAAATAAACAGAACGTTATTCTTGAATACACTGAAGACACTGACGGATTTGCTTGATAGCTTCTTAATTTATTAAAAAAGGTTCAGAGGTGGCAGATCCAGAAATTCGTTTTGAGAGGAGTTATATTTTATTTTAAAGAGGAAAAATAGCAAAAATTTTGCTTTTTGCCCCGCGTGCAATCTTTTGATTTTCTCATTTTTTAAATTTCATAAAAAATAATTCATTTCATCTCGCAATTAATTCATTCCAGAATAAGTGAGGTTATATTATGTTTTTTTCCTCACCCGCCACCACCTCCCACCATTCAAGTCCGCCATTTTTCACGTTTTTTACATTTTTTACGTATAATATGTATAAAAGTTCGAGTTACGCGTAACCGTGCAACCCTGATTATGGGCCTGCACCTTTAGGGTGTCCTTACACTTCTGCATGAATGCTAGCGCGTATGCATGCATTTGCAAGCGATCATTCCAACCACTGATAAATCTAGTAACATTTTAGTCATTTTTCTTCTCATGATTAGTATTATTAGATAATTACTCAAATATTACCAGATTTATCAGAGGATGGCATGGCCGCTGGCAAATGCATGCGTACGCGCGAGCATGCATAGAGAGAGCTGTAAAGGCACCCTTAGAAATGCGGGGAAATGCGCGCCATGTTGGTGTGTGACATACTTCAGGTGGCTATCGGTTATGATAAATGCCGCTGGTATAAAATAAAACTAGTGATCAGGAACGATCTTTTTGTCAAAGTTTGTAACGGAAAATGCCGCGGAAACGGAAATTGTTAAATTTAAGTGAACGATGTAGATTGTGCTTGACAGAAAATGGTGAAATGAGAGATTTGTTCACAGAGCCGTACTGTGTGAAATTGAAGGATCTGTCGTATTGCACTTCTATAGAAGTAAGTTTTTGTTTAATTCACTCCAATTTTTTTTACCTATTTCTCGTTGTTTGCTGTTAATTTCGCATTTTAAAGTTAAACAGCAGTTTTGGGTCCGATTCTTTAAGTGTTCTTGACGCAGGGAGGATCGATGCTTATTTTAGGTTATGCGTCGCTTCATGTGAGTAAATATCGCTTGTTCTTGTTTTTGACACGTCCAGATCGCGCTTTAACATTTTCCGTTATTTTCTGACGAAAACTTGAAATTTCTTTCATTTCGAAGATGTTGGGTTGTATTTTTCGTCACGTGAGTCCTTTTGAAAGTTTGTTGTGTAACTAGTAATGAATCAAGAATATAGTTATTTTCGCCATGCCCCTTTTCTAGCTCCCCCTTACTCTTGCCATGTCAGTATGTTTATTTAGGGCATTGTGTATTCAGACAGGATATTTTTATTGCTAATAACTCTTCCTTTAAAAAGTATGGACAAAATCTGGTCATTTTTCTTTTGAGGAGTACCCTTCACTTAATAAAAACAAACAAGTTTTGGACCGATAGCAAAACACAAACCAAACTAAGGTTTTTTGAAATTCGGTGGCGGATTTTTTTTTCATCAGATTTTTTAAATGTTTTTTTTTTAACTTTCAGAGTAGCCCACCGAGGGTTAAAAGAAAACTTTATTTTCTTTCTTCGATTGGAGCCGTTCGAAAAGTACGTAACGCCTGAAGGGGAAGGGGGTGGGGGTCTGTAAATTTCTACGTAAAGCTGTCAAGATATATATTGCGCGGTAATATTATGTATTCCAATTGGAAATGGTTCAAATGCCACTCAAAGTTTTCGTTTTTTGACGGTCTGGATTTACTACTGAATGCCACTAAAGCCTTTGCCGAAACCGATGGTAAATTCAAGTTCCAGTGTATTACGAACCAAAAATGTTAAATGATTCACGTGTAACTGATTGGGGTTCGTCTGGAGAATCAAACTGACTGCGCCTTCCTCGCTGCGTCACTGCACGCCACCATTTTCTTTTTATCTTGGGTTCGCCCATTTCGCCACATGGTGACACATATCAGAACTAGAAACAGTAGGTACTCGGCTATCAAAGCCCATGTGAAAAGTGTAAATAAACCCGTAAAAACGAAAAAAAGAATATATATATATTTTATATTTCGCCGTGTCCTGTGACCACCCATCTCACGGTTGTGAGACGTGGCCATGAATGGGATTTACCGCATTCCTACTGGTAGCCGATGTCATTTTTTAGATGACAGTTGCTCCCAGTGGGACCCTGCGGTGGTTGTTAACCTTTAGTTTTTAATTATATATAAACCTTTGAAACTGAACCAAAATTTCAAGGTATTTTAAAGAATTTTAACGAGTTTCCAGAAAACTTTAGAGCATAAATTAAATCTTATTTGATGGGATTTTTAAGGATTTCAACCATTTCAAGGCATGTGAAGAACATGAAGTTGGTCAAATAAACCATTTTTTTAATTTTTAAATCGTTCTCATCATCAGGAATATTTCCTCTTATAAAAATTCCTTTATTAATAATTAAATTGCGATAGTTACAAATATAATTCAATATTTTTCTCTACGATTTGTTATTTCATCCTTACTATAATTATTACTTTGAATGTAAATTGGTAAACCAAACTCTTCAATGCTCTTAAGGTCAAATTAAAAGTAATTCAAGTTTGAGCGCCTAGTGCGCGAGAACGGCGTGTTCCTGTCCCTGGAGTTTTATTTTATAATAATAAAAACGACTATTTAAAAATCTATAATATAAAGTTTTTAAATATTGAGAGTTCTACACACTCTTAAAATGAAAAATGTGTTTAACAAATTTTATGTTTTCTCGGGCCTATTTATATATGCCGTTAATGGATTTTCAACGACCTAAGCATATTCAATTGAAAAAAAAGAGTTCTCTAATGGCAGAAATCATTAAAAACTCATTTAAAATTATTAAAAAATTATAAAATTTCTTTAAAAAGATTGTTTCTTCTTTTCTAAATACCCTTTTGCATGCAAAACTTAATCTATTTCTCCTTTTTTGAGCTCTTTTTGCGCTGTGATCCCTGTTATATTATATAACATATTGTACAATAAGATAATAAATAAATGTTTAAAATCAGACTAATTTATACGAATCTAATATATTTTACTTTCACTGTTGTACTGCATTGCAAAAAATTGCATTCCTATAAAAAAACCGCTGCAAAGTATAGTTTGTGTGCGTTCATTATATAGTGTATCTTAAATTGTGATAATTTCATGAATACTGTGCTTCCTCATAGAGAAATGTTTTGTATTTATTGCTGATGTAAGTATAATAAGTATAGCTATAAAGAAATAAGACTTTGACAAGAATCGGGCTGATCCATTTTCTATCATCATGAGAATACTTCTATGATAAACTTCTTTATTGAATGATAACGCAATTTACCTCAAAATGATAATCCATTTAATACTCATTTACTTATAAAATGTATATTTCGGTACAAAAAGCTATATTTTTTAAAGTTGTTTTTTGTTAGCGATTATGACAAATTACGTTTGGTTTTATTATTAACTAATTCCATTCAATTCTTTTGGAACCTAAGGCCAAAAACCACTCGACTAACAACTACTTCACAATTTAATTTTAAATTTCAATATCTTTCATAATTTTCAAGGTTTTATAATGGTTTTTATGTTACAGATAATTCCCGAAAAATTAATTCTTAATAAAATATTCTTGAAATATGGGGGTTGGGGGGGGGGATTTTGGATTATAAACGGAGTCTAAGGGAATTGAAAAGGGGATTTAGGATTTCAAACGGAGTGCGAGGGGATGGAAATGAGAGTTTTGGATTGTAAAAAGAGTTTAAGTGGATGGAAAAGGCAATTTCGCCTGAAATTTTTGATTATTTATTATTCCTTATTATTATTTATTGTTTATTTTTCATGTCATAGAAGGCTTTATATAGTTCAATAGATGCATTCAATAAAAAAAAATTAATTTGATACTTAAAATATTGATGTTACTTTGGTGTTAGTCCCAATAATGTGAATAAGATTCTTGTAAAGTTCAAATTTTTCACATTCAATTTTTATCATTCTCACGATATTTAATGAATCAACCGCACCCTTTTTTAAATAAAGGTAGGACATTTTTCTCTAAAATATAATCAAAATTGCAAAAAAATTCACATTTAAGACGAATTTTGGGAAAAATATAAAACCGAAAAAAAAAATTAATATTTTTCTGATCCGGCTCTAAACTTAATCAATAATAGTTAGCATAAAAAGAGTATTGATGAAACACATACACAGACATTTTTTTAAAACCTCGTCTTTTGACTCCTGAGGCGGAATTATGTCAAGATATGTATGTCAAAAAATGAAGTTCGCTTATCAAAATATTTGTCAATGACTGAAGTAAAGCACAAATATATTATAAATATATTTTTTCTGCGATTTTTTAATTCTCAATGTCTTTTACTATTCATGAAACATGACTTGATTCTTGGAAAAATAAATTACTTTTAAATCTCTTTTTCTTTATTTCCTTTTAATTGTACATGCAACTGGAAATCCTTAGCTCCTATTAACTTTGACAAAAACCTATTTCCTGTGATTCATTACCATTAATTTGTCATTGTTAATCACAAGTTCAGCTATTAATTTTCACAATTATTCACTAAAGTTCAGCGGCTCATTATAAATGTCTTTTTATCTCTTAAAACATTACAGTATGTTTACGTGGGTGATATAAAAAAACCTTCCTTACCACATGGCAACGATGTCCCTACTCCCTAATTTGTGAGGCTCCCGGAAAATAAAATTCCTTTTTTTTTAATCGGTCAATATTAGCACGTGCCCCGAGCCTTTAAATATTCCCTCTCAGAGAAATGTTCTTTTATGTCAAAAGGATGTTTCTTGACACAACTGGAATTTCCTCTTATCAACTCTTATATTTAAGGTTAAGAGGATTTTCATTTGTCTCGAAGAGAATCTTTTTGCAGAAAACATTTTTTTGCGATAAACTTCATCTAATCTTGTAACCAAATAATTCTGTTTATATAGAAACAATATTCACGTTATTCAAAACAAAACAGGCAAAAGGATGATGCTTTTTTTTCAAGCCAAATTTTTCTCTGCTGAGTACCCATAAACTTTGCATGGCAAAAATCACTTTTTTCAAATTGCGTAAACAACTGCTTCTCATTAACTTTTTATACATAAAATTATGACAGTTACGTCAAAATTCTTCGTGAAACAAATTTGATGACTGTAACTCATAAAAGTTAGTATTTTCTGTGATTATTGAAGTACACAGTTAATTAATGTTAATAAAATGTCAAGAAATGATCAATACTTAGTTTTGCTGAAAATTAATAATTTAGTTAACTAGTGTTTCATTTCATAACCTCGATGCTTATTTTATAAAACGCATTCGAACAATTCTTAATGTTTAATGAAATCGTGTTGAAAAAACTAACTATTCATAAGTTACTGAAAAAACTTGTTGAAAAAAGTGTGGTGTACCTCACTTTTGAAACATAGAAAATATTTTATTGAAAAATATTTTAAACAACAAAAATTGTTCTTAGCATTGATTAGGTTTGCCATTAACTCCAGGAAATTAAAAACCTGAATTTCACATAAAATTATAATATTTTGCATTTATGGGGGCATTTTCCAGACACGATAGACAAAAGATGCACTGCTCGGTTGAAGTAACTTTAACCTAAAGGTGCGAATATTTTCCGAAAAAGTCCATTTTTAATTGTAAGAAATCGAAATTTCAAGTTTTTCTCGAAAACTAAGTGAGATATGAAAACCAAGAGAGAAAAAATTTTCTTTAGAAAAATTACTGACAAATACCCTTTCACTATTGTTTAATCTCACTTTGCTTTTTTCAAACTTGATATTTCGAGTTTAAGAGTTCAAAATAGACTTTTCACTGTTTTAGAGAATTCAGACAAATCTTACCTGAAGTTATTTTAACCATACTTTATCTGTTTTAATTTTTTCTCTTGTATAAAACTGTGAAAACTCAATTTTAACTTCTTCAAATCCAAAAAATAAGTTTTTCGAAAAAGTAAGTGAGATTAAAAAATAGTAAGGGGGTATTTTCGCAGTAATTTTTCCAAGGAACAATGTTTGCTCTTTTGATTTGTTTTTATATCTCACTTATTTTTTGAGAAAGAATGTGCATTTCGATTTTTTAAATTCAAAATGGTTTTGCTCGAAAAAGGTCTGGGAAAAGATTTTTTTCTATCGGAAAATAATTACAAGACATCCCAAATACAAAAGCAAAAAAAATTATTCTTACTGTTCGTACCTTTTGGTTGAAGTCACTTCAAACGAAGCGCGTTGGCGGAGGGGGGGGGTTACAATAAAAAATTATTTGGGAGAACATATTCCTTGAAGAATTCGGAAGAAAAAGATATAATTTAATGTATAAAAAGTTAATAAGGAGTACTTAAAAAGGAATCGTTACCCTCTAACATCAAAAGAATGTTCGTATAACGGACTTTTGAATCAACCTAAGTTTTATTGAACTAAAGTATGTCCTCTTATTTTATTTTCCATGCATCCCAACTTAGGCAGTATAGATGGCAAGTTCCGTCATTTTGAGCATGATGCCGAGTACAAGTTACAGTTGAATCTAAATCATGGTCTGAAGTTCCCCCTCACAAACGGAAGTCTCTACGGACGATTGCACAATCATCAGAACAGAGGTGTGCCACTTTTTACATTCCTCCAGCCAGCTATCACTAGCATAATTTCATTTAAATTTAGAGAGAAAAAAAGAAAAGAAAAGAAAAAGTCGTTGGGCTCGAACGAATTCTCTTCTTCTTTTACAGCGAGAACTGGCACCATCACCATGGGGATCCAACATTATCCAAGGTCACAATCTACAAACGAAGAGAATGCTTATGGATCTCTTCCTCCGGAAATGGCATCCTTCACAAGTTCAACCTTCGAACCACGTATTGACCCATCTACCAAAACATCCTTCGAACAAAGGGTCAGGGAGCACGAAAATTTCGAGTTTGGAAAAAGAAGAAAAATTGGGAGCACTGATGTCTTTGGACAAAATTTAGAGAATCTGGTGCAACTTGATGATCCTTCCAAGAGGAAATTTACAAAAAGTTTGGATGAAATTAGAGAAGAAGTGCCAAGAAGAATTGACAGAAGTGTTCCTGGTTTGGAAAATTTGGTAGCTGGGTTGGAGAAAAATAGATCTGAGGAAATTCAGTTTCAGAGGAATGCTGTCAGGAGGAATCAAAGCTTTGATCATGTGAGGTATGTAGCAGATTTTTAGATTTGAATATTTTTTATATGGTTTGTGTTTTTATTGTTAACTCGAGAAAAGACAAAACAAATCAAATAGTTTGATGAAATATTTTGACATCTGATCTGACCCCTGACCTCTTGACATATTTGGCATATGACCTTTGACCTCTGATCAGAAGGTAGTGCACCGGGAATCCTAGAAGGATGCCCGGGGTTCGATCCCTGAGCCAGTATCAATGGAGATTTTTCTATGTACTTCTACCGAGATTCTGGTGGTTTCTGAACTCACCTTATACTGTTGCCCCCCTCCCAAATGGATCAGTGACCTTCGAGGAAAGAGGTTAAACTTTTTTTTTTAACAAAAATTGAAAAGCCTAAAATTTTGTTATTCAAATGTGGTACCCTTTAAATTACTTAAATTCGATTCTCTCGGCATACTCTCATTTAATCATACATTTTCAAAATTCCAATTCCAGTTCAGTGCAGTTTGAAAATTTCAAAGCGAAATATTTCAACCTTGCTAGGTTTCCTCGACCAGGAATGGACTCGAGGACGTATGATATTAAAAAGGACGTAATTAGAAGGGATCAGTTGCAAGCTCTACATTCCAGGCAAAATACCGAGGATCATGATGCAGATTATGAATCTTCAGACGATGAAAGCTGTGACCTTGAAAGTGGAGATTTTGATACTATGAGCTCCTGCAGAAGTAGAGCTAGAAGTTGTTGTTCAGTCACCACTGTGGCTAATGATGACTTTGAATTCTTCCAAAGAAAAGGAACCAAGGTGACTTTCACTTTCATTACTTTTTTCCTTTTTATTTCAACAAACGTTTATTTCATTAATTGACTAAATTGGTTTTCCCGAACCATCATTGATGGGTTTTTTGCTATAGTTCCCTTTTCTGAAGAATATGAAGACCATCATTTATTTGATCAAATATCAATCTAAACGTGAATAAGAAAAAAAGTAATTGAAAAATTACTAATTGTCGCGCTACTTGTAAGCTTTCGTAAATGTACCAATTTTTAATTTATAGATAATTAAAATTTTAAAGAATCACAAAAGAGGCAAGGCAAATTTCTCAACTATTTCTTTAAGTTGAACATGTACATTTTTTAACGATATAAATAACAAATAATTAATAAATGGAATAATCTTAACTTAAAATTGTCCAAATATTGCGGCTTCCAAAATTGAATTCCAGGGCTTTCGTTTCCTCTTACCATAAAAATAGTTTTTCGATGATTTTAAAATAAACTTTTTACTAGTTACTTTCCTTCAATAGGATTAACCATTTGGCTCTGCCCTGTTCCCTTGCTTTCTCTTACTTCTTCCAATTTCTTCATCCACGTCACTCCCTGTCGATTACCATCCAAAATCCATCTTACACACTAATCCAAACTCAACTGCCCATCTTCCTCTCCTGTACACCTCTCTAATACATGTGCCCATGACTCCATTTCGTATCCACATACTCTACCCAGATTCTCCTCTTCATCCATCCAATATCTACAAGCTCTCACGCCTTCTCCAATCTAAACCGTACCATCGTACTCCGTTTATCTTCCTTTTTTATTTTTCGCAAATATTCTGGTTCAGTCAACCCTTTGACCATCATATTGAGTTCGGCCGCGGAAACAGCCTGGCGCCATCTGTTGTCCAAAAATGGCAATTCCTGAGTGATGAATTCCACTTGTTTACATGCGATTGAAAATAAATAAATTTATAGCGAAAATAAGAGTTTAACTGCCAGATAAAGAGATTCTCTGTAGGAAAACTGATAAAATCTCGATTCATTATATGTTATGTAAAAAAAAATTTTTCTTAGGTTTCTTGATTATGGCAAAAGCGACACCGCACTGAAGTTTGCTTATTCCATTCACTTTCAACTCCTGCACCCTCACCACATGAATGACTGCTAAATTTTTTCCCTTATTCAGTGTTTCGGGGTGAAAATCGATTGAATGACTTATAGCTTGAAATCCTGTTTTAATTAAAATATTAATTAGCAATCCGCTTGTGGACATTCGGCCAGTAATTTTTAAGATTATGTTCATAACCAACAACGAAACTAGAACGGGTTTAGCTGGAATGAAAAGACAAATTTTTCACGAAATCTTTTCGCAGGAAAGTTTCCTCTATTATTTTGCTTCGTTTTGAAAATTGTTATATACGTTTTTGAAGCAATCATTTATGCATTTATTATATTTCAAAACAATGCACACATGCTATATTATGTAAATTTCAAATTTCTATCCCTCAGGGATTTTATTCTTTGGCCGCCGCGGGCGCTGCCTATCATATCCGGTAAATATCAAGGTCATTTCCGTACTCAATATCATCTATTGTACCTCGAGTCCATAATCTTTCCCCATCTCTCTTCTCCCTGTCTTACTAATAACTCTAACTCTTTCCTGCCACTCCAGTACCCCTTCTCTTATACCACAAACTCTCCTCATTTTTTTCTTCTCTTCCTCCCACTCTGAATTTCCCAAATTGCTTCTCGTTTCCTTGTTTCGAATTTCGCCCAAGCATACTTGTGCTATTCTGCTCCCCTCTCCCCTTTTTAGCTTCTCTTCAAACCTCCAGGCTCTCTTAATTTGTCTGGTTACCATTTTTTCCCTTCCTAATTCTTCCCTTAACATGTATCATGGGCAACTCCAACTAACCTCATGACCCATCTCAGAAACCTCTCATGCATGCTTTCCACTTTCCTATGTTCCTTCCATCCCCAGACCTCTACTCCATAACACAACACCCGGTAAGAAGGCTTGCATTCAAAGGTATTAGAAATTTCAATACCTAGGAATGTCGTTTCTGTCCTTCTTTTTTGAATCCCCAATTAGGCAGCGAAAATATTTAGATTCCAATCCCTTTCAAAGCCGATCAGAGCTGTCAAACGTAACCCGAGATAAATTAAAAACACCATTTTCGTATAACGCGCTTCGAAAGCATAAAATTTGAAAAATCTAGTAGGATTATGCATAACAATACATCACTTTATCACAAAACTCTCGCTTTATTCAAATGTGATCAATTAAAAAAATATAAAATAATGATAAAGAAATTTAAAAAAGTAGTTATCATCACAGCGACCTGTGTAGCAATCAACCCTGACAACGTAAAATGACTAATCCTGTGTTTTTAAATGCTCTTAACCTCATTATTCCGTTTAAGAGAAAACTTCTACTGCTATGGAAATTCAAAAAGCGAGGACAAAAACGGTATCGAAAAGGATTCAATAATTGTCACGTTACCATTGAACATGAAATTTTCGAATAATTTACAATGCAAGCCTTCTTACCTGGTACCGCTCAAAGCAACGCATCAAACAACCATCCTCCAATCGTCATTAAACCTTCTTTTTCCTGTACGCCATACTTGGCCCATTACTTTACTCACACATTTGATTCTTTTCCTCACTTGCACCTCCTTACCCCCTCATACTTCAAACCAAAAACCTAGGTAATAGAACTCCTTCACAATTTTCCCTGTTTGTCCGTTCATCTTCCAAACATAATTTATTTTTGTCTGTCATCACCTTGGTCTTCTCTATGTTCATCATCAAGACTTTTACTCCCACATACTTTTCAAAAATGCTCATCATTAGGTTCATCCCCTTCTCATGATCTGCTGACAGAACTACGTCATCCGCGTATGCTAGAGAGTATAGTTTGCTATTACCCAAAACCGTTCTTTTTTTCCTTTCTCCCTTAGCACTTTTCTGTTTACTGAATCAAAATCTGCTTTAAAATGCGCCTAATTTCCCTCTCTTTCTCCTTAAATTTCTGTTAACCAAGTAGTTGAGTACGTAACTGTTATCTACAGTCCCTGTCCCTTTTCTAAATCCCGTCTGCTTGTGTGGGATACTTTCTTTTTCTTCTGTCTGACTCTCTAATCTTTTTCTTAGAACTTCTGCATATATTGTATATCCCACTGGCATGAGACTGATCCCTCTCTACTCCTCTACCTTCTTGCCCACCCCTTTCTTGACAAGCGGTACCACCAACCTTGTCATCCACTCTTCCGGCCACCCTTCTCCTTTCCATACCGTGTTGCAGATCTTCCACATCCCTTCCCTAACACTTTGTCCACCATACTTCATCACTTCGTTCTCCATGCCATGCTCACCTGTAGCCTCGTTTCTTTTTAGTCTATCTATTGCCTCATACACTTCTTCTCTTGTTATTTCGTTCCCATCCTCCATTTCTCCTTGGACTATCCTTCTATTTTTCCCCTTTGATCCTATTTTGATCTCCCCCTAACAAACCCTTGAAATAATCCGTCCACTCACCCATTTCTATTTCTTCCTTCCCCCTCTTTCCCTACTTATCACATCCCAAACCCAACCTTCTTTGATCGCTTTTTCTACTCCTTCCTTGTATTTCTCCTTTCCCCTTTGCCTTTTCCTGACCAGCATCCTCTCATGTTCTCTTTTTTTCCTGCTATACTCCACCTTCTCCATTTCCCCTTTCCTCCATTTTCTTACACACTCTTTCATGTTCTCTTTACTCTCCTTGTATTCCTCGTCCCACCAGTCTCTCTTTCCCCGTTCTCTTTTTTCTTGTGTGTCTATCTCACCCCTTACCTTCTTAATCGACCACTTCAACCTTTCAATTAACGAGTCTACTTCCTCTTCTTCTTCATACCTAACCTTCTCCTTTTCCATTTTTTTGTATAAACTCTTTTAATTTATCTACCCCCCAGACTCCCATCTTTGTATTCCTTCCTCCTCCTCTTTCCTTTCTCCCTCTGCCGCGTTTAATGATACCTTTCAGTGTAGCTATCACCGGGAAGTGCTCGGACCCTATCTCATTCCCCACCTTCATACTCCCTATCATATTCCTAATTCTTTCCTCCGCCAAGATGTAGTCTGTTACTGTTTCTCCCTTGCCTATAAATGTGATCTCTCCTTCCTGATCTTCTTTTATATTGCCATTAGACATAAACCATCCTCATTCTATCACGTCTTGTAATCTCCTCCCCCTCCCGGTCCGTTTCCCTATATTTGGGGCTCCTCATATAGGCCTCCTTTTCTTCATCCAAAATCCCCCCCCCTTGTTCGCCAGTCCAGGCATTCAATGCACCTCCTATCAAAACCAACTCTTCCTTCTTTTATTCCCTCCACCTCCTTATTACTCTTCAACCTTCCTCTTCTCCTCTTCTTCTATATACACAAACCACCGCTATTTTGACTTTTCCAACTATAATCCTTCTTACCATTGTTCCAACCTTTTCCGCCCTGTCCCCCTCTTTTCTCCCTTTTACTGCTAATTATTTTGTCATCCCTGAGACCATGCCGCCCATTCTCCTCCCTTTAACGTGTTCCTTTCTTGCTTCTTGCATCGTCCACACATAACCTTTCGGTAACATCCTTTTCATCCCCTTCCAGTACTTCTCATCCACCTAGGTTTCACTATTCATAATCACATCTTATTTTCTAACTCCCCCCAAAATCCTTTATTCTTGTTCTTCAAGTCTAACACATTCCAGAAAGCTATTTTCACGTTTTTCTCTTTCCTTCCGTGACCTTTCCTCCTCACTTTTCTTCCCCCTTGCCGTTTGGACACCCCTCTGTTTGATTTCTCAACTCTTTTGCCTCTTCCTTTTTCTTATTTCTTCTAATTCTTTGCCCCAGAACCATTCCTCTCCATTTATCCATATCCTGTCTCTCCCTATCCATACCATGTGCCCCTTTTTCCTCTCTACCCATGACCTCTGCTCTATTTGCCATCACCCTTTCCACTCCCTCAATGTCAAGTCTTCTTCAAATCTTTCCATTCTTCCTCTCAATAATCTTTTTTCCTCCATAATTTTCTTTTTCTCCTCCTCACTCCCTACTTTTACTAGAAACATTCCTTCTTTTCCTTCCTTCGTCCCTCCTATTCCCTTAACTCCTTCTACCCTTACCTGAACTACAATATCCCTCATAAGTTTTTTGGTTTCAGCTTCCCCTGTTTCACTCTCCACTTTCAATCCCTTAACTACCTTCCCTACTCTTTTCCTTTACTACTTCCGCACTCTTTGTTTCCTTCACCATATGCGCATTCCTGATTTCTAAGTTGTACCTTTTTAGTCAACAAATTTTTCATCAAAAAAAAATTCAAAATCATAATGAGTTAGTTTAGTCTTTTTTTAATGATTTTTTGTTGTTTTCATTTTCTGAATGAATTGAAAATTCATGTAATAAATTTGTATACATATAAAATTATCCCCTGCTATATTAATATCATTGTAAATAATTTAATGAAAATTTGTTAAATAATTTTTAATAAAAATAACCATATTGGCTTACTTGTTTCACATTTTTCTATAATAAATAACTTTTTAATTTACTTATTGTATTTGGTAACTGGCACGCCGTATGTCAAATTTTTATAAAAAAATGGGAAACAAGTAAGATAAAATGATTATTTTCCTTAAAAATGAGCTTAAAAATTTGCATTAAATGATGTAAAATTATATTAATGTAGAAGGGGATAACTATGTAGAATGTAATACATGCATTTTTAAGGCATCGAGCAAATATAAACAATAGAAAATCAATAAAAAAAGTCCAAATTTAAATAGGGGACTCTAAATCATATCCGAACTTTAATTTTTTTTGCTGACAATTTGTTGACTAAAACGGTACAACTCGGGCTAGTGTGCACGCAATCTGAAGGTACTACTAGTAGGTTGCACTCATCGTAAAAGAGTTTATCTTGTTCCCGCGTCCTGGAGAAGAGAAAATTGGATTAATTTCTATGATAAATGAAAATTCGCATTTTTCTTGCAGTGACGAGACGAGATACGAAAAAAGTCAAAAGAGCAAAGTTGTTTCACTTGAAAACTTCTAAACAAAAGTTTTTAAACACTTTTCTCTATCTTGCGTTTTTTTCGAAATTTTGGTTAAAATATTTACGAAGTCAGCTATAATTGTATTTTTCTTAAAATAAATAAAAAATTTTCAACGCAAGATAGCGAAAAGTGTGTATAGAAACTTTTGTTGGAAGTTTTTAAGTGGATCAACTTTGCCCTGTTGACTTTTTTCATATCTCGTCTCGATATTGCACAAAAATGAGAATTTTCATTTTTCATAAAAATAAATTCAATTTTCTCTTCTCTATAATAGTCACAACTTAGAAAAAAAAGCAAGCGAGAATAAAGCGATGGACTTATTCTTGATAAAATTGAGTTTAAAGATTTTTAGGAAAACTGCCGCCATTTTAACAGTTCTATTTGTTTAGGTACTGCAACACTTTAAACAAAATCACTTGAAAAACAACATGTTTTGTCCCGAAATGATTATGTGACTTTAGCATGTACAGCCTGTCCGATTTGAACTGAATTCGGTCCCTCGTAAAATGAATCACCTTAATAAACAATTTTAATAAAACTCTTTTTCCTGGTCTCAAAAAATTCCTGTTTTTCCCTCATATAATTTCTTTTTTATATCTCTATCTAGGTTGAGTTACTGCCTGCAAAAAGAGGGAATGAGAGCAAAGTGAACATGCGATCTTTCACCCCAAAAATAATAGAAAAGGAAGCAAATCTAGGAACTGATAACAGCCTCAAGGACAAAATAGATACCAAACCTGTTATACAATCCTATCATCTGAAGAAAAAAATTACAACAGGATATTCAATGAACGACATAGACAAGATCAGTGGAAATGCAATAATGCCTAATCTTTCAATGGAAAGTCTACGCAGCATTCTCAAAAATAGTGACGTCAGTTATCTTGACAATGGAGAACTTTGCAGGCACGATATTGGTGGATCTGCACCAGATTTCAAAAAAATATTCGTCACAGAATTCATATAAAAACTTATCTATTTTATCTCAAAAAATCACTTCAGAATCACTTTCATTTCACCGTCAGCGAAAAAATAGTTTCTATTGGAAATTCAAATTTTGAATATTAATTTCATATATTTTAAAAATACATAAGGCTCTGAGAATTTTTTAAACTAAAATTGCAAGAATATGAAATTTTGAAGATGTATATATACTATTTGTTAATTATTTCTAGATTCGTATACTAATTTATGACTCGGACCTGAATGTGAAGTTGGATTTTTATTTCCTGAAGAGAGTTAATTGTTACAAAAAGGAGCTAAGTTTCTTCGATTTGAACTGCAATGTAAAATACGATTTGTTAATCACGAAGTTATTATGTATATACATTTTGTACATGTGTACCGCACTACTTAATATTCAGTAAATATACCTATGATTATTAAATCTAATAGGTACGAACGGGACATTAATTGGGCCTACTGAGAAGAAAATGTAACGGATTTCTTATAACAAAGGATTGACGTAAAACTGTGTGAATTTAGGTTTAGGATATGAAGACAATAGGTTCTTAATGAACGCGTATTTATAACAGATTGACTTGTTTTTAAATTATGAAACTATTTTTGAATACGACGAAAGTTGGCATTTTTTGTAACATTATTTTAAGCTTGCGATTCTTATGGATACAAAAATTAAGTTAATCTTAATTTATATTTGTAAGATTAAAGTCACCTATTGATTAATGTGTCATCAAGTCATCAAATATAAAAATGTTAAAATAAATTAGTATTTCTAGGAAATCATTTTCGAGAGTTTATCAGTAGACGGAAGAAAAAATATTGTTGATGGAAATTAATCATGATTGTATTAATCAATACAGCGGAGTGAAAATGCTGAAAGTAATCGAACCATTTAATCCTAGTAAACAATTTGTGAGATGGCATCCGGAAAAGTTATCTAAGAAATTAAAATCAAGTATTATGTCTTCTGTTCGGATTTTGAATTTGAAAACTCAAATTATTTTTCTTATGGGCCAGAAAATTATGACATGTTTCTTAGATTCAATGTGACAAAATTTCAAGTGTCAGGTGTTCAAATTTAAAAAAAGTAAAATTAACTAATTAAAAAAAAATGCTTTTTGCACATCTTCAAAAAATGGTAACTCTGTACTTGCAAAAAATTCGCCACAATTGTTTGGTGCGTAGGAAAAATTGGTTAAATTTCCATCATTTTAAATCTTTAAATTCGAAAACCGAACAGTAGAAAGATTTCAAAATTTGTTTCGTTGGATTAATTTCAACATTTTCATCATAGTCTTATTAAAATTAGTTCAGTCAGTACAAAGTAACCGTAGAGATTAAAGAAAAAAGTATGAGTTTTGATTAACATAAATACTTCATAATGCCTTGTATTATTCTATATTCAAGTGTAAAAATGTAAATAAAAGTGGTATGTATGAAATTGAAATAAAATTTATCAAGTCTGTTTCTTACATACTTTATTGTTTAGTCTAATTTTCTTTATAGTAATCGACGGTATAATTGATCATAATTTTATTTATTCTCTGTGATTTACTTGAAAATGTTGAAGAATTTTTCAGACATATCAATTTTAATTTTCTAATTTGAAATTATGTACGATATTGGAATATTGAATTTGAAATTCTCCGGCTTTTTCGTTTGTTTAGGGTTTCAATTTGATATTATATAATAAGTATCATTTGATACTGCACTTCGAATTGAAGGCCACGTAATACTTACTCGATTCCTACTTTACCAAGATTTTTTTCGCAACAACTTACGTTCACACGAATTGAGATATCAAGTTGAAAATTTGGGGAATTAAATGAAAGGCACTAAAGCTATTATTATAACATTAAGCCATATCCCTTTCGGGGTGAGCGTGACTTACTCGGTGAGGAAGAGAGTAATGTGGGGGAGGGGGTATAGATTTTTTAGATTGATCTAGAATTCCCGTGTTGTTTCTTTAAACAACAAGTTCATTCCACAACCCACGTTGCTGATCAATCTTTCTAGCGATCACCCCAAGTGTTTAGAAAAATATGTACTACGCTTTATTATATTATAACTATATAATTTTTTTTCGGTTTCGGTTTCTATTCCTTTGCAATAGAACTGAAGGGCCTATGACAAAGCCACCGAACGCGTCCTCGGGTTCCGGATAGAGGGTCCCTGTATCAAGGGTTTCAGCTGAATGTGGTTACAATAAATAATAAGCAGTCGCGGACAATTGTCCAGGGATGGTCCCGAAGGAATAACCCCTAATCGGAGGCGTAGCAACCGTGCCGAAAGCTGAATGGCACCTGGGTGAGGTGTCTTAAACGGTGACTCTGGGATACCGGGTCCTTTTTGGTTATATTTAACTGTTTTTTAATTAATGTTAAAATCTTTTTGGTTTAAATATCAACTATTACATTTTTGTTGAAAATTAGTACATATTTCCAGGTTGAAAACGCCACCGTTTTGTAGAGAATTTCTCTCTTTGGCTTGCAAATTCAACCGTCCTGTGGAAAATTCGTTTTCTTTTTATTGAAAATGAATTTTCTAATTTTTTTTAATCGTATTTCTTTATAGAAAATTAATCCTTATGTTTGAAATTTATATATTTGGTAGAAAATATATGTATTTTGTTAACAGTTTGTCTTTTCTGCCATAAAATCAATTTTTTTGGTTAAAAATGCAACTGTATGGTTGAAAATTAATCTGTTTGAGTTGAGGATTCAAATATTTTGATGAAAATTTGTCTTTTATGATTATATTCAACTGTTTTTTATTTAAAATTAAAATATTTTTTGGTTCATATATCAACTATTACATTTTCTGGTAAAAATTAGTATTTTCCGGTTCAAAATAAACTGTTTTGTAGAGAATTTGTCCGTTTCGTTTCAAAATTCAACAATTTGGTAGAAAATTTATGTAGTTTGTCGATAATTCATTTTTTTCGTTCAAAATGTATCTATTTGGTTAAAAATTCAGTTGTTTTGTTAAAAGCTCATTTTTTGGATTGAAAATTCAACATTTTGGACAACCCCTAATTATCCAATGAGACAATATGTAGCCAATCAGTGAAGAAGTTCAGAAATATTTTTTTAAGAAAAGTAAAGAAATACTGACATTAGGAGACAATTGTGAGAAAATAGTGTATTTAGTGTCATTTTTGTCGAAATATTAGCAAAATAGTGTAATCGCTCAAAAAAAGTGTCAAATAGTGTCAATAGTGTAATGAGTCCGAGGTCTGAATTTATCAATTCTTACCATTGTAATTAAAGACGATCGAAGAAAGTGCAAGTAAAGTTGCACTACAAAAGATCGGAACGCCTGCAAGTCCCGACACAAGCAGCTCCACATATTCCTTGAAATTTTGCTCATGGCTCAGGAACTTCTCGGCGATGATGTTTAACAATTGATAAGAAGAGGTTCTACACTTCTCGTTTAATTCTTTCAAGCACATGACTGCTTCAGGGACAATCGATTGCAAAAATTTCGTCTTTTCAAGCTGCGGATGACTCTTGACAAGGGAAATGATACAACGAATTCGCGCCTAAAAATAAAAAATAAATATTAAATATTTATAAAAAAACACAGTAATACGAGAAAATATTTAATTGAATAAAAAATTTAATTTACCCCTTTGCTAACTTTCTGTACAAAAGGCCCGGCTTTTCTCAGCAAACTCTGAATTGCTCGACGATTTTCGAGAAGGAATTGTTTACAAACGTCAGTCTCGCTGCCACAAATATCTTCGAGAAATCTGAAATTTAAAAGTAAAAATTTAGTAGCGAAAATAGTACTATAACGTTTTAACTGGGAGGCCGCAAAATTTCACTTTCAAAATTACCTCATTTTTACCTGAATAATTTTTTATTTAACCTGATCATTATTATTCAAAGAACAGAATTTTAATCTTGTAAAAATTTTAACATAACATCTTTCATCAACAGGATAAATAATTTTAAAATTTATTTATTTCAACCAAAAAGATTACTTTTTAACAAAATAGTTTAATTTTCCACAAAATAATAATTTTACACTTACAAGGATGAATTTTCAATAAAATAGTCGAATTTTCAAACCAAACAATGAAACTGCAACCGAAAACAGTTGAATTTACAACAAAAAAATCAATTCTCAACGTAAAATATAATATTTGATTTTTCAAATGAAGAACATTTTTTTCAACTGAATTTTTAAGCAAATACTGGAATTTTTTACTTAAAAAATAAATTTTCAACTAAATAGTCGAATTTTCAACAAAATAATTCTTCAACCAAAAATTGAAAAGTTGCATTTTCAGTAAAAAAAAATCTTGCAGTAAGAAAAAAACAAATTTTCAACAAAATAATCAAATTTTCAAACCAAAAAAACTAAATTTCAACAAAATTATTTAATTTTTAACCAAGCAGATTAATTTTCAACTGCAATGTTGAATCTTCAATAATAAAAGGATTTTTTAACATAGTAGTTCAACCCAGAAGTTAAATTTTTCAACCAAAAAGGAGAATTTTCTACAAAACAGTTGAATTTTCAACCCGCAAATATTAATTTTCTATCAATAAGATGAATTTTCAACAAAATAAATGAATTTTAAAGCAAATAGTTGAATTTTAAACAAAAACCAAAAGTGGTTCAACGTTGAACTAAGTAATTGAATTTTCAACCAAAAAAGATTCATTCTCAGCAAAAAATTTCATGCTAGATATTTCAGACAAAAAAACATTTTATATTTATATGAAAAACAGTTAAATTCAACCAGAAAAGACAATTTTTGAAAAAATAGTTGAATCCTCAACTAAAAAAGAATAATTTTCCACTAGTACTAGTTTTCACTTGAAGGTTGGACTTTTGACCAATAATGTGAAACTTCTACGAAAAGAGATGAATTTTTAAACCAAAAAGACGAATTTTCTAAAAAATAGTTGAATTTTTAAACAAAAAATATTTCAGTTGTATTTTCATAAAAATATGAATTTTCAACCCAAAAAGAGGAGTTTTCTGCAATACTGTTGAATTATCAACCAATAAGGATGAATTTTTAAGAAAATTGTTGAATTTGCAACTAAATGATGATATTTTTAACTAAAAATATAATCGCCAGGAGGAAGCAACTGAAACAAAAAGAAATACAAAGCAAATAAATTACTAAGAAGAATATTATATCAGGATAGCCGCAAACTTCATTTAAAAAATTCCCTAACTCTTGTAACATTTTTAACACAGAATCTTTAATAAATGGAACGGAATTGATTGCCCTCGAGAGTAATTTAAACTACCTCTTATAGAAATTCCCAGACTTTTTCCTGACTTTACCCTGATTTCCAGATTTTTTCTGACCCACGCCCACCTTGAATAACTTTGAAAAAGGCATAAGCAATAGAAAAATATCAAATTTGGACCTGTATTTAGGGATGTGCTCGATCCAGTCCTGGAAGTTGGATCCAGAGAACTTCCAGGCGACGCAGTTTCAAAAGTCTCTAATCTTTTTCTACAATGCTGCAATTCTCTGGTCATTTCTTTGAGAGAGAGTTGATGTTTTCTCTTCAAAACGGCATTCTCTCCCTCGCTATCTTCCAGCTTTTGCGTGAGATTTTGAACGAGTTGTGTCTGCTCAGCCACATGCTTCGCTAGAATTTCACAATCTTCCATTCTTTTCCTCTCTTCTGAAGCGAGATTTTCCTCCAACGATTTGACTTTAGCCACGAGCTCAGCAATGCGCTCGCGTAAGGGACCTTGTTCGTGTTCCAGGCGCTGATTTTTCGCCTCGATTGAAGTGAATTCAGACTGAAGTCGCACATTTTTATCAGTCAGTTTTTGAGTGAAGTCGAGCATGTGAGATTCTCGCTGTCGACATGAATCCATATCCATTTGCAGTTCCTGGTTCGTTTGTCGAAGGCGCTCGACTTCCGCTTCCGTTGAGGCAAGACATTGCTCTTGACTGAAACAAAAAAAAACATTTATATTTCTAGGAATTAAAAAAAAAGTACTCGGTATTATTGCTGTTTAGTCTTAACTTTAATTTAAATTGTAAAGTTCAATCACTCGAAAAAAAATAGTTTGTGAGGCATGGTTTTATTTTTCATGCACAAGATGTTTTTTTTTCACAGATTAATGTGTAAAGGTTTTTGGAAAATTAGACGGGTACCTCGAAAACATTCAGTTTTTAAGTATTAGATTAGTAATTTTGAAAGTTTTATTCCTTTGTATTATTTTTTATTCTTTATATTTTACGTATTCTTTTTCATTCTTGTAAATTATATGCAATGCTTTTAAACTCCTTCAGATGCCTTTGAATTCTTTTAACTTCCTTGAAGTCCTCTAAATTCCTCCCAATTCCCTGATATATCTGAATTCCTCTACATTCTCTGAATCATCTGAATTCATTGAATTCGTCTAAATTCCCTAAATTTCTTGCATTATTTTGAAATCCTTAAAACTTCCTGATTTCGAAGAATTACCTCAATCGAAGGAATTAAAATGTTTCACAGCATTCAAGAAATTCAGAGAATTCAAAATATTTAAGGAATTAAGATGAATAGAAGTAATTTAGGGACACAATTCCTTAAATTCCCTGAATTCATAATATTTCAGGAATTCAGGAAATTTAGGGAACTGAAGGAATTTCCTCAATTCCTTAAATATTCTGAATTCAGGGAATTTAAGGAATTGTAGGAATGAAGGGGATTCAGAGGATTCAAGGAATTTAGGGAATTGAGAATGTGCAAGGATTTTAGGGAGTTCAAGGAATTCAGAGAATTCTGAATATTGAAGGAATTCAGGACATTCAAAGATTTCCGGCAATTCAGATAATTGTAGGCATTACAGAGCATTTATGGAATTCAAGGAATCCAGAGAATTCGGAATATTCAAAGAATCCAGAGAAATCAAAGATTTCAGGAGATTCAAGGAATTCAGAGAATTTCAGGGATTTCCGAGCATTTGTTTAATTCAAAGAATTCAAAGATTTTCGGGAATTCAGAATATTAAGGGAATTCGAAGAATTTCAGGAATTCAGGAAATTAAAGGATTTAAGAGAATTCCGAATATTCAAGGAATTCAGCATATTCAAGGAATTCATAGAAATTCAGGGATGTTCGAACCTTTGGGTAATTCAAGTAATTCATAGAATTCAAAGAATTTCAGGGAATTCAGAATATTCAAGGAATTCGGGGGATTCAGAGAACTCATAAAATTTAAGGTATTCAGAATATTAGAGGATTTCAGAGAAGTCAAGGAATTCAGAGAATTCCGAATATTCAAGGAATTAAGGATATTTAGGAAATCAAGGATTTCAGACAATTCAGATCATTGCTGGTATTTCAGAGCATTTAAGGAATTCAATGAATCCAGAGAATTCGGAATATTCAAAGAATCCAGGTAATTCAGAGAAATAAAGGATTACAGGATATTCAAGGAATTCAGAGAATTTCAGGTATTTCCGAGCATTTGTGTAATTCAAATAATTCATTGAATTCAAAGAATTTCAGGAATTCAGAATATTCAAGGAATTCAGAGGATTCAGAGAATTCAAATAATTTAAGGAATTCAAAGAATGTCAGGAATTCAGAATATTCCATGAATTCGGGGGATTTAGAGATCTTAAGAAATTTCAGGAATTCAGAGAATTTAGAGAATTTCAAGAATTCAGAATATTCAAGGAATTCAGCGAATTCCGAATATTCAAGGCATTCAGATTACTGAAGGAATTCCAAGAATTTTAGGGATTTCCGAATATCTGTGTAATTCAAGGCATTCATAGAATTTAAGGAATTCCTGAAATTCAGAATATTCAAGGAATTCGGGGGATTCAGAAAATTCAAAAATTTAAGAAAATCAGAATATTAAAGGAATTCACAGAATTCAAAGAATTTTAGGAATCCAGGATATTCAAGGAATTCTGGGTATTCATAGAAGTGAAAGAATTAAAGGAATTCAGGATATTAAAAGATTATAGAGAATTCCGAATATGTATAGAAATCAGGATATTCAAGGAATTCAAGGATTGCAGCGAATTAAAAAATTCAGAATATGCCAGGCATTCAGAGAATTTCATGGATTTTAGAACATTTGTGTAATTCAAAGCATTCGTAGAATTCGAAGAATTTAAGAAATTCAGAACATTCTAGGATTCGGGGGATTCAGAGAATTTAAAAAATGTAAGGAATTCAGAATATTGAAGGAATTCATAGAATTTAAAGAATTTCAGGAATTCAGAATATTCAAGGACTTCAGAGAAATTTTCATTGATCTAAATATAAAACTTTAATTTTGAAGAAAGAAATAAAAATGTTGAATTTTTTCGTTTTGAAAGCTGTGAATTTTAAAGTTTAAAGGCATTTGACCATTTGACCATTTTTTTAGAATTTCAATAAAAAAATTCTCAAATTTAAATGCTCTGAAAATGGACCACTTTTACATTGTAAAATTGATTAATTTTCGGTTTTAAATGCTCATAAGTGAAATTTCTCGATTTTTACAGCTTCCAAGTTTTTGAAAGTCTACAGTATTATTTATATATATATATATATATACACAGACTTATTTAATTTCATAAAATATTTAATTACAATTTAAATATTCCATAAAATTTTAATTTTTAGCCATTGTGGACATTCCACGTTAAAATTAATTATTCAACTAAGCATTGGTTTTAATTACTTTTACAACTATAAAATATAATTATTTTCAAACGATATAATTTTGAAAGATTTAAAAATAAAACCCAACCATTTTCGGTGTTTGTATAATAGATTATTCTATTTAAATGCTTTTTATCAAAAGTTGTATAATTTCAAACGATTCTAGTTTGCAATAATTTAATGTTGTAAGTTTCTAAAAAGCTTTATTTGTTGAAAAATCGTCTGTTTGTTTGAAAAGTTCAACATTTTAGTTGAAAATTCATCTCTTTGGTAGAATATTTGACTATTTTGTTGAAAATTCTATTCTTTTTGTTGAAAACTAATTTTTTTACTGAAAATTTGACTTTTCCATTTTTGGGTTGAAAATCCAACTGTAGTTCGTCTTTTGGCTTGAAAGTTCCACAATTTGGATGAAGCTTTTTTTTTCTTTCTTGGCTAAGAAAATATTTGTTGAAAATACGTCAGTTTGTTTGGAAAGTCTTTTTAGTTTAAAATTCATCTCTTTGGTTGCACATTTGAATATTTTGTTGAAAATTATTCTTTTTAGTTGGAAATAAACTATTATATTTTAAGCTGATAAATCATCTTTTTGTTGAAAATTTAACTTTTAGGCTTTTTGGTTAAAGTTGAATAGTTTTTTATTGAAGATTCGATCATTTGGTTGAAAATTCATTTTTTTAGGCTGAAAATTCAACTGTATTGTTTAAAGTTCAACTATTTTGTTCAAAATTCGACCCTTTTGCTTTAGAGTTCAAATATTTGATTGTAAAGTCTTTATTTTTCTTAGATTATTACAGAAAAAAGTCAGAATAATTTCAAATATTATAAAAGTTGTTTGACTTTTACCTTTTTAAACCTTTCGAAGCCTTAAAATTAATTTTGTTCCCATGAAGACGAATTTTCAACAAAATATATGAATTTTCTACCAAATAGTTGAATTGTGAACTTATCAAGGATATATTTTCCACCAAAATAGAATAGTTGATTTTCAGTAGTAGAATTTTCAACAAAAATAGATGAATTTTTAACCAAATAGTTTAATTTTTTAATAAAAAGATGAATTCTCCATCAAGAAGGTTAATATTCTATCAAAAGGGAAAATTTAAGAATAAAATTGTTTAATTTTAAAGACAAAAAGGCGAATTTTCTACCAAATAGTTGAATTTTCAACTAGAAATGATTAATTTTCAAATAAAAAGATCAATGTTCAATAAAAAAGATCAATTTTCAACCAAAATAAAAACAACAAATTTTCAACAAAAGATTTAAATGTTCCACCAAAGAGATGAATTTTCAACAAGAGTAATCAACAAAAGTAATCTTTTAACCAAAAACAGTTGGATTTTCTTATTGGGTTCCATTAATTCAGTACGCATTTAAGCTAAATTCACAAACTCTGTTAAAATGTATCATCAGGAAACGTAGTAAACATACCTAAGTTTATGTTAATGGAGGGCCCTTATTATTATTAATACACTTACTGTTTTAACTGAACCTTCAGAGTCTCCAGCTGAGAAACTCTAGCGACCAAATCGACAATTTCTCTCTGACGCTGATCAGCAATCGATTTCAAATTACTCAGATTGCTTTCGTAGGATAGCCTGCTTTTTTCTAAATCTTGAATTTTCAAGCTGAGTGTATTGTTTTCTTCTATCAAAGCCTGCTGCCTCTGTTTAAAAGTTTCCACTTCCTTTTGCAATTGAAGCCTCGACATTTCTTTATCCTCTGTAACGTGTCGCTCTAAAATTAATCGTGCTTGTTGTTCTTTCAATTGCTGGTCCAAAGTAACAGCCTTGTTTTCTTCAGATTGTTGAAACTTGCGCATTGAATCTTGAGTTTCTCGACGAATAAGATCGCACTCTTCCTTCATTTCATTTATTTTCGCCTGAAAAAATAATTTTTATAAAAATATATTAATTATTGAATATTAAAAAAAATAATAATTAATTCATGATTTATCTGGGGTTTTAAAATAGATTTAAGGTAGCTTAATCAGTGATGTAGTCTTAAAAGAAAAAGTGGCCTGGCGGTACTTTCCATAAACTTAACATAAACCCAATAAGAAAATCCAACTATATTTTTCGGTAAAAGTTCATTTTTTTATGGAAAAGGCTATTTTTGGTTCGGAATTCATCTCGTTTGGTTAAAAATTCAACTACTTTGTTAAAAATTAATTTTTTTATTTGAAGGTATTTTTTTTGGTTGAAAAGTTAACTATTTTGATGAAAATTCGTTTCATGTTTGGTTGAATGATAATTCAACTGTTTTCGAAAAAACTCGTCTTTTTGGTTTGACAATTTAACTATTTGGTTAAAAGTTAAAATATTTTGTTGAAAATTCATCTCTTTTGATTGAAAGTTCAACTATTTAGTTATTAATACAACTTTTTGGTTATAAATTAATTTGGTGATGAAAATTCGTCTTTTTGGGTCGAAAATTCATCTCTATTGGTAGAAAATCTTGTTTGGTTTAAAATTAAATTATTTTGTTAAAAATTCGTCTCTTGCTTTAAATTTCAACTATTTGGTTGCTAATGCAACTGTTCGGTTAAAAATTAATTTTTTGTTATTGAAAATTCGTCTTTTTGGATTGAAAATATATCTCTGTTGACAGAAAATCTTTTTTGGTTGAAAATTCATCTATTTTGTTGAAAATTCATCCATTGGGATTTAAAATTCATCTTTTATGGTAGAAAATTCATCTTTCTTTGTTGAAAATGAACTTTTTTGTTAAAAATTAAACTGTTTTCTAAAAGCTCGTCTTTTGGGTTTGAAAATGTAACTATTTTGATGAAAATTCGTGTCATGTTTGGTTGAAAATAATTTTTTTAAACTGACAATTAAACTATTTTTTTGTTTTGTTAAAAATGTATCTTTTTCAGATAAAAATTTAACTATTTGGTTGAAAACTTATTTTTTTTAGTTGAAAGTTCAACTTTTTGGTTGAAAATGCATGTAACTTGTTGAAAATTCGTCTTTCTTGATAGAAATTTAATCTTCTTGGTTGAAAATTGATCCTTTATGGTTAAAAATGCAATTGTTTGTTTGAAATATGAACTGTTAAATGCCTCGTTGACATTTCATCATTTTTGGTTGTAAAGTTAATTATTTGACTTAAGGTTGAACGATTTTGAAAAAAATTAATTTTTTTATTAAGGATTCACAATTTAAGTTAAAAATTCACCTATTTGGTTTCAAATACACTTTTATGTTAAAAATTCTACTGTTTTGTAGAAAATTCATGTTTTTGGCTTGAAAATTCAATAATTTTGTAGAAAATTAAACTATTTGATTGAAAAATTACATTTTTGGGTTGATAATTCAATTTTTTTGTAGATAATTCGTCTTTTTGACTTTAAAATTGAATAATTTTTTCGAAAATTCATGTATTTTGTGCAAAAATCGTATACTTTGGACGAAAATTAATCTTTTTGGTTGAAAATGTAACAAATTTGTTGAAAATTAATTTTTGTTAGATTTTTTTTTTTTAATTTGAAAATTGAACTATTCCATGTTTTTTTTAAACTTTATCCTGTATATTGGATACTTTGGAAATTCGTCTTTTTTATAGAACATTAATCTTTTTGGTTGAAAATTAATCGTTTTCGTTGAAAATTGAACAATTTTGTCGAAAATTCCTTCTTTTTTCGTTTTTTTTTATCACAGTTTTATCCGAAGATTTAATTATTCAATTTTTGGCTGGAACTTTATCCTGTATATTGTGTGAGTTAAAATTCAACTATTTGGTCGAAAATTCGTGTTTTTTTGGTAGTAAATTAATCTTTTTCGTTGAAAATTTAACAATTTTGTCGAAAATTCTTTTTTTTAACGTTTTTTTATCATAGTTTTATCTGAAAATTTAATTATTTCATTTTTGGCTGAAACTTTATCCTGTATATTGTGTGAGTTAAAATTCAACTATTTGGTCGAAAATTCATTTTTTTTTTGTAGAAAATTCATCTTTTTCGTTGAAAATTTAACAATTTCGTTGAAAATTCGTTTTTTTTGTTCAAGGTTACTTTTTTTTATCAGAGTTTTTATCTGAAAAATTTAACTATTCCATTTTTAGTTGAAACTTTATCCTGTACATTGTACAAGTTAAAAATTCAACTATATAGTATAAAATGCATGTATTTTGTTAAAAAGTTATCTTTCTGGGTGGAAAATTAATCTTGTTTGTTGTGAATTCAACTTTTTGGTTAAAAATTCAACTATTTGGCAGAAAATGTATATATTTCTTTTCAAAAGTTGTCTTAATGAGTAGAAAACTATTCCCGCTTGTTTTAAGGTCCACTTTTTAGTTGAGAATTCACATATCTTGTTAAACATTCATATTTCTTGATGGAAAATGATATTTTTTGTTAAAAATTGATTTGTTCTGATTTAAAAGTCCACTGTTTTCTAATACATTCGACTTTTTAGCTCAAACTTTACTCTTTTGTTGAAAATTCATCTTTCATGGTAGAAAAGTTATCTTTCTTGATTGAAAATGAACTTGTTTGATGAAAATTCAACAGTCTTCTAAAAAATTGGTCTTTTTGGCTTGAAAATTCACAAATTTTATTGCATTTTAATCTTTTTTGTTTAAAAATTCAACCATTTAATTGAACATTAATCTTTGTATGCTGGCAATTCAACTATCTCTTTAAAAATTCAATTATTCCGTTAAAAATCTAATTATTTTCGGAAAATTTAACTAGTTTATTAAATTCAACTATGTTGTTAAAAATTAATTCTTTTTGATTGAAAATTAATCTTTCATGGTAGAAAAATCATCCTTCTTGGTTGAAAATTTATCGTTCTTGGTTGAAAAGTAGCTTTTTTGTTAAAAATTCAACTGTCTTAAAAAAATCGTCTTTTTGGCTTGAAAATGTTACTTTTTGGTTAAATCTTTAAATATTCGTTGGGAAACTCGCCTTTTTTTACTGGAAAGTTAATTTATTTCGGCTTGAAATCTTAGTAATTTAAAGTGTTTCATATTGAATTCAATGTTATCTACATTAATCTTAGATAAAAGAATTTATAATCGCCAGGCCACGACTACACCCTTGAGCTTAATATATTTTACCGTTGCTGCTTCTAGTTTTTGTTGTGTTTCCTTTTGCAGGTCCATTTCAGATTTGAGTTTAGTTTGACTCCATTTTAACTTTACTTCTTTCATGTTTATATCTTCTTTTAGACGATCGACCTGCTTCTGAAGATCAACTAGTTCCGAGCATTTGTTGTCCAAAATGTTGCAAATTCTCGTTCGCTCTCCTTGAGACTGTCTCAATTTACTTTGTAACAATTCGTGCTCTTTGGAGATTTCTTTGAGTTTTCGCTCAGCTACTTCTTTTGCTCTGTGAATGATTTAATTTAATGAAAATAAGAAATCTACCTTCTTTTAATATGCTACCTAATATACTTATTTATATTTAACGAAATTAAATTCTCACTAAAAAGAAAAAGTGCCAACTACATTCAGAGCCTAAAATTTTTCAAATTTCAGACTACACACTTTTTGAAAATGCTTTAAAAACAGGGGAAATAGAATTTTTCACGAAAATAGGGGAATAAATTGTTTAAAATAAAATTAGTGTGGGACTGTCTTTAATTCAATTTTAAACGATTTTAGTTCTAACAGTCCAAGTAAAAATGGCAATTTTAACAAAATAGATAAATTTTTAACCAAATAGTTGAATTTTCAACCAAAAAGATTAATTTTCAATTATGAAGATTCATTTTCTACCAAGATAGACGAACTTTCAACAAAATACATACATGAATTTGCAACCAAATTGTTGAATTTTTAACTAAAAAAAATCATTTTTTAACAAAAGTTATTGTAGAAGAGGAAATTTTAGTTTTCAATATTTTATGAATTGGAAGAAGGATAATTTTTAATTTTGAAAATTTTTGTCAAGTTAGAAGGAATATTTTAGTTGGTTATTTTTTTCTGAATTGGAAGAGGACATTTTTTAAAATGATTTTCATTGAGTTAAGGGGGTAACTTTTTATTTTCAATATTTTTTTTTCTGTATTGGAAGAGGGTAATATTTTATTTTTAAAATTTTTAAAATACATGAATTTTCAACCAAAGTAATGAATCTACGATAAAAAAAATCTCGACGAAATAGTTGATATTTACCAACAAATATTTTAATTTTCAATCAAAAAACAGTTGAAATAAACCTAAAAATAAGAAATTTTCAACAAAATAGTTGAATCCTCAATCAAAGCAGACTAATTTTATAATAAAAAACAAGGCAATTCAAAACATTGTAAATTTATATTTTTTAGCTGAAAATTAAACTATTTGGTTGAATATTCATTTATTTTTTTGAAAATTCGTCCTTTTAGGTAGAAAATTAATTTTCTCAGCTAAAAATTCATATTATTGATTGAAAATCCAACAACTTGATTAAAATGAATCTGCTTTGTACAAAATTTAACAATCTATCTCAAAAGTGTCCTATTTCGCAGAAAAGTTAACTGTTTTGTTGAAAATTCGTCCTTTTTGGTAGAAAATTAATCTTTTTAGATAAAAATTCATGTTTTTGATTGAAAATCCAACTATTCGGTTAAAAATTAATCTGCTTTGTTGAAAATCTACCAATTTATCTCAAAAGTAACCTTTTTCACTGAAAAGTTTACTGTTTTGTTGAAAATTCGTCTTTCTGGTTAAGAATTCAACTATTTTGTTGCAAATTCGTCTTTTTTGGTTGACTTCAACTGTTTATATATAATTAAAATATGTTTTGGTTGAAATATCAACAATTACATTTTTCGTAAGAATTAATCTCTTTTGGTTAAATAGTAATCTACTTCGTAGAAAATTCAACTTTTTTGCTACAAAGTTATTTTTTGGGTTTGAAAATACTTCATTTTTGTTGAAAATTGATCTCTTTGGTTGAAAATTTAACTATTTTCTAGAAAAACCGTTGTTTCATTTTTTGAAAATTTATTTTTAACCTTAAATTTAACTATTATAGTTAAAGATTCATCATTTTAGGTGAAAATTAATCTCATTGGTTGAAAATTTGACTAGTTTGATTGTAAATTCGTTTTCTTTTTGGTTAGCAATTTTTTTTTAACTGAGAATTTAACTATACTATTTTTTGTGAAAAATCAATCTTTTTTGGTTGAAAATACAACTTTTTGGTTGAAAATTTACCTTTTTTAGTTGAAAATTAAAATACTTGGTCTAATTTTTCGAACTAAAAATTTAACTATCCCGTTTTTTTCGTTTTTCTGGTAGAAAATTAAGATTTTTGCTTGAAAATTCAACTATTTGGATGAGAATTCTTCTATTTGGTTAAAACTCGTTTTTTTTTGGTAGAAATCAATCTTCTTGCTTGAAAATTCATCTTTTTTGTTGTGAATTGAACTATTTCCTTGAAAACTCTTTTTTTTTTTGGTTCAAAATTAATTTTTTAACTGAAAATTTAACTATTCCATTTTTGATTGTAAGTTTATATTTCTTAGTTGTAAATAGAACTATTTAATTGAAAAGCCGTGTATTTTGTTAAAAATTCTACTTTTTTAGTAGAAAATTAATCTTCTTGGTTGAAAATTCATCTTTTTTGGTTGACTTCAACTGTTTATTTAAAATTGAAATATATTTTGGTTAAAATATTAATTACATTTTTCGTTCAAAATTCATTTCTGTTCGTTAAGTATTAATCTACTTCGTAGACAATTCAACAATTTTGTTAAAAAGTCCATTTTTTTGGTTGAAAAATCTTCATTTTTGTTAAAAATGCATCTCTTTGGTTAAAAATGTAACTATTATGTTGTAAACCCGTTGTTTCTTTTGTTAAAAAATTACTATTTATCTGGAAATTTAACTATTCCTGTGTATTATTACTCTTCTATATGTTGAAAATTCATTTCTATTTTTGGTTAGAATGTATTTTTTTTTTACTGAGAATTTAACTATTCTTGTTTTTTGGTTGAAAATTCACTATTTTGTTAAAAATTTATCTTTTGTAGTTGAAAATTCAACTACTTTGTTGAAAATTCATCTATTATGTTGAAAATTCGCCTTTTTCGATAGAAAATTAATATTCTGGATTGAAAATTCAACTATCTGGTTAAAATGTCATCTCGTGCGATGAAAATTGAACAATTTGGTTGAAAAGTAATCCTTTCTGGTTGAAAATTCGCGTGAGTCTAATTTAGACGGAGTAATCCAGTAATCCAAAATTTCCGCGTAATTCAAATATTGTATTTTCAAACATCGTATATTTATAGAGAAAAGGGGGAAAGGGAAGTTTTTCGAGAATAGTGGGCAAAGGGGAAAGACTGTAAACCCTGAATTTTGCTTAGAACATTTTAGGCCCTGACTAAATTGTTTTCAATATTACCTTTGTGCATCTATAAGTTGTTTCTCGCTGACTGCATATTTCATGACCATACCCTCTCGTTCCTTATTAGCAGCAGCATATTCTTTACTAATCGATTCTCGATTCGCGAAAGCAGTCTTCAGTTCATTGGTCAACCGACTGACTGTTTTTTCCAAAGTCGCAATCTCTTCCCTCTGCAATTCTCCAATTTTCTCCACTTCTAGACGTTGATTCCTTTCCTCCAACTTCGTTATCCTCTCAGCAAATTTCTCATTTTCCTTCTTCACTAATGCATAATCTCTCAAAAGTGACAAATAGGTAGGATGATTGTGCAATCCATTATTAGGACTTTTCGAAATCGCGGAATCAATCGAGTCTTCTCGATAAGAACTATCAGCTTCCGAATCCTCTTCTGAAGCTGGTCTTGGACTATTATCCAAGGACTCTGAAATTCTAATATTATAAGGACTAAGACCACCATTTGATGTTGCATCAAGAGAATTTTTATCTGCGAAATCATTT
Source organism: Andricus grossulariae (assembly GCA_011634705.1). Lineage (NCBI taxonomy): Eukaryota > Metazoa > Arthropoda > Insecta > Hymenoptera > Cynipidae > Andricus > Andricus grossulariae. The sequence goes on along the minus strand of JAABKJ010007545.1, from coordinate 82,311,562 downwards.
GAATAAGAGCCCTTCTCATCTCCACTTGGCTCAAACCTCAAATCCAAGTTATGAGATGTCTCTGTATTTGGTTCTTTATCATCAGAGAAACAATTTTCTTTTGTCTCATTCACAGATTTCTCAGTTTCAAAATCATACAATCCTGATTCGTCTTTAAATCGAACTTTGCTAAACTGCGGAGGTTCGTCTGTGGTTCTTGGAATTTTAGCCAAATCTGTTTCTGAACTAGAAGTTAGATCCGTTGAAGAAGATTCCGAACTCGTACATGAATCTTCTATAGCCTTTTTTACACCAGGGTCGGCCAGTTTTATAATAGAATTGTAGCGACCAGCAATGTGCTGTGGCAACATCGTTTTTTCCATAATATTCGTAGATTTCTCTGTAATGAAGTTGAAAAAATTACGACTCTTGTTCAGAAACTGCGTATTTGTCTGAATCAAATTAATCGGATTTGTTGGCAGTGAAATTTTTACGAGTTTGCTATCCTCAGCCAAAGTAGGTTGGGAATTCCTGGAGGGAATGTTTAAACTTTTTCTTTCGCTAGGTAAATTTGCTACATCATTTTTAAAAGTCTCTGGAGAATAATTGTTAATGCACTTTTCGGAAGGTCGATGAGATTTATCTTCGATATTGGAATACGTTTTGTCAGGCGAATTATTTGTTGAGTAGTCAGCAGATTCCTGAAAAGTATTTGTGTCATGGTTGCTTATTCTGTTGTCGAAATCTTCCAATTTTTCATCTCGATGTTTTAAATTTGAGTAGTTTTCAGCATTCAAAGTTTCAGAAGTAACTTGAGTGTGGAGAGAAGTTACCATATTCATGGAAGAAGAAATATTAATGTTTTCAGGACTTTTACTTTCCTCAAATAGCGAATTAAGTAGACAGGAGTTAGACTTTTTAAATATCGTTTCATTCTCTTCTTCATCAGTCATACCTTCTTCCGTTTCTTGCGGATTTTCTTTAGACTGGAGGCCTTCTGAAAATAATAAAATTCAAGAAAAAATTGTAATTTGTTACCATCGATACTGTTAGTGAAAAATGAATTTGCTTAGTATGGCTGTTACTAAAATTAACCAAATACACAAAATAATCAATATATTTTATTTGAAAGAATATCAGGGTGGCTACTGGATCGAGAAAAGCCGGTATATCACAGTAAATTTATATTTTGACCAGAAATTTTACAGATTTCATATTAAGTGATATAATGCAATTTAAAATTAATTGAATTTCAACATTTATTGATAAAGTTCAGTTATTAACTTTTTCGATGATGAAATCATTCAGTTTACAATGCCTGATTGTAAAATCTTTTATTTAAAAAATATTCCATTTTAGGTTTCTTTTTGAGGCGTACATTTTCAATTCGAAGAATTTTAAAATGGAGTTTTGAAGACTTAAACAATTAAAAATTAAAAGCTTTTGAATTTTTAAATTTTGGATAAAAAAGGTTTCAAGCTTATCACCTGTAGATATAAATTAATGATTTTTTAAATTGATCTCCAGTTGGAGTGTTACAAATTGAACAATAATTGATTTTCAAGACGATTCTGAATCTGTTGAAAATTAATCAATTTACAGATTTTAACGTTGTACATTTATCTGACTAAAATATTTCATTTTTAACCCATTCAATTTGAAATTTTTTTTATTGAACAAAGAACAAGTTTTTTAATATTGAACAGTATTTAAAGTTTATTTATGATGAGAAATTGTAAATCAAATATACAAAACTAAACAATTTGAAAATTAATTATTTAAAATAGAAAGTCTTGAGTCGTTAAAATTTCAGAGTTATAAATTTTAACTTTGAACGTTACAATTCTAATTGTTCCTTTACCAATTTTTTACATTTTTGAATGAAAGTGTTGAACTTTTATTTATAAATAACAATAGATCAATTTTTGATTTAAAACGACTTTAAATAAAAATAATTCAACTTAAAAGGATGTATGCATATGAAAATCGTTTGAATTTCACCATTTTAATTTTAAAAGGACGGGAAAAAATTTTGGTATGTAATTTTTTTCCGAATTGGAATTGAAGCTGTTTTGTTTTTTACATTTTTGTTTTCAATATTTTTGGTTTTAATATTTTATGAATTACAAGAAGCATACTTTTTAATTTTTGAAAATTTGTATTGAGTTCGAAGGCAGGGAATTTGGTTTTTTGATTATTTGTTTTTGAATTGGAAGAGGAGATTTTTTTCGATTAAGGATTTGTATTGAGTTGAAGGGGTGAACTTTTTATTTTCAGTCTTTTTTTCTGAAATGGAAGGGAATAATTAAAAAAAATATATTTTTATTTATTTCAATTTTGATTTTCAATTCTTTCTAATTTGGAAAAAGGACATTTTTTTGTTTTTAAGATTTGTACAGGGTTGCCACGAAAGCCCAATTTCAAAATTCCCTGACTTTCCCTTAATTTTCTCTGACCAATTTTTCATTTTCCCTGACCGTTCTAAACTTTTATTTTAGATACAAAAACAACCTGACACCTAGGAGATCTGTGAATCTTTTTCATGCTCATTTTGCATAAAATTATTCATGATAAAATAGATTTCTTTTCGATCTTAATTTTAAAATCTCTGTGAAAGCTTTTAGAATGTTGAAATCTTTTTAAATCTTTGAAACATTTGTGAGACTGTTGGAAATCTTCTGAAATCTTCTGAAATCTTTTGAAACCTTTGTGAAATCTTTTGAAAAATTTACATTTTAAGGAGACTGAGTACAGTATTTTCATTTCATTATTTTATTTTATAAGGTTGCTACAAAATCCCAATTTAAAAATTTCCTGACTTTTCCCTGGCCAATTTTTTATTATTCCTGACCATTATCAATTTTTCTGTCATGTTTATAAACAACCGTGTACCTAGAAGATCTATAACGTTAATGCAAAAAAAGCTTTGTTTCTAAATTTATCTCAAAAATTTTGTGTGACAACAGTCATATGGAATTTTATAAACATCAACTTCAGTTTATCGAATATTCCCTGACACTTTCAGGTTTTTCCTGACATTCCCTGACCAGTTTTAAATTCCCCGATTTTCAAAAATTCCATGACCTTCATCAACCCTGTATTAAATCTTTGTGAAATCTTTTGAAATCTTCTGAAATCTTTTGAAATCCATTTAAAATCTTTGTAAAAGCTTTGAGACCATCCATAAATTACTTAATTTATGGATGGCCCCTTTTGAAATCTTTTAAAATCTTTGAAATCTTTGTGAAATTTTTGAAATTTTTTAAAATAATTCAAAATTGTTGTAAAACCTTACGGAATCTTCTGAAATCTTTTGAAATTTTTGTTTTGTCTGAAATATATTGAAATCTTTGAGATCTTCGGTAAATTTTTTTTAATCTGTTTATATTTTAGTGAAAGCTTTTGAATTCTATGAAATCTTTTAAAAATTTTCTAATCTTTGTAAAAGCTTTAGAAATCTTCTAAAATTTCTAGAACTCGCTTCAAATCTTTAGAAACCTTCTGAAATCCTCGAAATCTTTTTAAATCTTTGAGATCTTTGTGAAATTGTTTATATCTTCAATAAATCTTAGAAATCTTTTTGAAAGCATTTAAAATATTCTAAAGTACTTAGAAATCTTTTAAAACTTTTTAAATCTTTTCCAAATTAATCTTTTGAAATCTATAAAATCATCTGATATCTTTGTACAATCTTTCAAACCTTTGTAAAATCATTGAAATCCTCGTTAGATTTTTTAAATCTTTTGAAATTTTTAAAATCTTCGTGAAACCTATGAAATCTTTCTTAGATTTTTTTTAATCTTTGTGAAAGCTTATGAAATCTTCTCAAATTAATTTAAATCTTCTGAAATCTTTTGAAACATTTGTGAAATACTTGTAAAAGCTTTTGAAATCTGTGAAATTTTTTTGAATTTTTTAAATATTTTGAAATCTGTGAAGTCTTCTAAAATCTTTTGAAATCTTTTATATCTTTGTAAAATATTTGAAATTATTGTAAAAGCTTTTAAAATATTTTGAAATGGTTTGAAATCTCTGAAATCTTTTAAGAATAATTTTCAAACCTTTTAATATCGGTTGAATCTTTGAAATCTTTCAAATCTTTGTGAAAGATTCAGAAGTCGAATGGTCAAGTCCTCGGAGTCGATCCTTTGAACACAATCCGGGGGGAAAAATTAGAGTGGTTTAGTTAGATAATGAGAGTCCAGCAGTTGGTAGTGGCGACTGAGGCTATTTATTTGCAGTACTTGTGGAGTGGGATGGGATGGGATGTATAATTACCACATGCTAATTCGTTGAATGGGTGGTTCAGTATTTACTTTTGTGGGGAGCGAGGCTGCAGGCCTGTCAACACCGACATCCTGTCAATGCACTTTGAATAATCGGCAGTATTTGTTTGCGAGTTGCCCGCACGTTTCTCTGCTTGTAAATGACTAAGTTGCGCCCTTTTCCAGCGACCCGATTCTCCTCGACCAGATCGAGATTTGGATCCGTGGACGAAGTTAACGCTCGTATAATCTGGAAAGGAAAGAACCGTAAGTTTAATTTCCGGCACTTGGCAGGAGCGCTTTGCCTCCATGAGGCCGCCACCCTCTCGCTCACTCTTCGTTACACACCCCTTTATAATCTGAAGGCACTCGAAACTTGAACTACTGCGAAGTCTTGGGGGTGAGAGATTGGGGTGCATAAAAAGAGGAGAGAGAGAGAGAGAGAGAGAGAGAGAGAGAGAGGGAAGGTATAAATGGAATAAGAGAAGCAGAAATGGAAAGCGAGAAATAGCGCATTGCACTTACTTTATTTTCCAATTCATTGGAGTCCAATGAGAAGACACCAATGTCCCTCGACATGGCGTTGTTCTTTAAATCCATTCCTATGAGTATTGTGAGCGTGCAATACCTGCTTTTTGTAAATGACTCGACTGCTTCGAAGGCACCATTTAATGCGACGAAGTTCTGAAAAGGAGGGAGCTTTCTTAAAGTTTTTCAATTAACATTGCAAATTCCTCTCCGGGGTTCATTTTGTCTCTTGTTGGTATCAGTCTTGGGTAGTAACTCGTTAAAAGTTACATTTAGCGAAAGTAACACAAACTGAAACAACATTTTTTTTAACAAGCTTTTATTAAAATGTAATAAAAATAAACTAATTAATTCTCTCTGTGAAGAAGGCTTGCAAAAATAATTGAAAAATATAATAAAATCGCATAAATATTAAAATGGCTTTCTCATATAAATGTAATTGTCAAGATTTTACTACCCACGGTTTTATTTTTAATCATATTATAATTACTGTATTACTGGCAGAAATAACGCGCTACGCGCGCTTATTACACATTTCTTGTTTTGATTGCCTAATTATCGAATTAAAGTATATGCTTAAATTTAAAGTACTATAAAATATAATTAATAATCATAAATTAACATAAATATTAAAATCAATACACCGGATTTCATACAATTTTGATTTTAATTTTAATCGGCTTTCAGTAATCTGTAACCTTTATTTAAATATATATATAAGATTTTGTCCCAGCAGGAAATAGAAGTAATGAAAGAAATAATTAATGTAATAAGTAGCTTTATATCGTAATGAGATGGTCTTCAAAACATTTTGGAATCCTGAGTCTTACTGACGTCTTCCATTTTCGAAATTGATCCATTTTGAAGATGTTAACAATTGAAAATTCGCCAAATTGTTTCGTTTTGAATGTTTATGGTATAAAATCATACAATTTTGAATATCTCTCTGAAAAAGGTATGTGTCTAAGATTTTTTGAAATTGTAAAACATAAAATTTGCATAATTTTTAATATTGTAAATTTTCAAAATTATAAACTGTTTCATTTTTAAAATATTTACATCAAAACTCTTACATTGTTATGATTTTGAAGATCAAAAGTCAAGTTTTCAATTCAAATTATCATAAAAATAAAAACCTCTTCAAATTTTAAGATTTACAATTTAAAGTTCTATAATTTTACAGAGTTGCTATTTAAAACTCTTGAATTTTAGAGACATATCAATAAAAATTCTTATATTCTGATGATTTTGCAAATCAAAAGTTAAATTTTCAATTCTAAGTCTTCCAAATTGAAGAAAGAATTTTGAAAATTTAAAATTGCAAATTATTAAATTTATCAGATTTATATCTTAAAGGTATGTAATTTGGAACATTTTTTTAATATTTCAATTTGGAAGATCTATAATTGAAAGTTCTATAATTTTGAAAATTTAAATTGTTATAATTATGAAGTACAGAAGCCAAGAGTTTTCAACTCTAAATATTCAAAACTGATGACATATCAAATGTAAATCATCAAAATTATGGAATTCTTAACTGCAAAACATAAAATTTGCATAATTTTTTATTAAAAATTTTCAAGAATAAAAACTCTTCAATTTTACAAATTAAGAATTCAAATTTCTACAATTTTGTAGACATACAATTGAAACTTCTTCAATTTTAACGATTTTCAATTAAAAAATTTTCAAGTTTGAATATTTGCAATTGAAGACTCTTCAAAATTTAATGTGTATAATAGAAAATGATGCGATTTTGAATGTTTTTTTTGGAATAGTTCAATTTTGAAGGTTCAAAATTGTAATTTAATTAATTTTATAGATATGCATATACAAATTATTAAATTGTGAACAGTAAAAATTACACCGAAGATTTTTTTAAATCTCATAATTTTCAAGTTACTTGAATCAGTGACTGTAAATGTAACAAGTTACTATTTTCAAGAAGTAACTGTAGTTTTAATTAGTTCCTTTTTTCAAGGAACTTCCCCAAATGCATATAATTTTTAATAATCCTAAAATCAGACTAAAATTACTTTTATATCAATCTAACATGATGAGAATTCGATTTTCTAATTCAAACTAAAGTATTTCCATTCAATCGCAACAACTGCAAGGGGAAAAAGAATTTTTTAAGATGTCAAACTGACGTATACTAATAAACTGAGAGTAACTGGGTAGTAGAAAAAAAATTAAGCGACAAAAGCCTGCGATAAGTGAGCGTAAACGTAGGAGCTTCAATGTAGACGAAGTGAATTAATGAATTTGAAGATTATTATTATATTATTATTATTGCAAGCCCCCTTTTAGAGGAAATTATTTCAGGGTTGCTGTAAAATCTCAATTTCGAAATTACCTGACTTTCCCCGACTTTTATCTGACCAATTTTGCATTTTCCCTGGCCATTCCAAATGTTTGTTTTAGGTATGAAAACAACCTTACAGCTAGGAGATCAATAATGTCAATGCAAACAAATGTTTGTTTAAAAATTTATTTTAAACTATTTTATTCACAAAAGTCAGGCAGAATTTAATAAAGGGTAATCCAAAAATGGTAGAATTAGAATTTCAGATAAAAAAATTAATTTTCAACCAAGAAAAAAGGAATTTTCAACAAAACAGTTACATTTTCAACCAAAGTGATGAAGCTTTGATAAAAAATTAATTCTCCACAAAAAGTAAAATAGTTGATATTTCCAACAAAAAATATTCCAATTTTCAATCAAAACGGTTAAATTAAACCAAAAAGTAGGAATTTTCAACAAATTAGTTAGACGACTTTTCAAAAAAACAAATATATTTTCATATAAAAACAATAAATTTACAAGAAAAAATGTATTAGTTATATTTTTAGTTTGAAAAAAATTAATTTTTAGCTAACAAACTAATTTTTTTTAACTAGATAAATTTTCAAACGAAGAAATGAATTGTTAACTAAAATGATGAATCTTCAACCAAAAGAATGAATTTTTAACCATACAGTTGAATTGTCATCCCAAAATATTAATTTTCTACCAAAAAGAGACAAATTTTCAACAAAATACAGTAAAAAAATGAATTTTCAACGCAATAAAATTAATTTTCAACTGGATAAAATTAATTTTTAACTGAATAAAATTAATTTGCAACTAAATAAAATTAATTTTCAACGAAATAGTTAAATTTGTAACCAAACAGATGAATTTTTAACCAAGAAAATTAAATTTCTGTCGAAAAGATAAAGTTTCGTCAAAAAATGAAAGTTTAAATTACAATTAAAAAACTTATTTTCAATAAACAAAACTAATTATCAACCGAAGAACTAAATTTTATACCACAAAACATAAATTGCCAACCAAGAATATTCATTTTCGAGCGAAAAAGATTCATTTTAAACAAAATACATGCATTTTCAACCAAATATTCAAATTTTTTAAAGCATTTTGAATCTACTAGTTGAATTTTTAACCAAAGAAATTATTTTTCAACTAAAAAGATGAATTAGTCACCCAGAAGATAAATATTCTACCACAAAAGACAAATTTTCAACAAAATACAGGAATTTTCCAAAAAATATTTAAATTTTTAATAAAAAAAAAGGGGTTTCAGTTAAAATGATGAATCAACAAAGGAAATAAATTAATTTTTTACAAAGTAGTTAAACTAAGTCCTACCTAGTTGAATTTTCAACCAAAAATTTCAATCAAAAAAATTTAATTTTAAATTAAAAAATGTTAAATTCCACCAGAAAATGCGAATTTTGAACAAAATAGTTGAATCATCAACCAGAACAGATTTATTTTCAACGAAACCCAACATGATGCGATTTCTACCAAAGTAGATGAATTTTTATCCCAAAATACGAATATTCAATCAAAGAGAATGATTTTTTGACAAAATTGTTGAATTTTCAACAAACAAACAAAAATTAACTTCAACTTTAGTTTATCAAAAATTCCTCGACATTCCCTGACCAGTTTTAAACTTCCTGGCATGTAGCAACCCTGCAAGAACAAGTCAATTAAACATGTAAAAATGTGACAAATCACAATATAACAAATAGGGTGGTGGTGGGGGAGGGAGGATCCAATTTGAATTAATGCAGCAACTGTAATTATAACGTACTAATTTTCTTACCCGGGATCTGAAATTCTAGGCAATTAGTTTTTTTGTGTAAATTTCCCAACACAGGATAGTATAATATTACAATATCTTTGCATGAGGGATAGAGAGAAGTCTATTTTCAGAAGCTAAACTTGAGGTTTGAATTCATTAGGCGAGGAGGCGCTTGTTCCTGATTAACAATCTGGTCACGTTCCTGAGCCTGCAGGTTGAGCAGGGTAACGCGATTACCCCAGGATTGTTTTGGTCAAAACGGGGAAAGTGCCTATGTCAAATGCCAAGGGTTCATTTGAAATTTGCATATGGAGACAAAACAGTGGTGGTGTCTGATGAAATGAGATGGGCGTCGTACCTGTACCAGCATCGGAAATCCAGCAATGGGTACTCCATTCACCACTTTCAGATCCTTGATCATCAAATCGCTCGGAGTCAAGCCACTGATGTCGGTTTTAGCGGAGAGAATTTCTCTGTAGACTGCATCCCTTTCAGTATCCAGTGAACCGACCTCTTCCAGGCTCTGAATCACCTCAAAATCTGTTGGCGTGGCTCGGTCTGCTTCCCTGGAAAAGTTGCAAGTATCTACAAGAATCGGACCTGAAAAAATAGTGAAAAAAGAAATTAAGTAATTAGTATTTATAAACAGGGTGGCCGAAAAACATCATTTTCAAAATTCTCTGACTTTTCCCTGATTTTTCCCTATGAACCGTTCAAAAACTACGTCACGCTATTTTGAAAACAGTTTCCGCTCCTCCCCTTATGAGTCAAGATTTGTTCATCGATTTCACTTGATAAATGCCTTAAATAAGACACAAAACATGCAAACATAATATTTTAACAGACTTCGCAGCCCAAAATGTTAGCTCTTAAAACCAAGGAAATAGGGGATTTTTCACGAAAATAGAGAAATAATGGGGGGAAAAAATTCTTTTAAAAAAAATTAATGTATATGTACCATAATGAATACAACGGTAATGGTTTAGGATCTCAATTCAAAATACATTGCATTTTCAAGAAAATAGTTAAATTTCCAACCAAAAAAGATTAGGTTTCTAGCAAAAGAGATGAATATTCAACGGTAGAGTTGAGTTTTCAAACTAAAAAGTCGAATGTTTCAGAAAACAGTCGACCTTTGAACCCGAAAAGATTATTTTTCAACCAAATAATTAAATTTTGAACAAACTAATTAATTTTAGACCAAAAAGTTGCATTTACAACCAAATAGTCGAACGATAATTTTTCAACCAAATAGTTATATTTTTAACAAACTAATTAATTTTAGACTAAAAAGTTGCATTCACAACCAAATAGTCGAACTTTCAAGCAAAAGACGAATTTCCAACGAAATAGTTTAATTTCAATCTACAAAGATGAATTTTCAACCAAATGGACCAATTTTTAAACAAAAAAGATTAAACTTCGAGCAAAAAAAGCATTTTCGGAAAAAAGATGACTTTTCAACAAAACAGTTGAATTTTGAACTAAATAATTAAAATCTCAAAAAAATAGTTGAAGTTTCAAAAAAAAAAAAAATTAATTATCAAATAAACAACTGCATTTACAATCAAATAGTTGGATCTTGAAGCAAAAGGGACGAATTTTCAATCAAATAGTTGAATTTTCAACCTACAAAAATGAATTAAAAATCAAATGCTTGAATTCTTAAACAAAAAAGAGTATATTTCAACCAAAAATATTTTTCTTTTAAATAAAAACCAGTCGAATTTAACCAACAAAGATGAATTCTCTAAGAAAAATGTAATAGTTGATAATTCAACCGAAAAGATTTAAATTTTAAATAAAAAACAGTTTAATTAAACGGAAAAATACGGATTTTCAACAAAATATTTAAATCCGCGCTGAACCAATGCAGAATGAATTTTTAACCAAGCAGTTGCACTTTTAACCAAAAAAGATCTTCTATAAAAAAAATGAATTTTCAACTAAGAAAGATTTTTCATTCAAGAAAAAATGTCAATCAAATTATTGAATTTTTAAGCCAAGAAGGCGAATTCTCTATAAAACAGTCAAGTTTTCTACAAAAAAAAAAAAAAAGAAATTTCTATCAAAAGAGATTAATTTTAAGACCAAAAGACGATTTTTTAACAAAATACATAAATTTTCCAACAAATAGTTGAACTTTCAACTAAAAAAAAATTTTAACCAAAAATTTAAAAATTAAATTTTCTGTAAAACAAAAATAATTTTTAAGCAGAGATGAATTTCATACTAAAATGATAAGTTTTCCAACCAAAAAGACAAATGTTCATAAATATAGATTTTTTAGTCAAGAAAGAAAAAAATTTCATCCAAATTGTTGAACTTTCAAGACAAAAGACGGATTTTCTGTAAATGTCTGTAAATTTTTCCAACTTTTTTGATCCCATGTTGTAAAATGTTCATTATATTAGACATTCTTTAAATTTTAAGAAAACATCGAAATTTGAACTATTTTTGTAATATCTTCTTTACAAAATGAATCTATTGGGATCTAAAATTATTTTCGCCGTTATTTAAATACAAATACTCTGTAGCCTCGTCGAAATTTTCTAAAAAATAAAAATAAAAATTTGTAATCGAAAATAATGTATTGACGATTCTTTTTCTCATAGGGTTTATTTTCATTGACATTTACAAAAGTAGAACTACTTATGTTTTCAAAAATCATTCTAAATGATAAATTCTTCAGAATTTTGTGCATTTTCTGTTTAATTTTCTATTAGTAGAGTCGTATTCTGCAACGACTTCCTGATTAAAAAGCTTCAATTATACAAAGAATGTAAAACAGTAAATGTAAATACAGGAAGACATTATGGAATATGAAAATAGCTTCAATTCTCTCCAACAAAGAAGAGACAAGAAATAAAAGTAGAAAGAAATTCTAAAATTTATATTACTATGAAATATTAAAATATTCTTACATAGTTGGGAAAATATATATTTTAATTAAGAATTATCTAAAATAGAAAAGTGCAGAACTAAGGAGAATTATAAAACGGTTCGAAGAGTTTCAGATTTTACTGAATGTTGCAATTTTCTAGCATTTCCTGCTAATTTTCAGTGGCTACCTTAAAATCCGACAAAAGCCAGAAATATTTCAACAGTCAGGGGACGCCGGAAAAATTAGAAAAATGTGAAAAATTTCCGGAATTGAATAATGTAGTCGACTTCTGTTCGATTGACCCTCTTTCGTTTCAGTTATTTTAAATCCCAACCTAACAAAGAAACGAAGATTCCAACATTTTAAATAAATTTCCTTTATCTTTTACGTGATCAAAAATATCTTTTCCCACTTCTAATTTTTTTCCAAATTAAATAGCTGAAAAACGCATTATAATATCAATAGAATAAAATTTGATGAACCAAAATACTTTTCCATTCGGATACAATTTCTTATTATACTTTAAAATTTGAACACTCAATACTAAAAATTCTCTGGAAATTCTGATTCTTTACATAAGTAAAATGCATTCAATTTCCGTAATTTATTTTCAATATATTCAAATTTTTTTAATGTGGGTGATCTCAATTTTGTATTTCTTGAAATTTAATTTTTTTTTCAATTATTCAGATTGTGTTTTAGATCATTTCTATTTCTTTTTTTATTAATTCTTTCCAGTTTTAAAAAGGTATTTCAGAGAACTTCAATGAATAAGTTTAATCAATGTAATTTATATTCCAAGGGAATTCAAAAGGTTTCTATTTATTTTAATGGATTTTTACGATGTCTGAAGTTTTCAAAAGATTATACGAGATTCCAAAGGATTTAAAGAGATTTAAAAGAATTTTATAGGGTTTCCAAAGATTTTAAGGGATTTCTACAGAAATTTGTAAAAACAAATGAATGACATGACATTTCAAGGATTCCTAGCGGGTTTGAAGGTTTTAAGGTATTCTGGTATTTCAAGAAACTTCGCAAGAATTAAAGAATTTTATTGAATCTGCAAGGATTTTAAAGGATTTCAAAGACATCTAGGGATTTGAGCGGGGTTTTCAGATTACATTAATGAATTAGTTCAATTCAATTTATATTTAAGAAATTTCAAATGATTTGTCCTTATTTTAATGGATTTTTATGATTTGCAAAGACTTCAACAGAGAAACAGAGAGACTGAGAACTTTAGGGAATTAAATACATTTTGCTTAAAGGCATTTATAAAAATTTCAAGGGATGTCAAAGAATTATGTAGAATTTCCAAAGATTTCAAAGAACGTCATAGGATTCTTAGAGAATTTCAGGGAACTAATAACAATTTTTTGAAGAGAATTCAAATCTATAGATTTCTAACTATTTCGAAGATTTTAAACGAATTCAAAAGTGTTTACAAATTTTCAAGGGATTTCTACGTTTTTAAATAGATTTCAAACATTTTGACGGATTTAAAAATATTTTCAAATGTATTAAGGGATTTCAAGAGATTCTAAAGAAATGTCATGAATTTCAATGAAATTTCAAGTTATTTTAAAGGTATCAAGGGAATTCACAGATTTTTTTCGTAAGGTTTATTTGTGCAGAATCGGTATTTTTGTGTATAATTCTTCCATATAATATTATGAGTAGTCTAAAGTAAATCGTTGCTTTGCAGTTTCTCTACTTTTTACAGTAATCTTGAGCGATCTCTATACAATTTGATGCAATCTCATGCAATATTTTTTTAGTGACATACATATGGGCAATCTTTTGCAATCCCATGCAATCTTGCAACCTAGTGTACACCAAAAATCCGAGTAATCAGGACAATTAATATTCAGAGACCAGAATTTTATTCTTATCGAATTTTAAACATATAATCTTTTATAGATGAAATAAATTAATTTCAAATTAAAATTAAAAATTTATTTCAACCCAAAAACATGACTTTTTCACCAAATAGTTTCATTTTTAACCAACTACTTGAATTTTCCACCTACAAAGATGAATTTTCAATCAAATGGTCGAATTTTCAAACAACAACAAAATTAAATTTCAACCACAAACAATTTAATGTTCAACATAAAATAAATGAATTCTCGACAAAAAAACATAATAGTTAATACTGCAAAAACAAGAAAAATTTTTTAACAAAATAATTAAATTTTCAACAAAATAGTTGAATTTTAACCAAACAGTTGCATTTTCAACAAATGTACAAAGATGAATTCTCAACCAAACACAAAAAAAAATTCTACAAAGAAAACAATTATCTACAAAAAAGAACGAATTATCAACAAAATACTTGAATTTTGAAATAAACAGGAGAATTTTCAACAAAAATGGAAAACTTAAATTTTCAGCTAAAAATATTAATTTTCAACCAAAAGACGAATTTTATGCAAAATAGTTGATTTTCAACAAATAAGTTAATTTTTAACCCAACAGTTGCATTTTTAATCAAAAAGATAAAATTTCAAACAAGAAGATTAGTTTTCTAACAGAAAAGACGAAATTTCAACTAAAAATGTCAATTATCAATCAAAAATTTAAAGGTTACATATTCCGCTAAAAAATTAATTTTAAATCATAAGAGAAGGAATTTTCAACAAAATAGTTACATTTTCAACCGAAGAGTTGAATTTTCAACAAAATAGTTGAATTTTCCACAAAATAGTTGAATGTTCAACCAAATAGTTGAATTTCCAACGTACAAAGATGAATTCTAAAACAAAAAGACGACTTTTCCGCGAAGAAGATTAATTTTCTACCAAAAAAGAGGATTTTTCAACAGAATACATGAATTTTCAAGTAAATAGTAGAATTTTCAACTCAAAAGGATACATTTTAAACCAAAACTGAAAAAAATTGAATTTTCAGCTAAAAATATTAGGTTTTCAACTAAAATGACAAATGAGTAACCAATAGAATAATTTTTCAACAAATTAATTAAACTTTTAACCAAAAATGACAAATTTTCAACCCGCAAATATGAATTCTCTACAAAAAGGAACAGATTGTCAACAAAATACATAGTTTGATTTTTTCCCAAATTAATTTTCTACTAAAATGATTAATCTAGAACAACAAAAATGAAATTTTAGCAAAGCAGTTCAACTTTCAACCCAAAAATTGAATTTTCCAACAAAAAAGGCGAATTCTCAATAGATAAACATTTATTAGTCAAGAAAAAAAATGCTCATCCAAATTGTTGAACTTTCCAAACAAAAGACGAATTTTCTGTGAAACACTTCAATTTTCAACCCGCAAATATGAATTTTCAATAAATAAGTTAATTTTGGGCTAAACAGTCGCGTTTTTAATCAAAAAGAGAAATTTTTAATCAAGAAGATTAGTTTTCTACCCCAAAAGACGAATTTTTAACTTTAATAAATCCATTTTCAACCAAAAATGGAAAAGTTACATTTCCGTTAAGAAAATTAATTTTAAACCAAAACAAATGAACTTTCAACAAAAGAGGTAAATTATCAACCAAATTTCAACCAATTTTCAACCAAAAATGGAATAGTTACATTTTCAGCTAAAAATATTAGTTTTCAACCAAAAAAATAATGACTTTTCAGCAAAGTAGTTAAACTTTAAAACAACGAGTTAAATTTCCAACCTAAACGATGAATATTTAACTGGAATATTTCAATTTCCAGTTAAAAAATTAATTTTTAACCAAAACCAGAACATGTTTTCAACCAAAGAAATGAATTTTCAACTGAAAAGATGAATCTTCAACAAAAACAATTATTTTTTATCAAAGTGACAAACTAGGTAATTGAATTTTCAACCAAAAGAGATAAAGTTTTAACAAATAATGTAATAGTAGATATTTTAGCTAGAAATTATTTTAATGTTAAATAAACAACAGTGAATTCAATAAAAAAGACGAATTTCCAAACAAAATACTTCAACCCTCAGCCAAAGAAGATTAACTTTCAATCAAACAGTTGCATGTTTATAAAAAAAATGAAATCTCTAACAAAAGAGATGAATTTTTAAACCGAAAGGACGAATTTTCAATCGAAATGGATGACTTTTTAACAAAACTTTTCCCTGACCAAATGTTCATTTTCCCTGACCATTAATATTCGAAGACCAGAATTCTAATCTTGTAACATTTTTAACATAGACTTTCTCTGACTCATAAAATTCTCTGACTTTTCCCTGATTTCCAGGCTTTCCATGACCTATGGCCACCCCAGTATTTGCGCCTCGGAGAAAAGGTTCGGTAAAATTAGAGAATGCTTGAATCGAAACTCTGCACCAACTATGATAAGCTCGCACTATTATTGTATAAATGGATAATGGAATCTGGAAACAGAAAACATTTCAAAAGAAATCGCTATGAAATTTAATGCGATGAATTTTGATAGGCAATCGTTCCTGAAGCTGAATACCCCGAATGTCTAAAATTCCAGTGCATTTCAAAATAATTCATTGGATATTTGAACTTTATCAAAACCCGCATTATTCAGCAACCGGAGTCGCTGAAATGCACGATTCCGTAAATAAGTTCACTCGCATCCGAACGGTAAATCAAAATCCTGACTCCTATATACCTTGGTGCTCGGAGTCTACCAAATCTCCCGTTGATCCGTCCATTCTAGAGAGGGTTTCCCACTAAAGTTTTCCCGCCCTAGAGCAACTTACGGCCCCGTAGGAATTGCTGCGGCTGACAGGCTACTGTATGCCGGCTCGATTATACCGAAAACAATACGGCGAGCTTGCACAAGTAGAAGTCAGAATACAAAATCCAAGGTAAAAGTACCACATTTCCTGCCAGTAGGGTTGATATACCATTCGCGAAGCGAAAACAGCACACCTAATTTTCAAGCTTACCAAGTACTTAGTACTTTGGTCTAAGGGTAGGGTATGCAAAGACGTTTCACATTTCTCCAAAGCAGACAAAATCTCTGAGAAGTTTGGGAAATGGGGAGAGTCTCGAAAATATTAATAAGAGCCCTCAGAGTCCCTCCAGAATAAATAGAGGAAAAAGAGGACTTGGAAAATTAGGGGAACTTTAGACGAAGAAAAAAATTCATGGAAGAATGATAATCATATAAAGCAAAATCAATAATAAAAAGACTGGGATTGCTTTCATTTTACCTCTCGCTGTTTGTTCATCCTTTGAATTTACTGAAATTGATAATAATGATCCTCAAATTCATTCATTTACTTTGTCCACATTGACAGCTTATTAGTATACGTCAGTTTGACATCTTATACAATTATGTTTTTACTTGAAGTTGTTTCAGTTTAATACAAATTTTGTAGTTTAAATTGGAATATCAAATTTTCGTAATTTAAAATTAGATGTAGTGTTGGGTGGGGTTGGGAAAGTTCCTTAAAAAAATGAACTAATTACAGCTACATGTCCTATTTTAAATACGGAAACATAAGGTTACATATGTAAAAAATTATAAGAGTTTTCAAAAAATAAATCAACGCCGTCATTTTTACAGTTCACAATTGAAGAATTTTCAATAAAATTTCAGAGCTTTCAGTTGAAGCGCTTCAAAACTGCAGAATTTTAAATTATAAATCATTATAATTGAAGAGTTTTTAATTTGAGAAATTAACAATTAAAAATTATGCAAGTTTTAAGTTTTACGATTTTCTCATTTTCATGACTAACATTCGATATTTCTTCAATTTGGAAGACTTCGAATTGAAACCCCCACTTTTAATTTTCAAAATTTCAAAATTATATGTTATGCATATTTAAAAATGAAGTGTGTTCAATTGTAACTCTTCAAAATTGTAGAACTTTGAATGGTAAATCCTTAAAATTGAAGTGTTTTTAATTTTTTTAATTTACCTTTAAAAATTATGTAAGTTTTAAGTTTTATAATTAAAAATTCTGTAATATTAAAGCTATGCAGTCGAAATGTCTTTAATTTGGCAGATTTACAATTAGGAACCCTTAACTTTTGACCTTCAAAATCATCAAAATTTAAGAATTTCATCTTATACTATGTTTAAAATTGAAGAGGTCTTAATTTTGAAAATTCATATTAACCCTTAAACGGTTTAAGAATATTTTATCGAAATGTTTTCATTTTGTTGGCATTTACACAGGCACAGCTGCAGCGGCTTATCCCCACTATATTAAATATGTATGTTAAATATGCGTAATATATGCTAGATGTTTATATATGTTCAATATATTAAATATGTAATATTAACATTGCAAAAAACCCCATTCGCACCCGTGTACCTTTTACGTATACTGGGTTGGAGTGTACCGTTTAAGGGTTAGAAATGCTTTAAGTTTTAAGTTTTTAATTTAAAGATGCTGTGATTTTGATGATTTAAATTAAAAATTTCTTTAATTTGGAAGATTTAGAATTGCAAATTTGATTTTTCATCTTCAAAATCATTCTAATGTAAGAACTTTTATATATACGTGTTTAAAACTGAAGAATTTTCAATTGTAAATTTTCAAAATTAAACAATGCAAAAAACTTCAAGATAGAACTATTTCAAAACGATGTTTAGAAAATTAGGAATTTAACCTATGAACATTCAAAATTAAACAAGTTGATGAATTTTAAATTGTAAACGTCTGCAAAATGGATCTGTATCGAAAATGGAAGACATCAGTAAGACTTAGAATTCCAAAATTACCAAATTACCTTGATTACTTCTTCCTTTGGTTCTAATTTCTGCTGGAATAAAATCTTACATTCAAATAAAAGTTACAGATTACTGAAATGAGATTGAAATTAAAATGAAAAATTTAATTAAATTAAACTTATATGAAAACCGGTCTAGTTTTTTAGTGTTTCGTTAACCCCGGGTAGAAACCCGCAAAATTTTGGACGGATGTTCATCCGCCCGTCCCTCGTACTTTTTCTCTAGAAGGGGAACCGAGGGAAACTGATGGGAGGGGAAAGGAAGTGTGGGAAGGGGAGTGTTAACTGGGAAAGTAAGGAAAAGGAGAAATAGAGGAGGAAGAAGTTGGGGATGGGAGTGGAAGCTAAGGGTGAAGTGAGGGGAGGGGAAGTAGGTAACGAGGGGAAATAAGGGAAGGAAAATTAGGGGAAGTAACGGATGGGAAGTAGGTGAAATTATTATAAATGAGGTGAGGGGAACTGTGTGTGGGGGGGGGCTTATGAAGGGAAAGTAGGGGCAATGATTGTAAGTGATAGGGGAAGTGAGGCGGTAGTTGGGTTATGTGGGTGAGTAGGGGAGGCGAAGTAAGGGATAAGAAAGGGCTGTAGGTGAAGGGAAGTGTTAATTGAAGAAGTGAGAAGAAGGTGAAGTGACGGAAAAATGAGGGGTGGGGAAGTAAGGGACGTAACGGGTGGGAACTTGGGAAATGATTGGAAGGGAGGGGAGGAGTATTAGGGTAGTGCAGGTGAATAGGGATGGGGAAGTGAGGAATGGGGAAGGGAAGTGTTAACTGGGGAAGTGAGAAGAGGGGGAAATCGAGGAGGAAGAAGTTGGGGAAGGGAGGGAAAGCGATGGGTGAAGTGGTGGGAGGCAAAGTAGGGAAAGAGAGGGGGAAGTAGGGGAGAGAAATTATGGAAGGGGAGGTTTGAATGACTTAAATAACGCCTTAATAGGCTACCAAACCTTTTTTTTAGGCGCGCGGCGCCGATTTTGACAATTTGGTATATATTTATTTTAATTATTATTACTAAATATATTTTATAGTCATTTAGATTTAATGTATATTTTCATTTGATAACTATAGGTAATCTAAGTATGAAAGACTTAATAAGCGCGCGTAGCGCCCTAATTTTGCTAGTTATTTTAGTATTTCAGGGGTAAAACATTATTGTAATGTTGAAATAATATTTTTAAATATGAATCATGGTTAATAATATTAAAGTAATTGAAATTACTTTAAATGTTTTATAAAGAAAAACATTTTCGAAATGAACTATCTTTCTTAGGGAGAAACGAGTAATTAAATAAGGTAAAAACAAAATCCATATCTAGTTTCTTTTCCGCTCCTATGCATTTATTAATTACTTCTCTTTCTCTTTCTTTTGCTTACATCGTAGAAGAGGGCGATTTTGCGTCGAAATTAATAGGGGAAAAAATAAAAGTAAATAATTACGTTTTTTGCACTTACTCCTTGAAAAAAGGGATGAGATTCAAAATTAAATTATCGTGTTACATAATATTTTTATTATTATCATACCATTAAGCCATTTCCCTTTCGGAATAGGCGTGAGATGCTCGGTTGGAAAGTATTAGTGTGTGGATGGGTATATAGGTATAGGGTAGATAGGTATATAGGTATAGGGTAGATAGGTATATAGGTGTAAGATATAGATATTTTGGATTGATCTAGAATTCTCGTGTTACTTATTTAAATAACACGTTCATTCCGCAACACTGCTCCGATGTGTATCAAGGGCGTAAAGCTATTTTGCCTCGTGTGACTGCGGCCCTCGCTTCGCTCGGGCAGCAAATTCACACTCCTCAAAATAGCCTTCTTTACGCCCTTGATACACAATATACTATTTGCTGTTGTTGAAAATTTAACTATTTTGTTGAAAATTCATATTCTTTTTAATGGAAAATTAAGTTTTAAACTGAAAATGTGACTATTCCATTTTTGCTTAAAAATTGATCTGTTTAGTTGGAAACTAATTTATTTAGTGAAAAACTCGTCTTATTTGGATTGACAATTCAATTATTTCTGTAGAAAATTGATATTTTTTTGTTAAAACTTCAATTTTTTAAACTAAAAATTCATATTTTCGAGTTGAATATTCAACTTTTCTGCAGGAAATTTTTCTTTTTGGTTTGAAAATCCAACAGTTTCGATGAGATTTCCTTCTTTATTGTCTGGAAAATCTTCCTTGGTTGAAAATTCAACTCTTTTGTTGAAAGTTTCTCCTTTTGATTTTAAAATTATACTTTTTGGTAGAGAATTCAACTAATTTATTGAAAATTCGTATTTTTTGGTTTATATTATGTTTTTGAAAATAAGAATAACTTTTGGTGGAAATATCAACTAGTACACTTTTCGTGGAGAATTCATATTTTTGGATGTTGGACGTATGTCTTACGTAATTTCTAGATGACCCCTCATGAAATTATGTATGCCTGTTGTCACCTGCTAGGTATAAGGTCGTTTCCATGCCTCACTGACAAATTTAAAACTGCCAGGGACAATGAAAAATTGGTATTTTGTAGCAACCCTGGTAAGCAAGAAACTTGTATGGGTTTATAAATAAATTATCTTTACAAAAACACCTAATTATTGGTCATGCTCTACCTTTTGTTCACAATTCAAT
The DNA here is from genome assembly GCA_011634705.1 of Andricus grossulariae. Lineage (NCBI taxonomy): Eukaryota > Metazoa > Arthropoda > Insecta > Hymenoptera > Cynipidae > Andricus > Andricus grossulariae. The sequence continues at coordinate 82,290,513 of JAABKJ010007545.1, read as the reverse complement.
CATCAGGATTTTGATAGTGATGAAACTAGACTTATAGAACTAAAAAAAGACCTCTTCTCCCTTTCTTTTAAACTTCAAAGTTGATAGCAGTAGACTCCTGGTATGCCCGCACTTGATTCAACAAAGCAAATCAAAGTTTGACACGCAAGGCTTCCATGAAGCATCACGCGAGGTCGACCTTTTTACCAGCGTCTTTCACGCTTTTATCCCTTTTGAACCATAATCCTGATTTATGCATGATTTCGAGGTTTAAATCGCTATGCAATTTACCGCAAACAAGTTTTCCAATCTGTTTTTGATTACACATTATAATGGTTGTGCGTGCAACTTATTTCGGTACATAGTTCTTTTCGGGTCACACGTAACTCCTTTTCATAATCGACCTATTGCATTATAAATGCTAAAGATGCGTTTATTACCTCAGTATTTTTCATTGGTAGGTACTCTTAACTTAATAAGTTTCAGATGCAGATAAGATCGAGATACTGTAAAAAGTCCAAAAAAATATGTGTACGGCTACGACCGACATATTGGAAAGTGTTCAACAATAATATGTTTTTCAAAATAACTCGAGAACGGTTGATTCCAGGTCGAATATGGGTATGTTAACAAATTTTCACAATTCTGCAGTACACAAAAAAGATTCTCACTGTTGTAGACGTGTTATCGACAGCTACGCAATAAAATTGGATTAACTGTACAAACGTGCGCTCTTTATTAAATAAAATAAAAGGTGAAAATATCCCGAAAAGAACTTCGGAAATAGATCAGGCGATTTGTGCTCGAGCAAATGCATGTTCCTATTACAAAAAAACGACCAACTCATTTGCATTTAATATGAGCAGTATGAAATGACCTCAACTTCAGCGTACAATTTGTTACACTTAAGGGAATGTTCTTGAAATCAAACTTCTTTCAATTGTTTCTTCATAATTTTACAATACATTTTCGAATTTGTAGGCCAGAATAATAATATTTGAGGTTTCTTTTGAAGCATCAAACATGTAAATTTCAAAATTGAAGCTATAGTAAAGGCAGCAGAAGTGATTATATATCATAATGACAACAATGCTAGCGGAAGCGCGAACGGCTACTTCGGTCAATGATACTGAACCCTTCGAAATGCCAGCAATAATGTCATTAGAACTCATAATCATCTCCGCCACCTACATGCTCGCCGTAATTTTGAAATTTACTTGTTTGATGCTTTGAAACAGGATTTGAATATTATCATTCTGCCCTAAAAATTGGGAAATGAATTGTATAAATATTAAGGAAAAATTAAAAAAGTTTCATATTAGAAACACTTCCTCAAGTGTATCAAATTGTATGCTGAATTTGAGGTCAGTTTATGCTGCTAATTTTTAATGCAAATGAGTTGGTCGCTTTTTTAAAACAGAAGCATGCATATGCTCGAACACAAATCGTCTGATATATTTCCGAAGTTCTTTCAATGATATTTTCACCTTTTATTTTATTTATTCAGAAATCGCACGATTGTACAGTTAATCCAATTTTATAGCGTGGCCGTTCATAATACGTCGACAACAGTTAAAACCTCTTCTGTGCACATGTTATTGTTTAACTTTTATCAACATGACGGTGGTAGCCGTACACATATGGTTGGGGACTTTTTACAATATCTTTATAAAGTCATACCCAACGTCTCTGTAAAAAAATGTTACTATGTCGGATTTTTTTGGTTGAGTGAAATTTGTTCCCCTTTAATTGGACTATAATCTTTCGCATTGTAAAGGATCGAGGGGGTTGAATAATGCTTATGAGAAGCTGAAAAATGTTTATTAAAAATCCCGTAAAAATATGATTGTTTTGGGTAAAATAATTTAAAATGCACAAATACACTGAATTTGGATTCATTAATAGAAAAACAAAAATTATGGCACTGAACCAAGACGATTACCAAAGTATCATATAGTCGATACATATAAGTGAAACTAGAATAGAGATATTAAGAACAGGTGTCTGAAGGAATTATCGGAGAAGCACTGGTGCATCATGGGAGCATCGAAATAAAATGGTGGCAGTCTATTTGGCATTAGTGACGATTCAGATTCACTTTATACACTTCAAAGAGTTTTACCACTTAAAATACATTAAGCTGCTTTCGGGGAAATTAATTTTCTCCATAGTAGACGAAAAAGTGGCTGACGCAAGTATACATATATTTCCATACCAACTGAAAGATTTTCTAATTTAAATATAATACAAATATACACAACCTGTCGAAAATAATAAATTCTCGTACTTAGCAACTTGGTCAAAATTACTGATCTACGAAAAGAGTTGACATAAAGTAACTAAATGTTTAACTTAACTAACTAAGCATTTTACCTAATCTAAGCGGACAGTTTCTCCCAGTTTGATAGATTCTAGTTTCGCTCGTTCGCCTCAAGAATTTTTTTTCTGTGTGGCAAAAGAATGAAGTAGCAAGACTACAAATAGTAATTCTGCCGTGCGATCTGAGTGACAATCGGGGAACAACTGTCGAATCAATTTCTTTTTCTACCTTTCCCTGATCTATCGCATCGTAGAGGATCGAGGAGGTCATTATTCCCAAATAATAATACAATGCATAAGATTGCCTCTTTAATTAGGAATTCTTAGAATAATGAAAGTTGGATCCTGCAACGATACAAATCTCTCAGTGATAAGTTTGTTTCATCGTGTAATTATTTCTATATTGCAATAGAACAATCCCAACAAATATTTTATAATTTGAAAAACGTTGAAAAACAAAAATGACCTAAATGATCTAATAAAATTCTAATCGCATTTAGGTTCTGATTCTTCAGGTGTGTAAGAACAGTCTCCTCGTTTTTCGATCACTGTCCTAACTAATTCTTTAGAAGGTTGTTTTAAATCATAAGCCCAGCCGATTTTTGCAAACATGTCAATTAATGCTGTCGTGAGGTTTAATTTATAGTTTCCTAATTCTGCCGCCTTGTAATCGCAGGGGAAAACGTGATGATAGTTATGCCACCCTTCACCCAGTGCTGCGTAAGCAACGAAATGATTTTCTGATGGAGCTATTTTTCTGAAAGAATAACGGGCAACAAAATTTTAATTAATTAAAGCTTTTTGTAATTTCCTAGAAAGTGAATTTGAAAATTGTATACTTTATTCATAATAATATAATGTGAGTATTTTATATGTACTATATTTATTATATTCTTACTTGTTATAGGGTTTGGCACCCCAAATATGAGCCACGCTATTAACACTCCAGGTTGCATTCAACAAATAAGTGTAACGCGGAATTGTTGAAATAAAAGCATAATACCAATCTTCATTCCATAAATATACTGGCAGAATTGTTGGAATTATGAAACAGCACATTATTCTTAAAAATTGGAAATACCTGATAAAGAATGATACGATCATTAATTGTCTTCGTAAATGACTGATATTATATAGAAATTTTCTTTATTTAAGAGCTGAGAAACATCTTAAAAAATTAATTCAGTGAATGCGAAGTCCCCAAGGCTACAATAGAGGATCAAAACAAAATCGTCACTTAGCATGGCATGATTGAAGAACAATCGAAAATTCTATTTAGCAGAACTGTGGCTCAGGATTTGTGACGTGGTGGGCCATAAGGTAATGGGGACTCCATTACGTCAATATTCTCTATATAAACGAAGGAACCTAACACTTGAGCAGTACAGTTTATTTGCGGCTCATCTTTAGTTCAGTTTATTTTCAAACGCAGTTCGGTTTTGGGAAGAAGGCATACATTCAAGTGGATACCCAGTCAATTTAAATCAGTACCCAGTTTTTTCCCTAAATTACCTTAGTGCCTGAAATCCGGATCAACTGAATTCTCCCTTATCAAATCAAAAAAATCTACAGAAGATTAAAACTTTTTCCCCCTTTTCCGTTTTAATTAGCACAATCATTCAATTCAGAAGTTGAAATTTACCCAGACCTCCGTTCAAGTTACTGGTGAGTGATAACGAGGATCGGGCAACTCCCAACTCCATACTGTCGGTTTTGACGATTGTGAAACTTCAACCTTAGTCTAACAAATTTGTTTATTACATGTTGCTGAATCTTTCCGATCCTCAGTAAAGGTCCTTCTGATGTTAACATGAAATGAGGACTTTCAGAATAAAAGGGGATATGTGAGATTAAACGCAACAATGGTAATAATGAAAAATAATTCTGACAATAATTAACAATTATTTAACCCCTTGTGATCAGCTAACAAAACTTTTTCGAAATATTCGTAAATGAAATGTCTATTTTCAGTTTAAAGTACATTAATATTTCATTAAAATATGAATATTATTGAAAGTCATACTTATCACCGAAGGCCACAACTGGATCCGAAACGATGTCACTCATATCTATTTGTCGTCCACGTCTAATAACTTCCGGATTCTTCTTCATCATCAGCCAACCAACATGTGAAAAAAAAAATCCACGACTGCTGTTGTGTGGATCTGCTTCTGTCTCTGAATATTTATGGTGGATACGATGATCTCTCACCCAATCATATAATGTATTCTAGAAAATGTAAATGTAAATTATTCATTATTGTATATGAATTTTGCAAGAAAATTGAAACGTTCGAAATAAAACTGGCAATTGTAGAATTATAAATTCAAGGGTCAAGAAATGCATATTATCTTTATTGAAAATTCAAATATATATCAAATTTCAAAGTTTTTGAAGCTGAAAGTTGATTAATATTAATTGCAATTGATTGAAATGGTTTGTAATTCATTGAAATTAAGTTGAGGTTTTGCGATTTATCACAGTGGATTTAAACTGATTAAAATAGATTTTAACTACCCAAAATGTATTGAAATGTATTTGCTGATAAATGCGACTGATTAAAAGTCATTGTAGACATATAATTTCTAGTGATTACTGTTGATACTAAGCGATGACAATTAGTTGAAAGTTATTGTATATAATTCCAAATAATTTTAAATAAATTAAAGTAAATCGAATTAATTGAAATCGGTTACATGTTATATCAATTGATTCCAAGTGATGGCAATGGGTGGACGTTGATTTCAATAGATTTACAGGTAATAACAATTGCGATCGTAACTGACTTTTTTCACACGGAAAAAATTTATCCGTAAAAAAGTCACAAACTTGTAGCTAACTCTCGGATACGAGATAAAAAAATGGAAAATTACATCCTTATTCCTATAAGAAATGTATGGATAAATTTCGAATATTTTTACGAATAGTTCCAATTTCCTAAGAATAGTTCCTGAAAATTCCAGACTGAAATGTAAAGAGTGAGTGTGATTGATTTTCATTGATTTAGGATGACTGCGAGTGATGTCTTGTAATTTCAACTTATTGACGGTGATTTTATTTAAAGGGTATGTCTATATAAGGGCATAAGCGCCATTTCGTCTTAAATAATATCATTTATTAAAGCAAAAAATAAGATAAATTGTAATATACTATTATTAGTATATGTGACCGTCCGCGAAGAAAGGGACCTAATGCGTCAAAGCTGAATTTTACGGGACTGCGATCGTAGCAGAGTCCGCAAGCCAGCATTTGAGTAGTTGGGATGCGTCTACGAAAATCACCTACTCCACTTACCACTACACTTTCAGGTACGAGCCAGTGAAGCTCGCGAACACGTCGCGTATAGCTGTAGTGGCCAAGTATCTCATGCCTTCAAAGCTACGACTTCAAGATTTCGCATCATTAGCGTGCATGAAAAAATACTGAGGGTTGATTTTACCAACTCTGATTATATTTGAATTAATATAAATTTTAATGTTAAAATGATTACTCCGGGCAAATAAAATTTGAGAAACAAGAAAAAATCTGCCTCAGCCCGAATTTGAACCGGGAACGCCACTATCCATGAGTGGAGCGTTAACCAATTACGCCTCCGAGGCTGCAGCAGATATTTTCTTGTTTTCCATAGCTACCTTTTTGCAAGGAAGTACTATACGTATTTCTCAACTGCGACAAATGTACCATTCTTGATCAACGTAGGTTTAATCTAATTAATATTTGGAAGATGTTATTACCATTTACCATTTAAAAGTGACGTCAGAAGTGAATAATAAAAATTATACATCTATGAGCTCGCATTTTACGATTATCAGCTCGCTCACCGTAAAAACTTAGAGGAAATTTTGGTTGCAGATAATAGAATTTTGCAGTTAATTATGGAAAGTTACTATATATAACCGATCAAATTGCCGTAAATTTCCGACATTTTTCATAAATTTCCAGACATTTTTGGAAATTTTTTTGAATGAATTTTGGGTAATTTATGGTAAGTCACGATATTTACCTTTAAAATTACCATGAGTGACCGAAAATGTTCATATATTTCCGGAAATTAATAGACATTTTTTAATTGAATTTTCGGCAATTTATGGTAAGTTGCCGTAAATTACCCATAAATTACCTCAAACAAATTTCATGATTCTTAATTCAAAATCTAATATGAACTAAGATGAGGACTGTATTTCGAGAAATGTCTGAAATCATCCATTTGTTATGAAAAAATCGAATGCGCTCTTGGGGAGAAAATTGAGTTTCAAAATTTTCAGGAAAACCGATGCCATTTTGTCAGTTTTAAGAATTTTCGAAATTTTGTTGCAAATTTCGAAAGAGGATAGAAAGAACTACTATAGTCTAAAATAAAAGGTATTATATCTATATCATTTTGAAAACTACAGCACTTTAAATCAAAAATCAAAACATGTTCTTATGAATTGCGTTAGGAGTTTTAAAAGTTCAAATACTTATAACTTTGCCAAAAAAATTTGGCTATCAATTCGGTGAAATATGTGTTGTCGAAAATCCTTTGAAAAACAAAATATTTTATCCGCAGACGATTTTCTGACATGAACGTGTTTAGTCTGCATTATTTGAAATGAATTCGGTTGTTCATTTTTACATTCTCATTGTAATGAGAAGGTATTTGTTTATATGGAAGCTGACTGTCGCGGATTTGTCTGAATCTTCACGTTTCGAGACCCTCTGAATCTGAAACCCCCGGTCTTACGATGGTGTCTCTCTGTCGTTGTCGGCGCTGTCGTTGTTGTCGTTGTCTGTATACCTGAAAACTTTTGAAAGACTGATCGGATTAGATTGTGTTTTGACACACAGTTTGAGGGGTCAGAAGGAATGATCCGGTTTGTTAACCAGCTATTTTGGATGAAAATTAAAAAAGTTAGAGCATTTAAGAAATTTTGGAGACCATTTTTTTCAAGATTAAAAAAGGCGAACAAGGAAAACGATATGAAAAAAAGTCAGGAGAAGAAAAGCTTTGATTTTTGAAAGCCTTAGAAGATTATCAGAACAAATTTTTTAATTTTCTTGAAAAATAGAAAACTCATATTTTATTTATTCAATCATTTTTGGATAAAACGCGTAGTTTTTGTTTTAATCGTAAAAAATAACATTCAAAATAAATAATTTTTTTCTGAAGAATGACACAAGGTACGAAAAAAAACAATAGACAAAAGTTATTCTCTCAAAAAGGATCTACAAATTTGTGATTTATAATTCTTTAGATAGGATTTGTGGATCTTCTTTTATTCGTAAAAATTAAGATCAAAAATAAAGAAATAAAATTTTGGGAAAAACGAAACAAGAGACAAAAAAATTAAAAGCAAAAGTTGTATAGCAAAAAAAGCCTACATAATTGGCTTTCGTGATAAAAAAATATTAAAAATAAAAAAAGTAACTTTTTGGAAAAAGAACACAAGGAAAAAGAACAAGAATAGGAAAAAAATATTAAAGTAATCAATAAAAATATAATTGTACTTTATTTTGCAATATCTGAATAAGCAGCCCCAGACAGAGGTACAGAAATGAATATATAATATACATTTGATATACTAGAGTTGAACATAAAGGATAACAAAAGGATGAAATTTAGTTGCATGCTCAAAATGATATTTTTACAAACCTTCTCCACAAAGTTTCAATGCCTCTACCTTTTCCGATTATTGTGAAGTAAAGTTATAAGTGATCTGTTAGCAGTGCCTAGTGTTCCCTTCTAGATTATTGTAAAGTGACATAATTTTCTCGAATCGATCGTCTTCCTGTTTTATGGGAAGTGACGAGTCAAATCATATATACCACCAGTTGCATCGGGATCGATCTTTCCGAGAAGGATTGTGGTCTTAGCTTCCGGAGCCTACATCTGGCTCAGTTTACTACATTATCTGAATATTTTTTATGTGACATGCGTGAGTTCAATCACGGGCTGGAAATCGAATCAATGTTTGTTTAGATCAAGTTAGATTATAATTAGAGTAAATGAGTAGAGTATCGGTTTGCCTGATTTAATATCGGTTGAGTTTTCACCTTTTGCAAATGAACATTTTATTTCACTGACTTTAAAGTGAAAATACGTTGTTTCCTCGCTACCCCGCGCCAGCCGTCATTAATTTTCTAGCATTCCTGGTCCTTCGACTTGGTTATTGGATCCGCGGGGAAGCATAGAATTGTTGCTGCGTGCCACTGTCCCTGAGATACATTCATGGGACTTCCTAATTTATACTGAGTGATACTCGTCCTAAGACACAATCTTCGGACTTGTCATTTACTGGCTGCAAAGCCGCAGTCGTCTCAAGACTCAGTCTTGAGATTCGTTACTTTGTTTGCTGCCTTATTGCATGCGCCTCGAGTCAGGCCTGATGTACCAAGTGACAATGACAGCTTAGATTTTTTTCTGGATCTAATTTCAATTGTTGATGTAATTTTAATTTTTGTAAACCCTGACTTCCTCCCCCGGGATCATGGTGTTTAATGAGTGCTCAGATTTTCGAGATTGAACCTCTTATGCTTATTCCTACTGGTCTGAGTTTTGATTCCCCGTGTTAGGACTATGTTTTAATTCTCCGTGCTGGGATTGTGTTTTGATGCCCATCGATGGGCCTGTTTTTGATTCCCAGTACGGGGATTATGTTATAATGACAGAACTTTTGCTTATTTTAATTAAATTGATCGACTGTGACTTGAGTGACGACTTCTGGTTGCGGCCGAGCCAGATGTCATAAGACTAACTTTGTACACCATGACGTGCATTTGGTCTTGGGTGCTGGATGCCACGTAAGCGGCCTTGAGCGCCACGATTATGATGCTGAGTAACGTGTATCTGACTTTGGGTGTCAGATGTCCAGTGACTGGCCTTGAGCCCCATGACTGTGATGTTGAGTAACATACATCTGGCAATGGGCGCTATGAATATTATTGTTTATTGTCCATTGACTATTGTTTATTTCTTATTGCTAATTGCTTATTGCTTATTGCTTATTGATTATTGCTTATTGCTTATTGCTTATTGCTTATTGCTTAATGTTGACTGTTGATTGTTCACTACTCACTGCTTATTGCATATTTTTATTTATTGTTTATTTTTCATAGAATGTTTATTCATAGCTTATTAAATACATAAGTTGAATTGTCTCATTATAACGAATAAATGTAGTGCTTGCAATATTGATATATTCACAAAATTAGGACAAAATTTCTCTTACAATCGTTAGAAAAATGTATAAATCTGCGCATATCACACGGAAAAAAATAGATATTGAAAATTAGATATTGAAAATTAGATATTAAAAACTTTGATATTTAACCATAATATATAAATATGACGGGATAATGTTTAGAATCTTATATTTAATATACAATATATTGAAGGGTCATATCTGTTTATGGTTGAAGTACAAAATGTGTGATATTAACCGTTAATATCTGAGATATTAAAAAAGCGAAATTTTATCGGAGCAATATCGCTGACGTGTAGCATGGCGACAAAAGATTTTAGCACCGCTTTGTGGCAAATGGATTAAGTGTTTTTGGATATGGATATCGTAATTTTCTCATTTTCTCAAGAAAATGAGCACTCGGAGCTACATGCATCACGTGTGTAAGCCTTGAACAGCGTAATATCCGCTCTACACAACAATTGAATGTTTATGAAAAAAGGCGAATGCTCGAGGATTCTGATATCAAAAACAGAGAACTACGATATAAAATCCTTTCGGATTGTATAAAAATTGGCATCCTTTACAGGTATCATTTTTGCATATTTAAAAAATATTTTTTGAAAATCTTATAATCTGGCCTTTAATATCTTGGATATTGTCAGTTGCACTCTTCTTTTTAATATGTATGTATGCTCCACTTCAATATCTAGATATATGCCCTATATTTAAATCGCTAAGATATTAACTAGTAATATTTAGATAGTCTGCTTTAATATCTATTCTTCACCGTGCATAACTGAGTTTGTTCATAGCATGTTGCTAAATAAATTATTCTATTCATATTGCCAAAATAAACAAATTTTCTACTTATTATTTCGCTACTTTTGGTAACATATTTAAAAGAAAATTTACTTATGAATGAAAAATGCCAAAATGTATAAATATAATTTCTTGCATATTTTGTGAATTAAAAATATAGTCATATTTTAAATCAGAGAATTCAAATGATATTGTTCCCGGAACAATGAAAATTAATAATAAAGTCATCCAAGCAATCAAGGATTTCAGAAAATTGCAGTATAGATTGTATGAAAACCTTTACTGAGTGCAGTCATTGATGCGTAATTTAAATCTGCGAAAATCCTAATTTCCTATTTCGGTTTACTCGAAGATTTTTCGTATGGATCGAATATAGAATTATTCTAAAAATTGGTGAAAGTTGAAACATATGAACTGTATGAGTCGCCTATTCACAGAATCTATTCAATTCAAAATTTTTTCGCGTGAAGTAGAATGTAGAACTTTAAGAAATGAGATACAGACATTAAATGTTTGACAATTGAATAAAAGAGACTAAGGAAGGTTAATCAACTGCAAAATTTTTATAATTATAAAAACAAAATTAACAATCTTGCGAAATTCAATTTTTTTAAATTTAATTTTGTTTAAAGTAGACCCGGAAAACCGAAAAAACATGTAGTAACCCTGGACTGAAGAACATCGAGAGCTAACTTTGAAATTCATCAAATGTAAGAAGTTTGGAAATTAATTGAAATTTCCTTTCAAAATATCGAAAAGAGGATTCTCTTTTACAAATGTTAAATTAAATGTACCAAATATTCAACTAAAATTTTGTAAATAATTCCGTTAGCAATAAAAGTGCAGTTCGAAATATAATTACACTGGAACTTGGAATCGTAAAAACTAGTGTCACTTCTGAACTATTGAGTACATGAAAAAAAATGTTTTAAAGAACAAATATGTAATTCATTGAGTGCCTATATTTTTTGTTCACAATATTTTTCTCTAAAATACATACTTTTCAAGGTCTAGTTCGTTTTTTGGCCAATCTTGTCGACGTAATTCAACTAAGTTTATTTTGCAAATAACTATCATGAGTTTCTGACACGACGAAAAGTCGTTAACCACAATTTTTAACAAAATATAGTTTAATAATTACATAATCTCAAGGAAATTTTCCTATGAAATATTTTAAGGTTATATCGTGAATGATACGTTATGAAACAATTTTCTTTCAAAATTTCGTTCACAATTTTAAACTTTTAACAAATATACAAGATAAAAAAAATGTCAAAGATGCTTATAAAAAACGAAACATAGTCTTCAGCGGTTTTTCTTTTCTTTCTACATAATTTAATAAGCCTCGAAAAGGACCTGAAATACAGGTTGAAACATGTCGTCAAATTTTTAATAAAAAAAATTTGTTAACACCAAAAGAAGCGGAATAGGCCTTAATGAACATTATTAATTAAATACCGCAAAAATACATTTATTAATTATATATTTGAAAGATTTTATTTAAAAATTCAGAAACAATTACCAAGAACTTTTATTTTTAAGATCTCGGGGTAGGGACAAGGCTGATCGTTAAGTTGAAATTTGAAAATTGAAATTTTTGGAAAATGGCTAGGATAAAAGGTTAGACAGGTGTAAAGATTGTTGTTCAACATTAGTTAATACGACTGTGATGAAAGATATAAAATTGGGGGAAGAGTGAGTGCTGAACTAGGTTTGGACGCAAAAGAATCACTGCTTCGTTTACCCTGTCTACAGAAATTATGAATTTGTTTAGTTTCAGAACTGAGTAAAATAATGGTAAATTATAGTACAGTATAGTATAGTATAGTATATCCCGTCATTTTGGTATCCTTCTGGTGTTGTGGGAAGAAGCCTGACTAATTTTTCAAAATAAACATTATTTTTTCCTATTTATTATTAATTTGCATTTGGTAACTGAACAGTGTAAATCGTAGGCGCTATGGGTTTGTGTCGTTTCGCACATTCTCTGGTCCTCGGACATGGAAGAAACTGTCTTGCAAGACGGCTTTTGTACTTATGAGATGTGCTTTTAACGTGACAGTTGCAAGACCACTCATGTGCTTATGAGATGTGCTCTTAATCTGTCAATTACAAAATTGTTTGTGGACTTATGAGATGTTCTCTCAATGCGTCGATTGCAAGACGGCTTTTGTGACTATGAGATGTTCTCTCAGTGTGTCGATGGCAAGACAAACTTTGGTGCCGATGAGGTGTTCTCTAAATGTATCAATGGCAAGACAATCTTTACTGCCGTCGAGATGTTCTCTCCATGTGGAGGTGGTGAGTCAACCTTTAGTCCTTATGAGATGTTATCTGAAAGTGACGATGACAAGACAACCTTTGGTGCGGCGGAAATCTTCTCTCAATGTGTCGATGGCAAGACAACCTTTGGTTCCGATGAGTTGTTCTCTTAATGGGTCGGTGGTAAGACAACATTCAAGGCCGATATTGTAGATTGCATTTGAAACACTTTGTGTCCATTTTAGTACAAACTATTCCTCCTTCAGGACCACCTTGTGGTACAGCTTACACATAAAGCGCCTGAAAACGACCAGCTTATCTACACAATGACATGTCAGTCACATCCCAGCGGCCCAGTGACATATTGTAGATGTCGCGCCGCAGTTATTACACGAAAACGACCACGCGAATGTATATAAGGAGCTTGAGCAGGTCAATAGGCAATCAATTCATTGCGAGGAAAGTGGGTTTTAAGATGTGCTCTGCGAATTGGTTATCTGCGCCCAGCCTTTTTCAGGGATCTCAACTTTTGCTGCTGAAAAGTCCTACTCGAGGAGCCTGGATCCACTTCCACCTGCTGATATTAACTTCTGCAGGATCTATGAGTATCAGCGTAAAAAGTTGACTTGAAATTGGAAACTGTTGTACCTAGTCGATCCAAATGAGTCTGCGGCATTTAGCATAATTCTGATCACCAATCCTCCATCCCATTCAATGTGCACGCCTATACAGCTACCTAAACATATTCTTATGTGGGGCTGGTTCTTAGAAGCCTCAGTTCATTGTTAGGATATGTGATTTTTTGACATATGATTTGATATGTGAATTTGATATGTAATTTTTGATTATCATTTATGATATATGATTTATATTTTTCAATATAATCTCGTATCAACATGCGATTAGAAGTGGTAGGTCGCGAATCGTACTCGGCCGAATTTGCGAATATCCAGCGTTAGAAAATTTGTCGTTCTTATGCGTAAGTAGCTAGGGCAATAGATTGAAGTTGTGTTGAAATTCGTTGGCTAGGGCCACGAGTTTTCTGTGATAGAAATTGTTAATCTTGTGCCCTAATGGCCAAGATGTTGAAGTCTAATTGTACGTACTTAGTTTATTGACTATATTGGCTAACTCTCTAAAACTGAAAATACCGTGTTTCTTTGCGTGAATAGCTGGGACGTTAAAATAAACTTATGTTATAATTCGTTGACTCGCTTCACGAATTCCTTTTGATAAAAATCGTCGCTCTTAGGTAATTAGCAATGGGAAATATACTGTAAGGTTACATATGCAAAGAGACTGAAAAAATAACTAGAATCTAGCAGTAACTTCTAGCGTTAAAAAGTATCAACAAGTAGAAGCGCGTACTTATACATTAGATTCTCTGTCGTTGTTATAACTGATAAAAGATTAGGGTCTACGCTTCGACTAATAAATGTATATATTTGATTAATCATGCGTTCAACTCTCTTCATCACTCGTATCTATTTATTTTCAGATTAGTCTTAATTTATATAAGAGCAAAATTTATATTGATCTTTAGAAAAACGTGAATATCTTCTGAACTAGAACCGGACATAAGGGCAATTTTTATGCGGACGCCCACATTTATTCAAATAATTAATTTCTGATCTTTAGCACTTAATATTTCAGAAAAATGCCGCTAGGTGCGCAGAACGTATTATCTTACAATAGAAATTAGTTCTCAAATTTTTAAGTCAGCTGCAAATTTTATGTATACTTTTGATGAAAATAATCCTATAAAAAGTCAATAATCCTATAAAATTCTATGATAATTTGATAAACTACGTTGTTCTTCAAATGTGTGTCTCTATTCATTGAGTCATATTTCATTAAACTTGTTGCATACTGACTAGGAACAAAATATCGCCTCTTAGAACCACATAGTTATTTAGTCCTCTTAAAAGCTCATTTCTTTGTTTCCATAAAATATTTGGTAAAATTGATGGCAAGCTGCTTTCGAGACAGGAATTAATTTTTGTGAAGGAATTGTTTCCTCGATTTTAGATCGAATTTTATTATATCATCTGCCTAGTATTTAAACACAAATCTCTCACTGCTTTTAACTAATAAAAACATCCACTTACGTCATTGGTATTTCACTGACTAAAATAAATATTGATTTATTTTAATAAACTTATATTTTGAATCTAGATGAAACTATTTCTTTCTATTGAAAAATATATTATAGGACGAATTCAGTACGATAATTTCTTTGAATCAATTAAACTTTCTTGGATTCAAGATGTTTTTTCTGAGTGTACTTACTACTAAACTTTTTGTTTTATTGCGAATATATGGCCCTGGCATCATTACAGAGAGTTACTAAAAAAGCAGCTCTCGAAGTACTAGGATTTGCACATTGGGCAATAATTATAGGTATCCTTCCAAATTTCTGTAACTTGACATTACTTAGATGTCCATTTGAAATTGCAACATCCTCCTATTTTAAAAGCGTTTACTTTACAACTTTAAATTTTGAACATTTTTAAATTTAAAATCGTCAAATTTTTCATGATTTTTCCTCAATTTTAACTATTCTAATCCAAATGTTGCTAATTGAAAAATGTACAAATTCGAATACTCATTTCAGCAATTGTTTAGTTTTTTTACAGTGAAATAATTTTAAAAAAATATTTTGGTTAGACTGAATAAATGAATAAATATTCATAAGTGGCTTCTCACATTATATGCGTTAATTCCTAGATGTTGTTTAACGATGCGTTTCGATATAGATATGTATCTTCATCAAGTTATTGTTCACACTTTACATTAACATTATTTAATTTGATTTGAAAGAAAACAACATCATGAACAACTACTCCGAAAAGCCTTCGACAATCTTTTGTAAACAATAACTTGAAGAGGATACAGATCTGTATCGAAACGTGTCGTTAAACAACATCCACAAATAAACGCATATACAGTCGAACTCGGATTTAACGTCATTTTTGGGGCTGTCCTTGGATCTGACGTACCCGAACTCAACCGGATTTAGCTCAACTGCGAACGCAAGCAGTTCCTGTTTTGTCATGCCTTCGTGAACCTCGCACACCCCGCGCAGCTCCTGACAAGCCTACCCGCGGCGCGGCGTCAATTCTCGGAAACGATAAATCCGGGGACGTTAAATCCTAGTTCGACTGTAGTTAGATTTTCTTTACCGAAAGCATTCGCATTATTTTTCAAATAAGTGAAACTCTCATCGTTACCGTTGTACTTTCTATAAGCAATAACAACTTTGGTTGGTTTAAATTCTAGTTTAACGTACTTTTGAATTGAAAAAGTAGAATTTTTTTATTTAGGAACCTTTAAAATTAAAGGATCAAGTGCAGATTCCCAATCGTCTAAACAAGATGCAGCCATTTCAGCTTTGAAAGGTCTTGGGTTAACTCTGACTAATCTCATTATTTCAAGATATTCGTTTGGCAACCAAAATTTCTGTCACATTGGCAATAACTGTGGCCTCTTATTGTAAAAATATGTAACAGAATGTAAACGGTATATTCAACGCGGTATATCCAACAACTTCAGTCGTTGGCGACTGAAGCGCGGGAGTTGGGAGGCGCGGGCGGGAGACTCAGCGGACGGTAATAATAGGATAAGCACGCAGTTTTAACTACTCATAAAACGATCAAAATTGCATCAAATGTTAAGAAACTTTGTAGACATACTTGTTGATGTAGTATGTACGTACTGAAAAGCGAATCTCAAAAACGACCTAAATCAACTTAGGCTATTCTTTGAGCGAACGGCTCATATGCATAAGAGCCTGCATATCAATTCGTCCGTTTCACGATTATACACCTCACGCCGTCAAGGCGGATACGGACTTCTGAATCTCCAATGTCTTCATAGCCGAATTGTTCTGAGTACAACTACACCGCTGCAAATGGAAGAAATCCTATCCTAAAATGGTCAGGAAACACAAGATGATTGGAAAAGGAGCGTTTCTTTACAACGCCGCGGAACAGGCGGCCGAAACCCTCGGCCTGAATTTCAACATCAGAAGCGAGAAAAGTGCATTACTCCTTTTAGATACCTCACTTCTGAAAGCCCACATTAAGAAAGCAGATACTAAAATGTACCGCCGACAGGAAACTACTTCTACTACTACTACTACTACTACTACTACTACTACTACTACTACTACTACTACTACTACTACTGCTACTACTACTACTAAAAACAGATGAAATAAAAAAAAATCTCAACGAAAAATGTAATAGTTGATATTTAAAAAAAATAAGATTTTAATTTTATATCAAAAACTGTTGAATTTAACCAAAAAGGACGAGTTTTTAATAAAATTTTTGCATCTTCAACCAAAAAATAATTTAAACAAACAAGAATTAATTTCTATTTGAAAAAACGAATTTCCAAACAAAATAAATGAATTTTCTACCTAATAGTTGAATTTTCAACTTATAAAGGATAAATTTGGAACAAAAAATGGAATAGTTAAATGTTCAGATAAAGAAATAATGTTAAAGAAAAAGAAGACGAAATTTTTAACAGAATAGTTAATTCTTTAATCAAAAAGATAATTTTTTACTAAAATGATGAATATTCATAAAAAAAAGGAATTTTTAACAAAGGAGCTCGCTTTTCAATTAAGTAGTTGAATTTAAAAAAAAGGATGAATTATTCTATGCAAAAATTGAAATATTTGATATTTCAACCAAAAAAGATTTTGAATAAAAAACAGTTTAAATCAAGAAAAAACAGAATTTTCAACGAAAATTTTAATAGTTTATATTTCAACAAAAGAAGATTTCAATTTTATATCAAAAACTGTTGAATTTAATAAAAAAAGACGAATTTCTAATCAAATTGTTGAATCCTCAACCAAAAGATGAATTAAAAAATAATTCTAAAATAATTCTCAACGAAAAGTGTAATATTTGATATATCAATCTAAAAAGATTTTAATTTTGAATCTTCAACCAAAAAAGATGAATTTTTAACAAAATAATTGAATCTTTAACAAAAACAAATTAATTTTTAACCAAAATGTTGCATTTTTAACCCTAAAAGATCAAATTTCAACCGAAAGAGATGAATTTTCAAAAAAGGACAAATTTCCAACAAAAGAGTTGAATTTTCCACCAAGAAAGATTTTTCAGTCAAAAGAATTTTCAATAAAATAAATCAATTTCCTACCAAATAGTTGAATTTTCACACGTTTTCGACGATAAATTTCAATTTCCTAACAAAGAGTTTAATCTTTTAAAAAAATGTTTGACAAAGTACTTCAACGTTCAAGCAAATAGTTGAATTTGTAACAAAATAATTATATTTTTAACCAAATAATAGAATTTTCAACAAAACAATTTAATTTCCTTTTAGAAAAAAATAATTCTCTACAAAACGTTGAATTTTTTACGAAACAGTTGAATTTTCTACCTAATTGTTGCATTTTCCAGACAAACAGACGAATTTTGTACAAAAAGTTATATTTTTAACCAAACAGTTGCATTTTCAATCAAGTAATTAAATGCTCACTTAAAAACAACATTTTAACGAAACAACAAAAAAAAATATCAAAGTAGTTCAATTCTGAACCAAAGATATCGATTTTCCACAAGAATTGTGAATCTTCAACCAAAAAAATTAATTTTTATGAAAGCAGTTCCACCTTTCAACCAAAGATTTGAATTTTTCAACTAAAAGATGAATTGTCATCAAAAAATGTAATGGTTGACATTTCAACCAAGAAAAAAATTTTCATTTCAAAGAAAAAAAGTTTGAATTAAACCAAAAAAGATGAAATTACTATAAAAAAAATACATAAATTTTCAACTTTAAAAGGCCAGTCAAGAAAGACAACAAATTTAATCTAAAACTTTCAATTTTCATCTAAAATATTCAATTTTTAAGCAAAAAAAAAACGATATTTCTACAAAACAGTTGAATTTTCGTACAAACAATTACATTTTCAACTGAAAAATTAATTTTCGACCACGAAGATTAATTTTCTACAAAAAAGACACATTTTCAACAAAAAATATAAATTTGTAACCAATTATTCGAATGTTCAGTCAAGGAGAATAATTTTCCACCAAAAAGATGAACTTTCAACAAAATACATCAATTTCCAACCAAAAATGGAATAGTTAAATTTTCATTAAAACAAATTAATTTAAAAAAAATCTAATTTAAAAAAAAAAACAGTTGAATTTTCAACCAGGTAATTAAATGTTTACAAAAAAAAAATAATTCTTAACGAAAAAAAAAAAAATGTTATCAAAGTAGTTCAATTTCTAACCAAAGAGATGAATTTTCCACTAAAATTATGAATCTTCAACAAAAAAATTAATTTTCAAGAAAGCAGTTCAACTTTCAACCAAAGAGTTAAATTTTCGACCTACAAAGATTAATTTTCATAAAAAAATGTAATAGTTGATATTTCAACCAAAAAAATTTAATTTGAAATTAGAGATGAATTTTCAAACCGAAAGGATAGTTGAATTTTCAAGAAAAAAATTTCCTTTTTGGGCAGGACAAATTTTTAACTAAAAACTTAAAAAGGATGACTTTTTAACAAAATTGGTGAATTTTCAGGAAAATAATTAAATTTTTGAACTAAATAATACCATTTTTAACAGAAAAAGATGAATTATTAATCTGAAATTTAAAAGTAGACTTTTTAACCGAAAAAAATGAACTTTCAATTTGAATTTTCAATTATGGAAAAACAAGAAAATTTTCTTAGAAAATTATATCTATAATTTTCAATGCTATGAACTAAAGAATGAATAAACAAATTTGTAAATTTTCAAAATTATATCATTTTAAGCAATTTTAAGCTAGAAGAATTAATTTTTACATTAAAATTGATTTTGAAATCTTTTTAAATACTCTCTTAAAAATTTGTCTAAGAAAAATCATTTAAAAATTTTCCAGGAATCTAATAAAATTATTATTTTGGAACTCGAATTTTTCCCAGAATTTTTTGAAAATCCTACAAAAGTAAAAAAATTACCTTAAAATCGTCCAGATTCTTTTTTGAAAATTTTGTAAATCTTATTAAATATTCTTTTTGAATTAATTTTTAAGCAAAAAAAATATTGTTAGTTTTTCTAGGAATTTTGATAAAAATGTTGTATTCATTTAAAACCTTTCAAAATGTTAAAAAAGCTTATAAATTTTGTGTTCGTCATCTTCAAAAATATACATTGCGTTTTAAATATTTTGAAATCTTTTCACGTTTTAAATTATTTTGGAATTGTTTCAAAACTTCGAAATATATTTTGAACTTACTCGATTATTCACCAAATTAATAATTGTTCAATTGTAATTTATCATTCAAACAAATTTTTTGAAACTTTTTAAATATTGTCCTAAAATTATTTTTTCAAAATAAAAAATCATTTTCAATTTTCCCAGCAAACTTGGACATTTTTTTATTTTCTTGAAACCCTTAAAGATGCCTAAAAAGCTTCAAAATTTTATTTCGAAATTTTCAAAAATCTCAATGTAGTTAATTATTTTTCTAAATATTTTCCAGTTTTAAATTAAATTTGGATCTTCTTAAAACTTGTAAATATCTCTTAAACTAACTCAAATTTTTTCTGAATTGATAACTGATCAATTGTTATTTATGCACTTACAAATTAAACATTTGTTAAATAGAATAATTAAAATTGTAACGTTCAAAGTTTTAATTTAACACTCTGAAATATTAACGATTCAAGGCTTTCTATTTCAAATAATTCAGTTTTGAATATTTGATTCATAATTGCTCATTTTAACTAAAAAGTAAAATATTGCTAAGTATTCAAAAAAATTTTCTTCCTTAATTAAAAAATTTCAAATTAAATTGGTTAAAAATGGGATATTGGATATTACGTAAAATTAAAAGCGTTTTAATGACGCCAAACATCCAAATTTAAAAAATGTAAAATTCTGTTTTTTTTTTAATACCCTGTAGACTTTTACAACAAAGTGAAAAAAATATTAATAACAAGTTATTTTATTTTTCTAGAAGGAAATACAAGAAAAAATTAGGTATTTGTATTTAACAGTATTGTTTTGTTAAATTTTGTACATTTTTTTTACAAAAAGTACATGTTTTAACAAAAAATTACAGTTGTAGAAATGTTTTACTTTCTTGTAAAAATGTTTTTCATTAGGGAGGTGTTCAATATTTATTATACATCAAAATTCAACAATTTTAGTTGTAAATTAAATTTTTTTATATAGAACAATTAAAATTGTAACGTTCAAAGTTTAATTTGAATATTTGATTTATAATTACTGATTTTAAATGAACAGTCAAATATTTCTGAATATTAAGCAGTTGTTCTTTTTCTTAATTAAAAAATTTCAAATTTTAAACTAAAACAATATTTTAAATTTAATAAAAGTCTTTAGTATGAATTATAATTTATATTCACAGTAGATCAACTAAATAGGGTTTTTATCCAAAATTGTCGATTTCAAACGCTTCTAAGCTTTAATGTTTTAAGTGTTTAAAACTGCATTTACTAATTTTTTTAATGAAAAATTTGCGCTTAAAAATAAAAATCTAAAATGGAAAATTTTTGATTGAAAGATTTTCGAATAAGGCATTGTAAACTGAATGTTATCATAATTGAAAAAGATAACAATTCAAGTAATTATTTAAAAAAAACTGTTGAAATCAAAGTTGGACCGATTTTTTTTCTACAAATTTGTAAAATTCCCGGTCATTTCCTGGTCCAGCGGCCACCCTGAAGACAGCATAGAAAAATTATTGACCTACCCTCCCACCCAAAATAATTTACGTTAAATAATTACAAATATCTTAATAATTTCGAATATCCAATAATTATTGCAGCGAAGGTATCGAAAAGTGATATCAACAGAGTAGCTTGTCGTCTTTTAAAATCGCCACCAAGTGTCGTCGCTCGAGGAAGAGTCAGGAACATACCCTCCCATTCCGATATTCAAGCTGGCTTACTTGAAGCGAAAGGTCGAATTCCCAGTTCGAAAAAGCAAGTAGCATTCAAAATTTAATAGCCTAATTCACTCTCTCATGTCATATTTTCTATTCAATCATTTTAAAAACATTCTACAATGACAAATTCTTCGAAAGTATTGACAATTGTTCATAAATAGCATGACAATCAATTCTAATTTACAACAAATCATTTCGAGTGATGAATAAGTATTATTTATTAGTCTAGAAAAAAGTGTTGTATATATATTATAATTATTTAATAGTTGATAGTTAAATAAATCTGTTTTCACAAAGTTCATGAATGTATATTGTCCAAGATTTTTCTCTGTTATCATTAACTTTATTGCATTACTTATCTAGTTTCAGGCTGTTATCAAATCTAATTTAATATTATAAATTTTAGGTAGGGTCTCAATATTTTTTTGCCACCAGGATAAGAATTGTGTTCCTTCCAGCAGAAATTTCTTTATCTTCGCTTCCAATTCTTTCGTGGATGTTGAACAAACGTTGTCTATTTTCTACGAAAAAAGAAATACCAATCACAAATATTTTTTCGTTTGGGATTCTTTCAATCAAAGCTTACTTTAATATATTTTTCCAAGAGTACTTTCATTTTTGAAGATAAATCAATCGAAGATTCGGTCTCAAAAGTGTCTTTAGTGTCGAAATTTTCCTCAAATTTAAAGTCTCCGATAAAAATTGATTTCTTTTTCATTTCTATTCGACGAAATTCAGTATATTTTAAAACTGAATCTCCTCCTACAAAAATTGTTTCTAATTTAAAGGTTGTTATTTAAATAAAAATATCTTGCTTACTTTTCATTTTTGAATCCATGTTGCTCTTGAAACTTGTCTCTGAATTTTCTGAATCACTACCAATTAATTTAAATTCAAATTCAAGTATTTTATTGGCGGTTTTTAATTTATCAATTACATCTGAAATATCTTCTGCAATTTCTGCTAAACCGGCATTATAGACGTTAAATAATTCTTTGAACTGTTCCTAAATATTTGAAAAATATTTAAAAGAAACAATAAATATAAATAAATTTTAATTACAGAAGCAAACAATTTACGGCTACCCATAAACTATGTTACCAATTTTGGGCTATTTTTGACCCACTGACTAAAATAGATGAATTTTCAACCAAATAGTTGCATTTTCAACTAAAAAATATATTTTTTGAACGAAAAATGGAATCGTCAAATTTTCATCTGGAAAAATTAATTTTCAACAACAAAAAACACACATTTTCAACCAAAAATGGAATAGTTGAATTTTCAGATAAAAAATTTACTTTTTAAACAAAAAAAAGAGACGAATTTTCAATAAAAAAGTTTAATTTTCTGCAAAAGAGGTTAACCATAACATTTTTTTTTCAACAAAGTAGTTAAATTTTGAACCAAGTAGTTGAATTTTCAACTAAGAAAGATGAATTTTTAACCAAATAGTTAAATTTTCAACCAAAAAGATTAATTTTTCACCAAGACAATTAATGTTCTACAGAAAAGACGAATTTTCTTAAGAACAATTGAATTTTTAATCCGCAACTATGATTTTTCAACAAAAAAGTTCATTTTCTACTAAATAGTTATATTTTCATAAAAATAGTTTAATATTTAACCAAATAGTTGAATTTTCAATAAAAAAAGGACGAATTTTCAACTAAAAAAAAAATATTTTTTCAACCAAAAATGGAATAGTCAAGTTTTAGTTTTAAAAAAATTACTTTTTAACAAAACAAACCAATTTTCAACCAGTTTAATTCAACAACAAAAAAATAGTTGTTTTTTCAATGTATAAAAGATACATTTTCAACCCAAAATGGAATAGTTAAATTTCCAGATAAAAAAATGAATTTTCAACCAAAAGAAAATGAATTTTTAACTAAAATTATGCATTTTTCAAACAAGAAACTGTATTTTGAACCCAATAGTTGATTTCTCAGTCAAAAAAGAACAACAAGTTCAATCCAGATTGTTGAACTTTCAAGCCAAAAGACGAATTTTCTGTAAATCAGTTGAATTTTCAACCCAAAAATATGCATTTTCGACAGAGATGTTACTTTTCAACCCGAAAATATTAATTTTCAACAAAAATGTTACTTTTCACCGAACAGTTGCATTTTAACAAAAAAAAAAATATATAAAAATATGAATTTTCAACAAAAAGAAAGGTTTTTCAAATTTCAAACTGAAAATGGAATCGTCAAATTTTAAGTTCTAAACATTAATTACCAACGAACAAAAAAATCAAATTTTCAACCAATTTAATTCAGATTCAACAAAAAACCGCGATTTTTTTTAACCAAATAGTTGAATTTTCAACTTATAAAGGATAAATTTTGAAAAAATGGAATAGTTACATTTTCAGACAGAAGCAATTAATTTTTAAACAAAGAAAATGAATTCTCAACAAAATAGTGCAATATTCAACCAAAAAGATGAATTTTTAACAAACAAGCACATTTTTTAACCAACTAGATGAATTTTCAATTAAAAAGATTAATGTTTAACCAAAAAGTAAAATTTTCAGCCAAAAAGATTAATTTTTCACCAAAAAAATTAATTTTCTACCAAAAAAATTAATTTTCTACCAAAAAAATTAATTTTCAAACAAAATACATCAATTTTCAACCAAACTGTTGACTTTTGAAAACAAAAAGACGAATTATCTGCAAAACATTTGCATTTTCAATTCGAAAATATGATTTTTGAACAAAAAAGTGAATTTTCTATTAAATAGTTTAATTTTCTATCAAACTGCGGAATTTTTGGGTCAAAAAGAAGAATTTTCTGAAAAACAGTTAAATATACTATCTGAAAATATAAATTTTGAAGAAAAAAAGTTAATTTACAACGAAATAGTTGAATTTTCAACTAAAATGATTATTTTGAACCAAAAAATTTGATTTATCAACGAGACTTTTAATAGCTGACATTTCAACAAAAAATTGAAATCCTCAACCAAAACATATTAATTTATAACCAGAAAGTGGCATTTTCAAGCAAGAAGTATGAATTTTTAAACCAAAAATATTAATTTAAAAAAAGATGAATTTTCAATAAAATACATGAATTTTTAACCAAATAGTTGAATTTTCAACTAAAAATATCAATTTTGAATTAAAAATAACCATTTTTAACCAAAAACAGAGCATTTACATTTTCAGTCAAAAAATTAATAAATTCAACCCAAAAAAATAATTTTTCAACAAAATAGTTAAATTTTCAAGTAAAGAGATGAATTTTTATAAAAAATAATGAATCTTCAACAAAAAAAGTGATTTTTCATTAAAAGAGTTCAACGTTCAACCTAAAAGATTATTTTCTAACCAAGAGGTTTAATTTTCTAAAAATATATTAGTTAAATTTTCAGATAAAAAAGTTAATTTTTCACAAAACAAGAAAAAACGAATTTGTAACAAAGTATTTCCACTTTAAACCAAGTAGTTTGATTTTTTACCAAAAATGTACAATTATAATTTTCAGTACAAAAAATTAATTTTCAATTAAAAAAAAAAACATTTTCAACAAAATAGTCAAATTTTCAGTTGCATTTTAACCAAAAAAGACGAATATTCCACTATAAAAAATCATTTTGCAACCAAAAATGGAAAAATTACATTCTCAGTTAAAATAAATATATTTAAAAAAATTAATAGTAATTTTCAGCAATATAGTTTAATTTTTAATAAAAGAGATGAATTTTCAACTAAAATAGGAAAATTTTCAGTTGAAAAATTAATCTTCAACAAAAAAATGTCAATCAAAGAGATTAATTTTCAACTAAAATGATGAAGCTTTAACAAAAAAATGAATTTTCAACCAAAAAGTTCAACATTCAACTCTAAAGATGATTTTTAACCAAGAAAAATCATTTTCTAAAAATAGAATAGTTTAATTTCAACCAAAGAAATAAATTTTTAACAAACTAGTTCAACTTTCAACCAAGTAATTGAATTTTTGATCAAAAAGATGACTTTTTAATAAAATAGTTGAACTTTTAACCAAATAGTTAAATTTTCAATCAAATAGTAGAATTTTTAACCAAACAAGATGAATTCCGAACCAAAAATACAAATAACATTAGACTTTTAAAACCCTGAAATTAATAACGTAGTTTCTGGACGGCCCCTTACCCACCATGGATGTTTGAAAAATATTTTCCACTTCCTCGCAAATTTCTTTTTCTTCTTTTCGTACTTTTTCATTCAGATCTTCCAAAATTTTCCTATTTTTTGGAAAGCCGTGTGTAACTTTTACAGATTGACGATTTTTGTTTCGATTTTGTGATCCCCTTCTTATCATTTGATTCAAAATTTGTATATTATCAGTTTTCTTAGCAATTATCGATTGTTCTGTAAAATCTGTGTATTCTGTAAAATTACTTTTAATCCAGTTTTGCATCAACTTTTTAAAAATCTTAACCAGACTGAAGAAATCTGAAAATTCAAATATAAAAATCAGATATACGTAACAACGTCATTTATAACTATAATTTATTTATTAATTAAATGACTTGTTATTTCTCGAGTCCAGACATTTTTTGCTTCCAGATAATAAGAATACAATTGCTGCTCAACTTTTTTCATAAAATTTGTAGAGTTACATTCCAAATGCGAATTTTTCACCAATGTTGCAAAATAATTCTGAGTTAAAATCAATTCTTTAATTTTCAAAGACATACATTTATATAATTATAAGAAAGTTGATAAAATATTGTAAATACGTCATTACAAATTATTTAATTACCAATGACTTTTCCTGGATTTTTAATAATGTTTTTGAAACAATCTTTATAACAAGAAAAGAAAAATTATTTTCATTTTCTGTCGCTGGAGTAGAATCAAATACTACTTTTATCTCGCCATCTGGTTTTATTGGATTTATAATAAAAAATATAATTTTAAATTATAGTATTTTATAAACTTGAAAACAAACTTGGAAAATCTGGAAGGCGTTTTTCCAAATACTTAAATTGATTGTTAATCGCATCCAATAAATTCATCCAGTCACTAATCATTGGTTTCACTGGAATTTGAACTATTAATTTATTTTCAAAAACTTCAGCGAGATTATTCAAATCGCGAATCAATTTTTCGTCAGAATTGATCAAATTTTGTATCTCTTTTTCCATGGAATAGGAACATTTGTTTACTGTATCAGTAACAAATTCGATAAATTCCAAATTCTGCATCGTATCTCTGGTCCTATAAATTTGAACAATTTTTTGTACTACAGTTAATTATGTCAGTCATTAAAAAAAACTAACTTTTCAATTGCATCTTTCTCGATTTTGTCAATATTTGATAGAGTATCAGTTAATTTTTTTTCAAAGTTTGTCACAGTTTGTGATTCAGATTTTTTAATTAATTCCTTTAAAGTTGTTAATGATTTTCTTATAATCTTTGCTTCTTCAAGATTAAAATTTCCATCATCCTTGAATAATCTGTGACAAAAGTAACTTTATCAGCACCAAATTAAAGACTCAAACAAATTGATCAATCTTACATTATATCGCCAAAAAAAGCTTCATTTATATTCTTAACTTCCAACATTTTATTTCTAATCTCTGTTAATAAAGCCTCGGCTTCAGATTTTACAAGATTCTCAAAATTTCGTCGGGTTTTATTCACCTGAGAAAAAAAATGGTTAAAATTGATTATGAAATAAATAGTTAAATAACAAATATTGAAAGATACATATTTGTTTACCACTATTCGTGAATATTTCATTTTTAATACCCCTTCTGCTTTCAGAGATTGTTCCAAAATTTCAGAAATTTCTTTCTTATAGTTTTGGAAGCCATTCTCTAAATTGTTCCAAAAAGTAATTGGTTTTTTAGCCATTTCCTTAATTTCCTCATTGACATGCTATTATTTAATAAAAAAACATTTTATTTATCAGCTAATTTAAAATACTAGCAAAATTATTCGTTAAAAGAAAAGATTTTTGAAGATTTCAGATGCTTCAGTAAAGAATTTAGAAAATTTTAAAGACAATTTTTGTATTTTACAAGATTTTACAACATATTAGGAAAAATTCGAGTCAGCTTAAGAGATATTGTGGTCTTTTAAAAGTCTGGAAGGAATTAAAAGTATTCGATAAAATTTCGGAAATCTTTTCAAGTTTTAAAATATTTGTAATCTCTTTAAAACTTCTAAAATTCCTAAATATTTTTTAAAATTAATCGTTCAAAATCATTTTAAATTTTCTTACAATTCTAGAGAACATTTTCTCATTCTCTTAAAATCTTTCAAAATTCTTCAAAAGCTTTTTTTTCTAAATCTTCAAAAATCTACATTAAAAAAATTGAAATCTTCACAAGTTTTAAATTATTTCCGACTAGTTTCAAAATTTCGAAATATCTCTGAAACATACTCGATTTTTTTCTAAAATTTGATAATCTTGCAAAATTCTCTACAACTTGGCCGTTTTTTAATTTTTAAAGTAAATTTTTGTATGACTGAAATCATTAAAAGAATATTTTTAAAGAAAAAATTGTTTAAAAAATAAGGAAGCGGCGGCAAAAAATTCGATTACAAAAACTATTGTTAAAATAATCGTTTTTCGTAAGTTTGAAACTTTTTTCGTAAAAAATGATATTTTTTCGTTTATAGGAAATGATTGATAATATTTTTTTAATTCTTAAAATCATAGAAAACTTTCTATTCCAGAGACCTGATTTTGTCACAACTGCCTTAAAATCTTCTACATTCTTTTTCAAATTCGTTTAAAAAATCTACAATTTTTTTAACGAATTTTTAAATCTTATCAAGATCTTAATTTTTTTAAATCTTTTTAAAATTTCTAAATAACGTTTGAAAGAATCCAGTTTTCCTAACAAATTTTAAATCCTCCAACAAAAAAATTATCTTTAAATCTTCCAGATTCTTTTTGACATATTTTGAAATCTTCAAAACTTAAAATTAATCTTTTACCTATTTCATTTTAATTTTATTGTTTTTAAGTTTATATAAATATAATTTATATAAACTTAAAAAAAAAAGTTTTATATATTATATAATATATAAATATAATTTTCCTAAGATTCTTGGAAAAAATTCAAAAATTCATCAAAAAAGGTCACCCTTAATCAAATAGTTGAATTTTTAAACAAAAAATATGAATTTTCAACAAAAACGTTCATTTATAACTAAAATGATGAATCGCGAACCAAAAAAATGATTTTTTAGCAAATTAGTTCAATTTTAAGTCAAAAACAATTTAATTCATAAAAAAAATTTTTTAACCAAAATAGTTGAATCCTCAACCGAAAAGATGATTTTTCAACCAAGAATATAAATTTTCTGACAAAAAAAGACAAATTTACAACAAAATATTTACATTTTCCAGAACAAAATTTCCAGTAAAAAAAATGTAGGCAAATTATAATTTGAAGGAAAAAATAGTTTTTAATACAAAATAAAAATTTCGAGTAACTAGTTATTTTTGAATTTTCTTACTATATTTAATTTAAGGTTATACATATTAATATAATTTTTCTAAGTTTCTCGAAAAATTCACAAAGACTTTTGAAGATTTCAAATATGTCAAAAAAGTATCTAGAAAATTTCTAAGATTTCTTTTTATTTTACAGAATTTCGCAAAATTTCAGGAAAAAATTAAGTAAGTTTAAAAAATATTTAGGACTTTTTAATTCTTGGGATTTAAAATTTTTTTTTTATAAATTGTCGAAAATTTTTCAAAGTTTAAAACTATTTTTGATCTATTCAAAAATTCTTAAATATCTTTTGAAGTGACTCGAATTATGAAATTATTAATTTTCAACCAAATGAGTGAATTTTTAACAAAATAGTTGAATCCTCGGCCAAAAAAGGTTTTAATTTTAAACCAAACATTTGCAATTTTGATTTAAAAAAAAATCAAATTTCTACCAAAACAGATTTACTTTTAAACCAGAAAGATGAATTTTCAAAAAAATGGTTCAATTTTCTGTCAAAAAAGATTTTTTAGTCTAGAATAACAAAATTTTTGGGCAAATTATAATTTGAAGGAAAAAATAATTTTGAATACAAAATAAAAATTTTGAATATTTATTAATTTTTGTCGTTTATTTGCTTGAAGGTTATATAAATATAAATTTCCTAGGTTTTTCTGAGACATTTCACAAAGATTTTTGAAGGTGTCAGATATATCGAAAAAGTATTTTGAAAATTTTCTTACAGAATTTTACAAAAAATTTTAGTTTATTTCAAAGATATTTAAGACATTTTAACGCTTGGAGAAAATTTCAAAATATTTTATAAATGTACGGAAATCTTTTAAAGTTTTAAAATATTTTTCATCTCTTCAAAATTCCTAAATATATTTTGAACTGACTAGAATTATTCCTAATATTATTTTTAAAATTTTCTGGATTCATTTTTAACAAATTTCAAAATCTTTTGTGATTTTTTATAATATTTTTATATATTCTCTTACAATTTAAAAAAATAAAAAATCTCTTTAAATATTCTCAGGAATCTTAAGAAAAATTTGTTATTGTCTTAAAACCTTTTATAATCTTCAAAAATCTACATTTTGTTTCAAGTTTTTGGAATTTTTTTATTATTTTTGAAATTTTGTAAAAACTTTCAAATACATTTTAAAATGATTCGAATGTTTCCTAAAATTTTGAAAAAATTCTACAAAATCTAACAAATTTCCTTTAAATCTACCAGATTCCTGTTTGATAACTTTGGAAATGTTTTTAAATCTTTTTAAATACTCTCTTTAAATAAATGTTGCACAATAAAAAACCATAAATAATTTTCCGAGAAATCTTAAGGAATTTTTCTTATTCTCTTGAAACCTTTCAAAATTCTTAAAAATCTTTCAAAATTTTTGTTCGAAATCTTCAAAAATCTGCATTTTTTTAAAAATAAAATTAATTTTTATCCTTTCAAAACTTCTAAATATCCCTTAAACTTATTCGAATTTTTTCTAAACTTTTTTAGTCTTGCAAAACTGCAAAATTTTGTTTTTGAAATCTTCTACATTCTTTTCCGAAATTTGAGGAAATTATTTCACATGTTTTGAAATGTTTTCTTTAAATTAATTTTTCGAAAAAAAATATATTTCTAATATTAAAAAATAATAAAAATTTTCTCTTCTATCATTGATGTTTAGAAACATTCATAAATAAGTTTTATCGTCAAATTCAATTACATATTTGGACATTTTGTCAGTTTTAAAACATTTGGTCAAAAATTTAAGAACAGAATATTGTTGCCTTTATTATTAAAGGATCATTTACAATTTAAATTTTCTCTTTTAAAAATAAATTTTTAGAATTAAAATTCCTCTTGCAAAAATTTCGATTAAAAAAATTCTAGAAAATTCAAAAGAACAAACTAGGATTATTTGATTTATTTAATTTCTTTAATTTCAAGTAATATATACCTTCTTATGTTCTTCAAGGCGATTATTGTGGCTCATGATTTCTTTTATTCGAATTTCATAAATTTGTAAAATTTCTTTGCGCCTCTTATCATGAATTTCTAATTTGTTTTCTAAATTCTTTTTACATTTAGCTATTAAACCATCTTTCCATGATTCACCAAGACTTTTCAAATTTTCAACAATATCTAATCGATGTAAAGTGATATTTTCAAAAATTCTATAAAAATAAATTTCAAATGAATAAAATTCGTTAATAAATCAGTTCATGCTTTAAAAACATATTTTTATTTCTTAAAAGTGATTTGAAAACCTACTTTGATTTCCATTGTAGAATGGCAGTGATTTCTTTTCCAAATAATCTAATTTGATGCAAAACAAAATTTTCTTCGCCTCCCACTTGTTCCAAATAATTAACAACCTGAACCGTACTTTTCTCTGGGTTGTTGCTTTGGAGAAATTTATCAATCTTTTTTTCCAATTCAGACATTTCACGATTCATCGACAGATCATATTTTTCTATAATTTTCATTTCTTCTTGGAAATTGGATTTTAATCTGCAATGAAAAGAAATAAGTAGTATAGCTGTGGTGATAATGAGCCACTTACCGACTGTGACTCGAGTCATGACAGAAATCGACCTTACCGGCCGATGGCACATCTGCATTACCGACCGATGGTAATTACCTATATCTGTTACTTAACATAGAACAGAACCTTGCTCGGTCGGTAAGTGACCTAGTTCCACCAGTGCTATACTACCAAAATCAAACAAAAACTTTTAAAAATTTAAATAAAATGATATAACACTTTTCTTCGAAACGAAGCAACTCCGTATTTATTTGATCAAGTTGTGTTTTCATTGTGGCTTCATTAATTCCTTGTCTCATATTTTTCATTGAAATCTTCAAATTCGCTTCAAGATTTAGATTTGTTTTATTGTTTGCTGTTGTTGTTTTTTCTAGTAAAATCAACATTTTATTTTGCAGTTGTGCAATTTGCATAAGTTCCTCTTCCCAAAGTAGAGCAAATTTATTCAAAAGATCAAAGGATTCCAGCATAGTTTCTTTTAATTTTAGCATAATATCCTTCCACTCTTTCTAAAAAAAAATCATTCTGAATATTTATGATTTTTAATCAAATTTGTCGTTATTTATAAAATAATTTTTCATGAACAGACTTCCAATGTAGCCAAGACATCTTTATATTTATTATTTATCTCCTCCAGCATTCTATTTATTAATTCATCGTCTTCTTTTGTAACACTATCTTTGTAAATTTCATTAAAAGTCGCAATTTCAGAACAAAATTCATCCAAAACTTGTTTAAAAAAAGAGTAGTATATTTCAAGAAAATCTTCTTTATCCTTCTCTAAAATGTTATTAATCATTTATTTTTAATTAATTTTGTAATAGTCTGAAATTATTTTTTATTCGGGGAAGAATTGTCTTAATTTCTAATTCGTATACAAATAAATCTACCAAGTATCAAAATAATTTCTCCCATTTTCGAAAATTGCTCCTTGAGAAGATTGGTTGAAAAAGGAACAACGATTTTCCACTGAGATAATAAATCAGAGATTAAATTCGCCTTGGAACTCAAAATGGAAAACGCAATGTTTCCGTCATCGCGAGTCAAAAATAAAGTTGCTGCACATTTTGAAATTTCTTTTTTTGATCTGGAAAATTTAAATTAGCAGAAAATGGTAACTAGAAATGGGAAAGAAAATTCTTTTTGAAATAAATACTCGAGCATTTTCAAATTTTGTAATCTGCAAGCCTCCTTCCTCATTATTTTCATATCTTCTATCCATTTTTCCAAGTTCAAAAGAAACGAATTGAATAGTATGCTAATTTCTAAATGTAAGCATTCATAAGCTTTTTGACTTTCCAGAACCACAATGTTGTAATTCTTGAAGAACACAATTTTATAAATTCAATTTTAAAAGTTAAGGAAAAAACAGCTAGAAATTACAGGCCTCGGACTCACTTCAGAAATAAATACTAGTGTAAATAGTGTCATAAAATAAAAAAATATTTAAAAAGTATTAAAAACGAACTGCAATGTTTATTTAAAATGTTATTCTTTAGTCTATAAAGTATCAAAATTCCTATTTATATATCGCAGACTATTTCCCTATTAATATTTGTTTTTTGTTTTTCCACTTAAATGTGAACTGAATTAATAGAACTATTAAATTTTTGGTTCAAAATTGAATTATTCATATTAAACAGACAATTGTGAGAAAACAGTATTTGCTCTCATTTTTTTAAAATAATGTGGCGAGTCCGAGGCCTTAAATGAAAGATGAATTAAAGAAACAAATTCGTACCGAAATTTCATTTTCCATCAGAATTTCTATGTCACGAGGCATTATGTAAGAAATTTCCTTCAACGTCTCCAAACAATCCTCAAAAACAACTTTTGAACGTTTTCGACGATTTTGTTCTAAATTTTGTACACTTTCTTTAAAGTTTTTATTAAAACATTCCCTTTCTTTTTCCACCACGTCATTTACGAAATTCCAGACCATCGAAAGCTCCTCATTTCTTATATCTGAAACCTTTCAATCGCTGCAAATTATTTAATTATTTCAAGCAAAATTGAAACAAAAAATACTTCTTTTTCTAATACTAAAAAATTTCATTAAGAATATTGAATATTACATTCTTATCTAGCAGTTGATTCTGCTGATCTTGAATCATCTGTTCAACATTTTCAACTTTCATTGTTAAACATTTACACAAGGTGTGAAAATGTTGGTTACATTCTTCACGAATTACAAAAATAGAATCTTTCAGATTCTTCAAAACGTTTTCGTGTTCTCTTCTCCTTTTCGAAAGCAATCTTTCAATTGCTGAAGACGGTTTCGAAAAACCTTCTAAAAATAAGTTTGATTCCCAAATTGATTTGATTAAGCTTTTCATCTTTTAATTGATTAATTTTTGGCTTACCAAAATTGAGAGGAACTGCTTTAACCTCCCACATTTCTTTCGAACCTTCATTGCAAGATTTGATCAATTTTTCAGAGTGCACGTCTAATAATACGTACTTTGATATCAACATATTTGTTTTTTTATCTAGATTTAATTTTAAACATCCTTCCTCTTGTACCATTTTTAGGTTTAAAAATAAGAGCTAGATTTTAAAACTTGAAGTTATAAATATATAAAAGAACAATTGGTAATCGATAATTGCTTTTCGAAGCATCCATTCAAATTGCAAATCCTTGGAAATTGAAAAGGCACTGGATTGCATTAATTCAAAAGTAATGATGTTCACTGATGTTTATTGTGCTCTCAACACAGCAATTTTCCCTGAAGAACGTAAAATACATTGAAAAAAAGTAAACAACATAATTAATATCCTCCAAGGATAAAAAACTGCAAAGTTGGAAAAAAGAGCACTCAAACTCAGTTGTCCTCGCTTTCCTGGAGTTTCTTGATGAACGACGCCTTCTTTTGAGCGACGCGGTTCTTAAAATACATGAGTGACCTTATGCTCGCGCTGGTTAGTGTCGCCACAGAGGTATCCAGAGGAATTTCTTAGTGCGAGATATATATATATATATATATATATTTCGGGCGTGAGGGCGGACCACTTCTAATTCTCCTGTTAGATCGCATTGAAAGCGCGAGTAATTCTTGCATGATTTTTATGCAGAATACTGATTATTGTGCAGAATAGTAACATGTTCATAGAACTCTTACGCCGTTACACAATAATTGTCGAATACGTGTGTGATCGTCCGCGAAGAAAGGGACCTAACGAAATTATATATGTTATATTTTTGTTAAAATTCAATATATTTATTAATTATATATAAGTTCTAATGTAATTGTGCAGAACCATATCTGTAATTACTTTATTCTTATTTTTTTGTTGGAAATATAGTTTGAGACTCGGAAAAACACGCTTGCAGGAAACTTGCGGGAAAAAGGTGGGAGTGCCTGCTACAAGATAACCCGCCGGGATTTTAATGCATATGACGACACGTTCCCGCCCAAGTCTTGGACCTGAGTCTTGCAAGCCCTCTTAAAAAGATCCCGCCGGGATCCCGTCGGTTTGTGTTGACTGGGTACAGAACTGATAATAAATATGAAATGTCGGTGCCGTAAAGGTTCAAAATGATTATTACGAATAAGTTGAAGAGAAACTTCATCTCCGCTGTGAGAATCAGGGTTCTCGGTCGTTCAAAATTATAGAACTCTACTTTGTTCTGGCATACACGGACGTGGCGGCGCGCTATACATGCATATGGCGCAAACACAGTTGCGATACGTCAGTACAGTTGCGTCAGTGTGTGTCAGTGTTGTGCGTCTCGGCGTCGGCAAGATTCAATAAACAATCACAAATAAAAATTGCAAAAACAAAGAAATAATGGACATTGTCTATCGTAAGTACCTCTTTTCATATTATTAACCGATATTAGGTTGCATGAATAAATTGCACGAGAAAAAATGTGGTAAACTTTACTAAGAGAGGTTATGATTTACTTTTGCATGTTTCTTTTGCAGACAGCTTCGATAATTTAGTATATAATAATTTATATTAAATCAATATGCAGAATAAACTACAAACATAGTTTCAATCAGTAGCCCCTATTTCACGTTAAAGCGAAAATGTTATTGGATTTACTCGTAAACGTTTAGTGACTGTTGCTAAGAGAGGTTACGCTGCACGTGTTGGTACTTGCTATCGTTTTTTTTATAGACAAATAATGGACTATTCAGAACGAGAGGTAAGAAATTCTGATAATTCCATTTTTAGATACGTTTCGAGTGAGGAGTTCCATCTTTGAGGAACGTAACGTATCGCGAATCGATAAGAAAGCGATAGAGTTTATGGACATAGTAAGTAGTATGCGGTAAGCCCTCCTAAAATTGCCACCTGCAGCGGAGGGCACAGGTAGCATAGCTAACACCGAAGTGGGGACTTACAAGGCTTCTAGAGGGGTGAGCTGTTAAATAGCGGCTGCCGACAAGAAAGCTCGTCTTTCTCCCGATGCGTCAGCAAGAGCACCAGCTCTAAGGGAAAAACTGCGGTTCCCTCGTAGAGTAACCCAATAGGGTTGTTTAATTAGATGCCCATTGGCAATTTATGTCGTTCAGATTCAGGGTAGACAGAAAGGACGTATAATCCACTGGAATCTCTCTCTGAGAAAGAGAAGATTCTTACGCATATCAGATTTGATATAGGCGATCGTGTATTTACACAACAATTCGTACCTTGTTCAGACAGGTCTGTGACATATATACTTTTATCGATTTTCCTTCACGTGCGTTCGCCACCTCAGGAGGTACGCGTGACGCAAAGATAGTCATGCTTCTAGGTTAATGAAATTAATAAACTGAATTGCACTTTTAGTCATTTGAATCCAACTGTGCGCGTGTCCAGATGGCATTTTTACAACTGTACACGTGCGTAGTTGTGCGAGAAGTCTTACTTCGGAAAATCGAAAATTTCTTGTGATCCTCAAAGTGGTATATCCCAATGATTTCTTTATCAACTTAATACTCTCGAAGATGATGTTCGAACATCCCCAGAAAACCACCCCGACGAAGACATGTGTTTTAATTTGCCTCCAGGTATATTGGGGATATTTTTACATCACATACCTAAGAAAATCTAAAAATGTCCATAACAGTCAAAGTCCTTATGATTTTTTATAAACTCAGTAAGCTGAGATATGATATACCCCCCCCCCCTCCCCATAACCACACAAAAACCACTCCTGCATCAGTGAGGCCGGCCTAAATTTTCATAGAAAAATGCTGGAAACCTGAAAATTTCAATAATGGTTAAAGTCCTTATGATTTTTTTATAAACCCAGTAAACTAAAAGCTGATATTATTACACCCCCTACCAGACCCCTCTTTACAGTGAGCTCGATCAAAATTTTCTTAGAGCAATGCTAGGATTTTAGACCATATTTTACTCAAGCATCACATTAATTAACCCCACTCATTTTTCAAATACCTTAATCAGCCAGGGGATGATGTGTCCCGGCGGGGGTGGTTTTCTCTGGATGTGAGAACATCAGCCCCTGGTTGACTAAGCTATTTAAAAAATCAATGGGTCTAATCAATTTGATGATTTCGTAAAATATGGCAAGAAATCCTAGCATTTTTCTAGAAAAATTTAGATCGGCCTCACTGATGCAGGAGTGGTTTTTAAGGGGTTAGGGGGAGGGGTGTTGGAATATCATATCTCAGGTTACAGGTTAGATTCATAAAAAAATCATAAGGACTTTGACTATTATGGAAATTTTTAGATTTTCGTAAGTACGTGATGTAAAAATATCCCTAATACACCTGGAGGCAAATTCAGACACATGACTCCGTTGGGGTGGTTTCCTTTGATTATTCGCACATCATCTTCGAGCGCATTAAGCTGATAAAAAAATCATTGAGATAAGCCACTTTGAGGATTACAAGAATTTTTCGATTTTCCGAAGTAAGACTTTTCGCACAACTGTGCACGTGTACATTTGTAAAAATGCCATCTGGACACGTGCACAGTTGGATACAATTGACTGAAAGTGCACGAGCACTGACACAAGAGCGGCTCACCTACATAAAGTTGCAAAGCTCTGTAAATCCTAAAATACGTAACGGACCCAAAAGGTTTATGGGACTTTTCGACTTATTTTTTATTCCTATCCGTCCTACAAGGATAAAAATAACTCGCCGGACACCTTTTTTAATCTTCATATGGTTAAAAACCAGCATTTGAGTAATAACACATGTTCGCTGATAATGTGAGCTTGTGTGTGACGAAACATTTTGCGTAATTTTTTATTTATAATCTCTGAACAAAGTTGCCTTGAATGTTGATACTTTACTGAGATGTTTTGACATTATTCAAAGGAAAAATCGAAAATCAGTGGGACTTGAAGTGTTCAACTTGTTGCAGTTGCCCTTATACATATTGAAAATTATCCAATGTCTATATACATTAAATTTATAACTAAGTCAGCAATGTTCTTCTATGCTTCCATGCTCCCAGCAATCATTACAATCGATATCAACAAATTATTTCGTCCAAGATATGGCGACTTGTTATAGAGAAACCGCTATTACTCAAAATATTTATAATTGATTCATTGGTTACGTAACATAGCTGAAAAGTGAAAAAGTAATACTAAGTAATAGAATAAGTGGCTGTACTTTTGCTTTTCAATTAGTAATTTTTAACCAGATTAGCATCAGTTACAAAGCTTTGGAAGCCCCATTCCATTGTTTTTGATTTTGTATCTTTATATTCCATTCAGTTCTTTTTTGACTAATCCTGATTTAAAATTTCCTTGCACGAATTTTAAGGTTCCTTTGGTGCGAGTACTGATTATTGTTATGACACCAGTTTTATTAACAAGGATTTCGAATTTCGCGCGTAATTCTGCCAAGTGCTGCCACCTACGTATCCACGGTGGCAACTAATCAAATTTGAGTGTCTGACGCCCTCTATTTGAAAATGTCTCCTTTCTTTCATATTGCATTATTTTTGCATTTTTAATTATATCATTAAGTGACTTTCTATTCGTTGTAATAATTAACCCTTGGAAAAATGCGAAGAGAACAAGTTTTTGCTGCAACAACAAGTAGGTGATTTAAGCGCCCGAGCTGTCAGAGATAACTTTGTTGTATTATTTCCAAATCGGCCAGTACCATCACTATGGACAGTACAAAAAGCCCCTTCAGGTTACCAAATAAATCTATGTTTAAATCCCTGCCTACATAGAGCTTCACCAGAAGTAAGTTTTCGTAAAAGGCCCCTTGAAAAGCGCGTCACGCTATTCAGAGGAGGAGCAGCAGATTGTCGCCCCATTAGCAGGCTAATTCCACCGAACTGAAAAAAGCCTATTCTGTACAATTATGTTATTGATAGATACATTCCGAAGTAAACCGAATAGATTTTGTTTTTAAATTTGGTAGAACTCAAAAATAGTGCGAAATGAAAGTGCTAAAATAATTGGAATCGTTCGAGCTAAGGGGGAAAAATGTGTAGGTTGGCATCCGAAAAAATTAGAAAAAAATTTCTTCAATCAGTCAATATCTTCTGTTCTCTTTTTTTAAAGGAAATTTAAAGGTTTTAAAAATTTAGTAAAAATTTCCTATTCAAAAATTATGAAAAAGAATGTTTCTTGTATGTTTAGATTGAGTCATATGCATAAATGTTGGAAAAAGTTTGATATGTCGAACTTGACATTTTTTCGGCTTGTACCAAAGAAACATGCTGTTACTTTTCTTTGGCTTAAACTCAACAAATTTCAGGTTTAAAATATACAATTTTTTTCAAAAAAAAAATGTGTGCATTTAACTCCATTCAAACAAATATATATCTGGTTCATTTTCAAAAAATTCTAAAATAGACAAGAGACTTGTTTTTCAATTTTTTACTATTGTTCATTAGGAAAAATTGTACATATGAAAAATTCGCCATAATGTTTACACTAATAGACAAAAATTTGTTTAATTCTCAAAATTTTGAATTGCAAGATGGAATTCCTAACAGAAACAAGCACAAAGCGAAACCGGAAATACGAATGGATTGCAGCAATGGAAAATCCGAACATAAACCTGTGGAAAGCGAATCCGGAAATTCTAAATAAATTACAGAGAGATTATGTCCAAACTTGGCAGACTGGAAATTGGAAAGGTGAAAGAAATTTTCAACTTCGCAACAAATCCAAACTCTGAATGGAGGTATTAAAAACCGTCCTTTGGAGCAAACATGATCTAGTCCTAAATTTCACTATATCGAAACTATGTGCTACTTTGACTCCGCGCAATTTTAAAATTTGAAAGAATCACACAAGTCACCTACGGAAAACTCGAAGTTACCAACCCTGGGAAAAATTCGAGCCATATTTCCAACCCTATAACAATATTTAGCTACCCTCGAAAACCACCTTTTTTTTAACTGAACAAATCCCAAATTACTCCACGTAAAACAGTCAGAAAATTTTCAAATTTGAAAGAATCACAGAAGTCACATTCAGATAACTCTAAACTATATTCCTAAACCCCAAAGTGATATTGAGCAGCCCCAAGGACCACCCCTATAAATTTTACCTCAACAAATCCTAACTTCCTGCACGTAAAACAGTAAAAAGAACATTTGAAATAATCACAAACGTCAAATTCAGAAAATTCCAAACTATATTTCCAACCCCTTAGTAATATTCTGCCAATCCATTAAAGCTACCCCTACCACTGTAAGCTGAGCGAAGCCCAAATTCCTGCACGTGAAACAGCAAAAAATAATTAGAATTTAAAATAATCACACAAGTCACCTTCGGACCACTCCAAGGTATATTATCAAACCCACAGTGATATTGAGCAGCCCCTGAAAACCAACCCTACCACTTTAAACTGAACAAATCTTAACTTTTTATACATGAGAAGTTGAAGGCTCCGGAAGCTACGATCATGGTTCCTCAAAGCAACCAATACCGATGCAAGTGGAACGTGTACGTCATCCACTTATGCTCCTTCCTTCCTAGAAGGTAAGCAAGAGCGTGAAATTTACGCGAGATAACATCGTGCAACACTATTCCTTGGAGTCAAGTCTTTGTAGAATAGTATGAGGAACAGTGTTGACGGACCAGATGAAGTGATCCCAAAAGAACAGTCTTTTGCATCCGATCCGCGATGGAATGAGCCTGACGCTGATAAGCCGGAATCTTGTGGAGTACAGCCTGCTCAGCTCGAAAAGAAGCGCTTGATATTTCACCCGTTTTTCTTCCTCCTTTGCCATGATATTACCATCGGCTGATACCGAGAATTCAATTACGTAAATGATCTTGTTCTTCAGATCTTGGAGGACAGTATCAGGCTTCGCAGCACTGATGCGTTGAGTTGTGGAGAATGAGAAATTCCAGTAAATCTTACACTGGTCATTCTTCACAACGGACTCAAGTTCCCTTTGGGCGTATGGCAAGACGGGGAACAGATCAACACTATAGAAGTGCCTAAAATGGTAATGTAACACTTTTAGAGCTGCATCGTGTCTCTCTATGTACCCGTAGCGTGCATACTTTGAGCATCCACTGAGAACATGTCCAAGTGTTTCTGACTCTTGCTTGCATGCTCGGCAGATGGTATCGCCTACAGGTACATTCATCATGCGCTCGCGGTAAACTAACGCCGTCTTGACAAGCAAAAACAAATCTTTTAGTCTCCGATCTCAATCCAGCAAACTTGAGAAACTTGTTGGACAGACCCATCGAAAGCTTTCTCTACGTATGATGCCGTAGAATTTACCATGAAAGGGCATGTCAGCATGTTCTCTTAGTAGAAGCGTATGTTCTACTTCCTGTATATGACTGTTGAGCACCAAAGGTGTTAGTGATGCTAGGCCATGTGTAGTGTCGCTGGAATCAAATGGGAGACTAAGCTCCTTTGCGGCCCTATGTGCAGCACGGTATAGAAACACTGCAGCATTGATATCTTTATGTTGATGTACGAGTCGCATAAGAGAATCTGTGCTATTTAGAAATGAGCAGGCTGCAGCCACAACCGTTTTTCGATGAAGACACTCCAAGCTTAGCAAGCCGCTACCCCCTTTATCTCGAGGGAGATATATTCGAGGTACGGATATCAAGTTGCTTCAACTCATCGATTTTCTATTTTACTGAACCAAACGTGTAGAGCAGTATAGGAAGGGCCAGCATATTGGTCGCCTGGATCTTATTCTTTCCAGATAATTCGGGAGCCCAAATTTTTCTGAGAATTTGACAATACCTTTTATCAAGGTCCGTTTTTAATACCACGCACATTCTTTATTTCTGCTTACGGTTTTCCAAGATATGTATATGTTTCTCCATTACCAAGGTATTGAATGGTATTTCCGCCTATGAGTTGAACATCGTGATCGTCACGCGATGATGTAGTTCTGAATTTTCCTTGATGTAGCTGGACGCAGACCCACTTTTCCAGCCCGAAGCTCATGCCAATCGCTTTAGAGTACCTATTTACCGCCTCCACAAGGATGTTAAGGTTCTTTTTCGAGGAAGCAAGGAGCTTAAGGTCGTCCATCTATAAAAGGTAGTTGACCTTATATTCTCTTCTGTTCAGCGGGCCACATAGGTATAAAGAGCTTTCGCTTCGGAGCACAATAGATAGAGTCAAGAAGGAGATGCAGAAAAGTATCGGACTTAGAGAGTCGCCTTGGAAGGCCCCCCTCTTATATGTGATATAGCTTGTAGTCACTTGTCTTTTGTCGGATTTTATGACAAATCTTGTCCACCACAAGAGCATAAACTCTTTTATGCATCTCAGTATTTTTGGATGCACCTTCAGGCACTCAAGGAGCTTAATAAGTATCTCATGGTTCGCGTTAACGAATGCCTTATGGTAGTCCATCCAAGCCATGGAAAGATTGCGTCGATACCTGATCGAGTTCTGTGTAATACATTTGTCTATTAACGGGTTCTCCCTGCAACCTGCCAGCCCTCTCTTGCATCTACGTTGTTCAACCATTACACTCCATACCGGCTCGATAGATGTTAATATCCTCTCTTTGAGGATGGCAGTGAATAGCCTGTAGCTGGTGTTTAAACAAGCTATGGGCCTGTAGTTCTTTGGACTTGATAAATCTCCGGTCTTAGGGATCAATACTGTGCACCCTTCTACTAGTCACTGCGGGATGGGTTGTTCTCCGTTGAAGAAAGTAGTAAATATACGAGCTAGCTGTTGGTGCGTAGAAATGAACTTCTTCCACCAAAAGTTGTTCATTTTATATGGCCCTAATGCGGGAAGGGAGAGTAGAAAAGGTGAAATTTTCCTGCATCCACTATACTCGCCGTTCAAGGCGTTGTTTCGCTATTGAAAGAGATCTTACTTTTTGTGTCCAGTGCTGCTTGATGGTCAAGAGTTTACACTTGTTCAGCGTGAGATTTGCTTTCCTTAAGTTTCGAGCAAGTGCCCTAATTTTGAAGTGAATTTTTTATTTTATGTTATGCAGCTAATCACGCACTGAAT
Organism: Andricus grossulariae; assembly: GCA_011634705.1. Lineage (NCBI taxonomy): Eukaryota > Metazoa > Arthropoda > Insecta > Hymenoptera > Cynipidae > Andricus > Andricus grossulariae. The sequence continues at coordinate 82,247,620 of JAABKJ010007545.1, read as the reverse complement.
ATTTGATGCCTGCCGTCTGGCCGTTTAAATTTTCAACTGAAGACGTGCAATACGCTCCCGAGTCTTACTGAGGCGTACTGAAGTATCGTTACTTCTATCGTCGCTAAGCAGGGAGACCGCCTTCTCGTAAAATACACAGTTCAGATTCCACAGATTAACCTCTTTGAGAAGCGAATCGGGGAGAGCAGTATTAGCTTCAGTTAATTTGTCGATCCTGAGAAAGCCTTTTTGCTGGATAGATATCCTACTTCTTATGTTATCATTATGCTGATAAAGAGCTTCATATCCGTTTTTTCGCAAAAGTCATACCTGATTGGCCATTGCCTGGTTTTCGCCTCGGTTCGGTTCTATTGCCACTCCTAACTGAACCATTGCCTCCATCCGAGAGAGGCCTATTGTGGGTGGCACTGCGCGATACTGGTGACGTAACCGCATAATTCGTTGCATTGGGAAGCTAGCCCCAATTTTATATGTCAAGGATGTCCCCCAAGATATCCCAATTCTATAATTTCGTATATTCCTGGAAATTCAGATATATTTCCAACAATTATATGTATATTCAATCGTATCAATAAAATAACAAATCATATAACAGTATTAGGTATTTTTCCGGAGATTTTGTACAAAGTACCATATTATAAAGAACAATAATAGCAGTGTCCCCTCTAAAGTCACTTCCAGGTAAATTTTATCATGACTGCCAGTGTGCGAAAACTACCGGGCAATAATATGTGACGCTTTAACAAAAGTCAACAATTTCTCGAATATTCGTGCCGGATTATAATCTATTCTCATTTATATTATACAAACCCACTCGGTACATATTAATTTCATTATTTTTTATCATAAAAACAAATTTTGCCAGTATACTGATAATGAAAATTGCAATCTCTAAACTGCGCAATTTAGTTAGAGGTAACAGATCCAATAAGAGCCAACTTTTAAATGTGCAGAAAGTGGCTTGCTTTTTATTATTGTAAGTAGGCTGCGTGATTGGTTATGAAAATAATTCGCGGTAATAATTTTTTTATAATCATGCCGAGATAGAATTGGAAAGAAACCGAATATTCGAAATTGGAAATAGCGGTCTTTGTAAAACGGATGTTTGTGAATCTTTATGTTTTCAGGCATTCTACATATTTTAATTAATATGCATTTCAGAAATATTGGTTTCCGTTGCGAAAATTATGTATATCCCGCACAGGACATTGAGTGGATATCATACGGAGCGGAAATGTCGATATCCTTGGAATATGCCACGGATATCCCGGGACATTTTTCAGAATATCCCATATCCCGCCGATATATCCTAGAGATATGTCAAAGATATAATTTTGTTCTGAGGGTTCAAACATCTACGTATAATGATCTAGAAAAACGAGACGACAAAATATAATTAACCGATTAAGGCACTTCAAACGAGTCTCGGTTTCGCTTGATGCACTATACGTCGAAAAGGATGAATTGTTGAACGTAATATTTTTACCACATAATCTAAAGGCAATTGTACCTGTTTGGACAGAGCTTTTTCCGGAAAATGCTCTTGTTTTTGTTTGTTTGTTTTGTAATTGAAAATGGAGTGTGATCCGTTCATTTTTTCGAGAGTCGTCGTGTTTACGGATGGCCGGACAGACAGACAGACGCCATCGCCGAAACTTGATTTTCGGCTTAAGGTGATCTCAAAACGTGGAGATCCGTTGAAAAACTGAGGTCTGAAATTTCTGACCTGATCATAAATGATGAGAATGTAAAAAACAAATTTTCAACCTAATGAATGAATGAATCTTCAACTGGAATAGTTCAATTTTCAACCAGAAGGATGAATTTTCAACCAAAAAGATTAACATTTTCAAGCAAAGTGATACATTTTCACCCATAATGATGAATCTTAAACTGAAATAGTTAAATTTTAGACCAAGAAAGACGAATTTTCAATAAAAAAATATCATTTTTTCACAAAAAATTAAATAGTTAAATTTTTATTTAAAAAAATTAATGTTTATTCAAAAAGATGTACTTTTCACTTCTTTAACAAAAAAAGGTTATAATTCTGTTTTCAAAATTTTTAATACATGTTATGGAAATGAAATGAAGATTAATAAAGATTTAGAATTTTCTGAACCAGGATTTAATAATTTTGTTAGGAATTATTTCAAAAGATATTTCAAAGTTTAAAAATTGTTAAAAAGATTCAACAATAATTAAAAATTAGAAAAGCCTTCAACAAATTAAAAAAATGTGGGTTTTTGAAGATTTTGAAAAAGAATTTTGAAGTTTTTTTTAGAATTTTGAAAGGTTCTACGATAATCCAATTTTTTTCTTACGATTCCAGGAAAAATTTTAATTGATTTTTTATTTTGAAAACTTAATTTTAGGAAAATATTTTAAAACATTTCCAATAATTTCCTGAAATTTCGAATAAGTTTAAATGTAGATTTTAGAAGATTTTATACAAAAGATTTGGAGGCTTTAAAGAATTTTTGAAGGTTTCAGGAGAAAAAAAAACAATTTCTTAAAATTCCCGGAAAATCTTTAATGATTTTTTATTTGACTAAATTTAATGAAGGATAATATTCAAAAAGATTTCAAAACATTCCAAAAGATTTCAAAAATTGTCAAGAATGTATCTGGAAGATTATCAAGGCAACTTTTTCAATTTTGCGAAATTTTTTCAAAATTGTAGTAAAAGTTTGAATCTTTTTATAAGATATTTCAAAGTTTTAAAAAAATTTAAGAAATAATTAAAAATTTGAAATTTAAAAAAAAACTTACAACAAAATGTATATTTTTGACGATTTCGAAATAAAGTTTTGAAGTTTTTTAAAGATTTTAAAAGGTTTCAAGGTAATGCAAATTTTTTCTTAAGATTCATGTGAATATTTAAAAATATTCCTTATTAAAAAAATTAATTTTAAGAGGTTTTAAAAGATTTTAAAACGTTACAAAGTATTTACAAAATTATTAAAAAACGAATCCAGAAGATTTTAAGACAATTTTAGGAATAATTCAACGAGTCAGTTTAAAATATATTTAGGAATTTTAGAAGTTTTGAAAAGAACAAAAATATTTTTAAACTTTGAAAGATTCCTGAAAATTTATAATATATCCAAGCGTGAAATAGTCCTAAATATCATTTGAACTGACTCAAATTTTTCCTACAATTTTGCAAAATCCTGTAACATACAAAAAATGTTCTTCGAAATTTTCTAGATATTTTTTCGCCATATCTGAAATTTTTTGCAATCTTTTTGAATTTTCTCGAGAAATCTAGGACAATTACAAAGAACCTTAAAAAATAAATGAATAGTTATTCAAAAATTTGTTCTTGTATTGAAAATCATTTTTCCCTTTAAATTATAATTTGCCCACAATTTTTTTTCTTTCTTGACTGAAAAATCTTCTTCTGTTGAAAATTCAACAATTTTGCTAAAACTTCGTATTTTTGAATAAATTCAAATGTTTTTGATTAAAAATAAAAATTGTTTGTAATCGGTTGTATAAAGCAAATATTTAATATCGGTAAATTGAGGCTTATTTATCACAGACTTATCGCAGACATTTATGGATTTCTCCGCCTGAAAACTTATGAAACAGAAAAAAACAGTTCTTCGATGTTCTTTGAAATAAAGTGGTCAAGTTCAGAAAATTTGAAATTATTTAAATAGTTTATTAATCAAGTTATCTGCTCCCTTAAATAAACAGTAGATTTGAAGATTCAGTAACATATTTTTCCCCATTATATTCATATTTTCTTTCTTCTTATTTTTGGAAAATAAACAAATTTCTACACTTATAGACTCAGAGAACTAAATTTTATTTTAGACAAACGTAAATTAATCACTTGAAATGATTTATTTCTCGTGAACACTCGAAATTTTTGGCAGAATAAGACAATGAAATTAATAATTTTTGTACATCTGATGGTTCTTACCAATGCCGAAAACAAGATTTCTTACGAGAATTACAAACGTTACAAAATTGTGCCCCTCACCGAAAAACACGTCCAACTTTTGCAAAAAACTGAGCAGACACAAGAAAGTGTAAATAATTTTCCTTACTGCTTAAAAGTAATTTGTACGTCTATAATAAATTATTTAAAAAAATTAATAATTAATTTTCCAGTTCATCTTTTCGAAATATCCAGGACACATTAATAATTCCGTTGATCTGATGGTGCCACTAGATGAAGATGAGGATTTTATGAAAGTTCTGCATAGAAATTCTTTGCAGTACAAATTAGTTTCTCAAGGTATGCAAAAGTTAAGGGATGAAGGTGAAGGTCGTGGTAAACATTTTCGACCACCACCACCACCGCCCCAGAAATCATTTGACTTTAACAACTTCCAACCATGGAACAACTTTATGCAATGGTTTGAAAAGCTCAGGAAACAATTTCCGGATAAAATTAAGATCATCTGCATGGGAAAAACCTGGGAGGGTAAAAATATTTTAGGTGTCAGGTTATCCTTTAGCAACTTTAGAAAACCAGGCGTTTTTATTGAGGGTGGTATGCACGGCTGTGAAAAGATATCTTCTTCAACAGTGGCTTTTATTTTGAATCGATTTTTGTACCCCGAAAATCATGATACAAGATCTCTGGCTGAAAAATATGACTGGTATTTCTTCCCTGTGATTAATATTGATGGATATGCTTACAGTACACGCGTGAGTAAATGTTATAGGTAGAAGAAATTTTTGTAATTTTGAAAGAATAAAAAAATTCGAACTAATAGGAAAAATATTATAAACGATATTATTCTTCCAGAGATGGCCTTGGCGAAAAACAATGTCAGGACAGGAAGCGAGGAAAGGCTTTGGTGTTGATCCTGATAGAAATTTTGGCTACAGATGGTCTCGTGAGTCATTCGAAATGAGAATATTTTTCAAAGTGGTTTTTTAGTTTTCATGAAATTTTAAAATATAAATCTGCGATCTAGAATAAATTCTTTTCTTTAAGAGTATGATGGGAGCAACAATCCATTTTCGGAAAAATATTCTGGACCACAGCCTTTCAGTGAAATAGAAACTCGATCTTTAGCAAGATTCGTCAAACTGATTTCCCATAGACTTTTCGCATATATCTCATTTCACAGTTATGGAAAAGTTTTGACGTTTCCTTATGGACATACTACAGATCCTCTTGATAATTACGATGAGTTGGTGAGAATATGTCCAATATTGAAAAAAATGCATAATTTATTATATGGAACATAAAATTAGATTCGATTGTTGATGCTAAAAACTTTTGGACAAGCACAAATGCAAATACTTTAATTCAAAACATTAAAAAACTCAAATAAATAAACAGGAAAGAAAAAGGCGACCTCTGTTTCTTTCTTTTCTTTTATCTTTCATTAATTTAATGTTTTAAAATGATTTTAAATGTATTTGCTTGTGCAATTTTTTCGTTTTTTGCTCCTGCACGGAAAAAAATAATTGCTTAAATTTGACAATATGGGCTTATAGAATTCTGTCGACAGCCGCTGAAGAACTGTAAGTGCGGAGCGAACGTTTTCCATAGCACCGCGCACGTTTCGCGTTTTGCTCGTTGTGAGCCTGTTGCGTTGTTTACATAGTGCTATTGCTTGTTATTTTATTTTCTTGAAGGGTATTTTCTAGGTCGGGAATTTTAGTTGAATTAAAGAAAAATAATATTAAATGTATTTGCTTGTGCAATTTGGTCGTTTTTTGTTCCTGCACGAAAAAAATAATCGCTTAAATTTTAAGTGACTATGACTACTGGATAGAGAGGAAAGTCTGATGAGATTTCAGCAAATTTGATTAAATAGCAGAAGAAAAGTCAATCAATTTTTAAAAACAGAGTAACTGGCAAAAGTCCACTAATTCTCATAAAAAAGTATTTCAAAAACCAAGCGATCCTTTTTCATGAATAATAAACTTTTCTCTACAGTTTAAGAGACTGTCAAATAATTTTTAGGAAAAGGGATTCAAGCAAACAATTGATAAATTATATTGAAAAGCCTACCAGATTTTATTTGATTGTGAACGAATTTTTATATATTTTGTGAAAAAGAATTTAGAAAATGTGTAGTCGAAGAATTGAGAATACGGGTTTATAGAATTCCGTTGACAGTCGCTGAAGAACTGTACATGCGCAGTGAACGTTTTACGTAGCACCGCGCACGTTTTGCCCTTTTGCGTATGTTACGTTGTTTACTTAGTGCTATTGCTTGTGATTTTATTTTCTTCAAGGGCCGTGCTAGGTCAGAAAATTTCTTTGCTCGGGAAATGACAGGGGATTTATTTTCTGACCGAGATTATTTTTCAATTCTTAGTTTTGATAAAAAAAAGTTCTTAAGCACATTAAATTAAACTTCATACCATATTGCATAATACAAGATTTAACGAGATAATTTTAAAAGTCTTTAAAATGGCTTTGATTCCAATTAAAATTTTAGAGCTCAAGCGCTTCTAATTTTAAATGTTATTCAACTGTAAAGACTAATTGTCGAATTGAGTCAGACTCTGAAGTGCTTTTCAAAATAATTTACTCTAAAATATTGAAATTTAAGAAATTAAATTCAAAATAAGTCAATATTTAAATTTCCACTTTAATATCCAACATTCAAGTTTGATCGTTTGATTCTTGGTCTTTTTAATTTCTAAGAATTTCTGAGACAAAATATTGAATCGTCTTCTTTTTATCGCTTGAGACGCTGCCTCAAATTACTTGGCCGAGATTTTGTAACCAAGATCAAAGTGGTTCGATAGCGAAGTTGGTCAGTGCGTGCGGTAGAATACACGAGTTTAGGTAGCTTAGGTACGGTTCGAATCCTCAACGAGTGCGATTTTTCAAAGCGTTTGAGCGTGCGATTATATGTATGAGAGACCATGTATGCGAATTGTTTATTAATAATTATAAAGAATGAAGGTTATAGCCTTTGGATTTTAAATTATCATCGGCTTCCGAACAGATTTTCTGTCACTGTTTTAAAAATTCTGTTGAAATGTTACATGCTTTTCAGATGATGGTTCATCATTTTCTTGAATACGGAAGGTTCTGAATTTGAATTGGCTTTCTCTCATATCCAAGACTAAAATACAAAGTCACTGGATTTTTATTCAACTATTTTTTTCCATGTGAGGCTTACATTTTTTTTTATTAAAAAAAATTTTGCTATTAGAGAATTTGAACTATGATTTTATTTGAATTTAATTTCTTCATTCGAATATATTTTTTAGTTAAATATTGGTAACAAGACGATAGCTGCCATTCAAATGAGACGCGGTACAGTATTTAGAACTGGGAGTGTCGCTTCTGTCTTACGTAAGTTATAAATCCAACGCAATGCATGAATAATCAGTGTTCTAGCCCTAAAAGAAAAATTGGACTGGCGGCACTTTTCATAAACTGCGTTACCAGCTTTGGGGGGGGGGGCTGAAAAATAAGGTTGGTAACAAGAGGAGGGGGTTAAAAGTGGAAATAATGTTACGAACTTAGATAACGTTTAGAACCTAAAACCAATATTCTATTCTATATTCTATTATTAGATTCAAAATTTAATTACTTTTTGAAAATACAACTATATTGTCAAAAAGTAAAATTTGTTATCAAAAATTCAACTACTTTGTTAAAAATTCATTTTTTTAGTTGAAGGTTCATCTCTTTGGTTGAAAATTCGTTTCATGTTTGGTTAAAAATAAATTTTTTAAACCGACAATTAAACTATTCCATTTTTGATTTAAAATTTAGCTCTGTCAGTAGAAACTTAAGCTATTTGGTTAAAAATGTATCTTTATTAGTCGAAAGTTCAACTATTTGGTTGGAAATTCAGGTCTTTTTTCGAAAATTCGTCTTTCTTGGTATAAATTTAATCTCATTGGTTGAAAATTGATCCTTTTTGGTTAAAAATGCAATGGTTTTGTTGAAATATCAACTTCTACATGCTTCGTTGAGAATTCATCTTTTTTGGTAGAAAAGTCGATTATTTGAATTCAAGTTGAAAAACTTTGTCAAAAAATTAATTTTTTCTATTAAGGATTCATAATTATAGTTGAAAATTTAACTATCTGCTTTTAAATAAAGTTTTATGTTAAAAATTCTACTGTTTTGTAGAAAATTCATCTTTTTGGCTTAAAAATTCCACAACCTGGTAGAAAATTAATCTATTTGATTGAGAATTAAAAGTTTTTGTTGAAACATCATATTTTTGTGTTAAAAATTTAATTTTTTGTAGATAATTAGTCTTATTGGATTTCACATTAAATAATTTTGTTGAAAATTCATATATTTTGTTCAAAATTTGTCTTTTTGGTAAAACATTAATTTTCTTGGTCGAGAATTTATCTTTTGGTAGAAAATTTAACAACTTTGCTGAAAATTCATTTTCTTTTTGTTAAAATTTTTTTTTATCCGAAAATTGAACTATTCCATGTTTGATTAAAACTTTATCCTGTATATTGGATAATTTGGAAATTCGCATTTTTTGATAGAACATTAATCTTCTTGGTCGAAAATTAATTTTTTTGGCTGAAAAAGTAAAAAATTTGGTTGAAAATTCGGTTTTTTTTTGTTCAAAGTTATTTTTTTTATCACATTTTTTATCTGAAAATCTAACTATTCCATTTTCGGTTGAAACTTTATCATGTATATTTTATCATGTTAAAATTCAACTATTTGGTAGCGAATTCATGTATTTTGTTGAAAAGTCGTCTTTTTTTGGGTGAAATATCTAATCTTTTTTGTTGAAAATTCATATATTTTGTTAAAAAGTCGTCTTTTTGGGTAGAAAATAATTTTTGTTTGTGGAAAGTTCCACTTTTTGTTTGAAAATTCAACAATTTGGTAGAAAATTAAACTATTTGATTGAGAATTAAACGCTTTGGTTGAAAAATCATACTTTTGTGTTAAAAATTCAACTTTTTGGTAGACAATTCATCTTTTTGGCTTTAAAATTAAATAATTTTGTTGAAAATTCATGTATTTTGTTCAAAATTCGTCTTTTTGGTAGAACATTAATTTTCTCGGTCGAAAATTTATCTTTTTGTTGAAAATTTAACAACTTTGCTGAAAATTCATTTTTTTTGCTTATTAAAAAGTTTTTTTTTATCTAAAAATTTAACTACTCTATGTTTAGTTAAAATTTTATCCTGTATATTGAATAATTAGGAAATTCGTTTTTAAGTAATTCAAATATTCAAAATATACCGTATTCAGAAGAAGCTGCAGAAGCCCGTAATAAGAATTTCAAGCGGCCCAGAGAATTCAACACACGAAATTGCTCTCGAATTGCGACCAATGAAGATTTAATACATAAGCTCCTTGTGTCTTCTCATCTGATTTATTAATTGCGCCTTAAGTGGAGCAAGAATGATTTTGAAATGGATCCTAAAATTATTGAAATGATTGACAAGTACAACTTGGAACATAATTCTTTTGGAACATCACAAAACATTTTCAGTGATATCATTTGAATAAAATAATAGAAAAAGATTACCTTCTGTCTACAAATGGCCAAACCATGCATTTGTTCATAAAATAAACAAATAATATCAAATGACAATTCTTCTTCATTAAACATCACCACTCATGTCATATGAAGACGATTAGAAAGAAAAACGATTACTTTCTATCTATAAACGGTCAAACTATGCATTTGTTTATAACACAAACAAATAATTTGGATTGAAAATTCTTCGTTACTAAATATCACCACTTATGTAATTTGAAGACGATTAGAAAGAAAAACGATTAGTTTTTATCTATAAATGGTCAAACTGTGCATTTGTTTATAAGATTTGTTTATAACATGAACAAATAATATCGATTGACAATTCTTCGTCACTAAACCTCACCACATATGTAATTTGAAGACGATTAGAAAGTAAAACTATTACTTTCTGTCTATAAATGACCAAAATATGCTTTTGTTTATGAAGTTTGTTTATAAAATGAACAAATAATATCGAATGAACAATCTTTATCACTAAATATTACCACTCATAGAATTTAAAGGTACTAAGAAAGAAAAGTAATTACTTTCTGTCAAAAAAAGCCTAAACTATGCATTTGTTTACATAGTTTGTTTATAAAATAAACAAATTATATCATACAACAAATTTTCATGATCAAACGTGATCCTGTTGACGAAATCAAGCAATTTCAACTCACAAATATACTTGGAAGTAAAATTTCCAATGTGTTGACGTTTTGTTAAAATGATTTGTTTATAACAATTGGATTCGATATCCTGTAAATTATTTATATTCTTTGGATTCTTCGTCATTCATTTTCGTCAAAAATGGGCTCAATTAAGTCATTGATTTGAAGTTAAAAAATAATAATTAAAAAATGTCTCATTTTCGCTCCTTGTTTATTGATATAAAAAATAGAAAATAACAAAAATTAAAAAATAGAATGCATAGATTCTCTTGTGCAACTATCGCTGATTACTTCTGAAGAAAAAATTGCGTAATAACGTAAGCTGAGAGGGGCAGTTTGGGCCTGGCAAGGGGTACGGGTCAGTTCGCATTCGGCAAGGGCATCGATCGCACGCCTAAAATGGGAGTGATAAATTTTACCAAAGAGTGCTATTTTCCTGAAAACAATTATACTAATTATATTTACGTATAACATTCCTAATATCAGCATAAATCAATCGTAGATACCACATTTTTACCGCAATAATAATTATACCTGTTTTCTTGATCAATTTATATATTTTCGTGCAATAACCCTCATTAAATTCCATTAATTGAAGTGCAGTGTTGTCTTCCATCGACCTCACCCTATCTTATCTTTAAATACCTATGTTTTAGAACTTTTGCTATTAAAATCACTTGCAAAAATTTAGCAACAATCAAATGAGAGACCAAGCTCCTCTGCGGCCCTATCTGCGGCACGGTATAGAAACGCCGCAGCACTGACGACTTCATGCTGATGTACGATTCACATAAGAGAATCTGTGCTATTTAGAACTGAGCAGGCTGAGAATCGTTTCACGATGAAGACACTCCAAGCTCAGCAAAAATCTACCCCCTTTATCTCAATGGAGGTATATTCCAGGTAGCGAAGATATAAGATGATGACGTCGATGGATTGTCATCATCTTGCGTTTGTTTTGGTCAAGTTGCTTCAACTCATCAACGTTCCATTTTATTGCACCAAACGTGTATAGAAGTATAGGAACGGTCAGCATATTAGTCGCCTGGATCTTATTCTTCACAAACAATTCAGAAGCCCAAATTTATCTGAGATTTTGGCGATACCTTTTTTTAAGGGTCCTTTTTACCACACGAACATCTTGAGTTTCCGCTTGCGGTATTCGAAGATGTGCAGATGTGCCTCCATTGCAAAATGTTGAATGGTATTTCCACCTATGAGTTGAACATCCTGATCATCACGTAATGATGTAGTTGGTAATTACCTGTCTTTTGTCAGAGGTTGCGACGAATTTTAACAGCCACAAGAGCATGCACTCTTTCATGCATATCACTGTTCTTGGATTCACCTCGAAGCACTCAACGATCTTGATAACTAGCTCATGATTTGTGTAATGAATGCCTTGTGGTAGTCAATCCAAACCATAGACAGATTGCGTCGATACCGTATCGAGTCCTAGGCGATACAACTGTTTGTTAACAGGTTCGCCCTGCGAACTGCCAGCCCTCTCTTGCATCCACGTTGTTCCACTTTTTCACTCCGTACCGGCTCGATAGATGTTAATATCCTATCTCTGAGGATGCCAGTAAATAACTTGTAGCTGGTGTTTCAACAAGCTATGGGTCTATAGTTTTTTGGACTTGACAAACCTCTTATCTGAGAGATCAGTACCGTGCGTCCGTCTACTAACCATTGCGGGATGGGTTGTTCTCCATTTAAGAAAGTAGTAAATATACGGAACAGATTTTTTTTCGTAGAAGTGAACTTCTTCCACCAGAAGTCGTTGATTTTATTTGGCCTTGGCACTGAAAATTTCTTAGTTCTAGCGATGAATTTATTTACTTCTCCATCAGTAATTGGTGAACACTCCTTCTGTGGACGTTGCAACCGTTGCCTTTGGCAAAAGTTACAAAAGTGTGATATATCTGAAGCGTCTTTATTTAGCGAGTAAATATCTCCATACACTTGTCCCCAAAATACTTGAATCTCTTCTTAAGTAGACGGATTTTCAACGGCACATGACGTTTTATTGAACAGACGGGAAGGATGAGTAGAAACGGTGGAATTTAGCTGATTCCACTTTACCCGCCGTTCAAGGCGCTCTTTGGCTGTTGAAAGAGCTCTTATTTTTGAGTCCAGTGCGGCTTGATGGTCAACAGTTTACACTTCTTCAACGTGTGATTTCCTTCCGACAAGTTTCGAGCAAGTGCCCTAACTTTTGGAGTGAATTTTTCATTTGATGTTATGTACCTAATCACGCACTGAACATCTGAGGCATGCCGTCTCGCAGTTTAAATTTTAAACTGAAGCTGTGCAATACGCTCGCGAGTCTTACTAAGGCGTACTGAAGTATCATTACTCCGACTGTCGCTAAGCAGGGAGAATGCCTTTTTGTAAACTACATAGTTCAGAGTCCAGATATTAACATCTTCCGGGAGCCAATCGGGGAGATCAGTATTCGCTTCAGGTAATTTGTCCATCCTGAAAAAGACATTTGAATGAATTTTTGATCTCATAGTTCTCATGTTGGCATTATTGGCTATTTGTAAATGTGGCCTTGCTTGAAAGGGTGATATTTTCTCTCGAGGATGTTGCTCTTCTTTTTCCTGATGAAGAGCTTCATATCCCTTACGGCTTGAAAAGGATACCTGATCTCGTAAATACTGAGGCCTTGTATGAGCATGTTACGGGTACATATTGACTCAATGTTCATGTAAACTTATCATATATCCTCTTCACACCGTTGAGCTTTCTTGCCAACAGGTAAGTATGTCCTTCCTGAGTTGGTCCGACAATTTAAAATGATGTTCTCGCGTTTTTCCGGGACCATTGCCTGGTCGTCGCCTCGGTTTGGTCATATTGCCACTCCCAACTGAACCATGGCCTCCATCCGTGAGAGGCCTAATTATGGGTGGTATTTGGCGTTACTTGTCAATGTTATATACACCTCAGTTTACCGCAAGCGCATAACGAATTTACCTGTAGGCGATACCAACTATCGAGCGTGCAAACAAGAATCAGAAACACTCGGACATTTTCTCAGTGTATGCTTGAAGTATGCACGCTACAGGCACATAGAAAAACACGATGCGGCTCTAAAAATGTTGTATTAACATCTTCAGAACTTCTATGGTGTTGATGTAACGTTGGTCTTGCCATACGCCCAGTGGGAACTGGACTCCGTTGTGGAGAATCACCAGTGTAAGATCTACTGGAATTTCTCATTCTCCACCACTAAACCTATCAGTGCTACAAAGCCTGATACTGTCCACCAAGATCTGAAGGCGAAAATCATTTACGTGATTGAATTCTCGGCACCAGCCGATGGTAACATCAAGACAAAGGAAAAAGAGAAACGGGCTAAATATCAAGCACTTCTTTTCGAGCTTAGTAGGCTGTACCAAGGTTACAAAGTCCATCTTGTAGTTCTCATAATCAGCTGCCTTGGAGGTAAGAAAGCTTCATTTCTCAGCCGACTTACCAAGATTCCGGCTTGCCAGTGTAAGGCTCAGTCAATCGTGAACCGGATGAAAAAGGCTGTTCTTCTGGGATCACTTCATCTGGAAAAAAAGTTTCCAGATCTGAAAGCTTCAACTCCAATTGTCCCGTCTGCCACGTAAGGTCATCCGCGGCTAGAGTCTAGACTCCGAAGAACAGTGTTGTACGTTCTCATCTCGCGTAAATTTACCACTCTTGCTTACCTTGTAGGACAGAAGGAGCAGGAGTGGATGACATACACTTTCCGGTTGCGTCGGGATTGGTTGCTTCAAAAAACCATTATCGTAGTTTCCGGAGCCTACAACTTCTCATAATATTTGTATAGATCACTTGATTGCATTATAAAAATGGGTCCATGACTAATGATATATACGGGGACAGCCCTATGCAGACTATTAAGAAAATCCAATTCTAATAAAAATGCCTTCGAACATCTTGAGCCTGAGATGATTATGTATGTAATAATCAGGCACTTGACTTAGTCCGTGGCTAATGATGAAAAACCGGGTTCACCCGTGAAAAAGTGTGTGAAAAATTGTTAATATTGATATTAATATAATAATTGGTAATAATTTAGTTATTTTCAATAATTATTATTTTTGTTCATAACTTATAATTATAATATAATAATACTTTTAAAAATAGGATTTGAAACTTGTTTGAACATGTTTCCAGGGGCTAACCACGTTCAATGAGAAAAATGTATAAGCTTTTATAGAAGCTGGACCCTCAATTGACGATTTGGAAAAATTAGAATTCAGTCACAAGACATGTTAGACAAACTTAATGCTTATTTTGCAATGCAGTTTCCTGTAATTATATTTATTCATATTTTTAAATATACATGTGAGTAATTGCTGTACAAGTACATCTTATACACGGTAGTTGAAAGCACTTTTCTATTGATGTTCCAGTAGCTCTTGAAGAGCAATATAACATGGCATTGCGCGTCCCACTTTCGTGCGGAACGCGTGAATATTCATCGAGATAATAAATTATTAGCCACGAAAGTCGTTGAGATTTATGGTGCTCGTCGAGTGCTTTATGCATGACAAATTTTGTAATACCTGTAACAACAAGGATTCAGAAAAGAGAGAATTGACTAAACCGCGACATTATTGCGACAACTTTAAGTGGCGGAACTGCGACACTGTCCCATCTTTTTGCCGCTTCTTTATATTTTCATTATTTTTACAATTAATAGCGAAAGTTACATCTTCATACTATCTTTTCTCTGCCCGAGATGAGCGTAATTTCGATTCGCGAGGACACTTCTCGAGTAATTAAAAAAGTCGATTTATATTTATGAGGCTTCACGAAGCTCAATGGAATAATTGAAAATGTATATATTTCAAGTCCAGTCGAACTTCTTGATTACTAATAAACCGAAAATTTGAAAATGTTGAGGAAAATAAGACTTTTGTTGAATGAGGTACTGAGTCTGTCTCATATAATTAAAATATGCTTCTAAAATGATATTTACAAAGATGCTCGGATATGTTTCTTGCAAGAGGAATTATATAAATATGAGGTTTGGATATTAAAACATATGGTATTTATTCAATCATCTCACGGTCGTGAGACGTGGTCATAGGTGTGATTTACCGCGGTTCTACTGAGAGCCGCTGTCATTTTCCTGGATGGGAGTTGCTCCCAGTGGACCCTGCGGTGGTTGTTCAACCTATTTTTCAATTATATATAATTATATACATTTAAGTCTTTTCAAGTTTTCCGTATAACTTACAAAATTTTAGAATCTAATATAAAATCCTCAAGCATAAAACTTAAGGGTTCATTTGCTTTGGAGGTTAACAAAGTGTGAACTTCCATTAAACTTTACTTACATTAGGGACAAGTATTACGAGCAATAATTACACGTTGCATAATAACGTGGCGAGGGTAGGTATCAATGGAATTACAACTTCTGCACGAGCACATAGAACATTGGTGAGAACGATGATAAATTGATGATGAAAGGGGCTGCAAGACGTCATCGCGAATTGCGAACCCACGTTAACACGTATAACATGTAACACATGGAATCGTTGGGGACGTTTATGGCTTTAGGATTTCTCTATGCACACCGTCAAATATACATAGATATTCAAGTTTATTTCTCTCATTACACTAAAGTAGAGATGGGTTGGGATTCAAGAGGTATCCGCAGATTCTGCAAATCTTCACCTAAGAGATGTCTAAGATTTCGTCATAGTTTGGCAATTATGCCATATGTGTTAAGCGAAGTAGTAATTTTCTCAATATTTATGGTGATACTGATATGATGAACTGAAAGCCATAACGTTCATACAATTTTCAACTGAAAGCTTTAAAAATGTAATAATATGAGATATCCACTTCATTTAATAAAATATTTTCAATTAAGTTCAATACACTGTTATCTACAAAATGTGTAATAGAACTATTTAACCCTTTCAGGGGCAGTGGGACGTATACGTCCCACTTGTTTTTCTGCAGTTTTTCAATCATTTCTGATACATTTCACCCTGTTTAGTAGACAATTATTTGATTTTAGACTCTCAAGGATTCATGTAAAGTAATTATCATGTAAAACTGTGTAAAACTGTTGATTAACAATTTGTTATAAATAATGGAAATCGAAGAAAATCACTTTTTTTCGAATAAAATCGTCTGTTTATAAAGTACTAGTTCTATACCTGTGACAAATTTTTTCCAGTTGAGTAACACGTAGAACTATAACATATATTCTTTGCAGAATTTTCAGCAGGCAGATTTTTTTGGTTTCATTTTTTGAATTCATACAAAATTACGATTTTTGACGAATTTTCGGCATAAGTGCATGTAATGTACCGTATTTGTGATCAATTATCAAATCGTAAAAAAAAAATTTTTTTCGGGCCCCTGATTGAGAATATAATGACAAAATTGTAAAATTCAAAATGGCGGTTATATTAGTGCAAATTCGCATTTCTTTTGCAATTGCTATTAAACTTAGTGTATGGGGGTTTTTAAGTTCGCTGATTACAAATCTGACATCAGAATCGCAATCAGCGATCCCGAAAATCCCAGTATACCAAGTTTCGTAGCAACTGTCAAAACACTTTCGATTTACTTTCGATTTCAATCTTCCATTTTGAATTTTGTAATTCTCACACCAGATTCGTAATTAGCGATCCCGAAAACCCCAATATACCAAGTTTCCGCGCAATTTCGAAAAAACTGAGAATTTGCACTAATATAGCCGCCATTTTTGGATCCGCCATTTCGAATTTTACAATTCTGACACCAAATATTGAGTTTTCCAATTCTGACATCAGAATCGTAATCAGAGACCCAAAAAATACCCATACAGCAAGTTTTGTATTAATTGTTCGAAAACTTCAAAATTTGAGTAAAATAGTCGCCATCTTGTATCCGCCATTTTGACATTTGCAACTCTGACATCAAATTTGCAATCTACGACTCCAAAAACCTCCATAAAACGTGTTTTGTGCAAATTGTTCGAAAAATTCCACATTAGAGTCACATAGTCGCCATATTGGGTCCGCCATTTCTAAATTTGCAATTCTGATGCCAGAATCATGATCGGCGACCCGGAAAACCCCTGAGTTACCATTAATAGCAAGAATTAGTTTAACAGAAAAATGTGCCCCTGAAAGGGTTAATAGAACTGTGTTAATCTGTATAATTGTTTCAAATGAATAACTGAAAACAACAGATTACAAATAAATCAGAATTATAAGCAGTTCTTAAAAAACTAGCGTTTATAATAAAAAAATCTCCATTCCGGGTTTAATTATGGTTGGAACTGATTTGAAAAAGGGTTTATCCCGTTTGTAAACTAGTTTGAAAAATGTCTTAACTCGATTTGAAAATAATTTCAAAAACGAGTTTTTCAGGTTTAACCGTATATGAAATTTGGTCCAACCTGGTTTCAATTCGGTTAAAATATATTGAAATCCGGTCTGGAACATGGTTTCAAGGATTCTAAAAGTGTTTAAAATTGGTTTGAAAGTGGGTTTCATCAAGTTTAAACATGTTTCAAAGTGGTCCGGAACGTGACTCAGATAGCCTTAAACGTTGTTTCGGATAACTCTAAAAAATAACTTAGCTTGGTGGATTGGAAGAGAGTATGAGACACAATGACGATAAGCCCTGCACTTTCATTAATTCACATGACCGAATAACTGAACAAGAGTAGGAACAAAGACCAATTGACCAAATTGTGGCCCGAAAATTGACACAGAAAAGTGTCTCCTCAGTGACACCTTAACCTAAGACAGTATACGCAAGAAGCAAATCACCAGACATCCGTTGACTAGTAATGATAACAAGTGTACATCATATTACAGCACTATACTCACAGCACAGAAAAAAACGAAGTGTACGAAATGTTGCATGTAATCAGTCAAGCAGAGAAACGCGGGGAGGGTACTCCAAAGTGAAGTAAACTTTCTGTGGTGAATCGCAGATATCTCCGGTAGACTCCGCTAAAAGCAGCACGTTACAGACCTGTAACCATAGAAAGTTTACCTCCATTTGGCGAAAGCAGATGACTATTACCCTGCTTGAATGATTACCTGCAACGTTCCGTACCCTCAGTTTTTTCTGTGAGTCGTGTGATTAAATATCCTTCTAGAAATAATCAATTGAACACGATTCAGAACGATTTACAGTTGTCATAACTTCGATCGTTTTCAATCTTCCTAATCGGTGTACCATTTGTTAATCGATTTCAATTATTTTCTATTGTGTATAGAGATTATTTTTCCATTCCTAATGTTCCTAATTGTTTTCAATCGGGCCAGCAAGTTAGGTGGCGACCGGCGTTTGTTTTCTCTGACGAAAAATAACCGAAAATAGAATAAATTTTTCTTCGCATCCTCGCGGTGTGTTGGGTATTTTTTATATCTTTGTGGACAGTGTTTGAGTGTTTTTAAGATTATAAAGTGCTATACATTGATGGTTTTCAAAATTCAAAACAATGTACTACTATAACCAGTGGCTAGAAGGAAGTCGACGGGGAGAGAAGAAAATAATTTCCGAATCCAATTTCAGACAGAAAAAAATCTTGAATTTCGAAATGCACAAAAAAAACACATTTTTATAGTCTTGTTTTCAGCAATTAAAAATTCAATGCAGTAGGTAAGAAAATTGTTTTGGAGAATATTCTTTTTATGTAGTCGAAGAAATCCTGTGCACATTACACCAGGGAACAAAATTTTTAAGTGTCCTCTCAGATCATTAATTGTAATGAAATTATAAATTTTCTTATTCTGGGCCTGATAATGTGTTAAGACAAATTTATTTTTGTTTCATCTACTTCAGGGGTTATTTCTCTATAAATAAAAAATACTTTCTAGGGATGAAAGAATTTTTTAGCTCAAAATTTGTATTTATTAAAAATTGTAAATTAAGAAAATTTATGTTCAGACCTAATACGGCCTAGCACTATCAGCTCACGAAAATTATTACAAAACATTCATTTAATTTTTTTAATGAAAATATTGCGTAAAATGTGTTGCTTCGCAGAAAGTAAATAAACGTTTTCAAATTATTCCCGCGAAACAAAAGTGCGTCCATCAAATTGCCGCTTTATAAACTCAAAATCCTACTACCGATTGGCCCGATTGGGGACGATTGGAAACGATTGAAACTTTGCAACACTCAATCGTTTCTAATCGTGCACACACGATTAGAAACAATTGAAATTTCTTTCTATCGTTCTGAATGGTTTTCAATTAATTATTTCTAGAAGGGTAGTTTAGGCATAAAGAGGCAGTTTCTGCCCGGGTTATTCTTTCTCCATCTTTTTTATACCACAAGGGATTTCTTGGTCCAAATGTTACCTTCTCTCGCATACTGAATTGAATATGATATCTATACATTATTTTATTTAAAAGAATTTATTCTCTTATTACATCCCTATTTTTGTGAAAAATAATCCTATTTACCTGTTTTGAGTTCATTTTGAGCTGTGAAGTTTGTTAAATTATTATGTTTATATGTTTTGTGTTTTATTTTAGGCGTTTATCAAATGAAATTGAAGAAAACGATTTTTCGTAAAAATTTGAGGGGGGGGGGTGAGTTCGTGTATTTATGACGTCTCTCTGATGTGTTCCAGCTTAGTGTGATGGTCTGTGATAAAGAAGGGAAGGGGTGAATAGTGTTCAAAATAACGTATCTTGTTTTTTGAATGGCCCCTTGCATATATTTCACAATGTATCTTATCCATTCTCACTTCATACTCATTCCTTCTTTGTAAGTACCTCTATGTGTCTACAAGATTGCAATCGTATCAACGTCACCGATCCATATAATTAAAATATGAATCTCTTTGTAACTATTATGCGCGTGCAAGTGACGCTAACAAATGAATTAAGCTTGAAATTGTTATTACCCTCTGGAGGTCGAATACCGTAGCAAGGACTACTGAACGTCAGTAACAGCAGAGCAGCATATTCTTCCTCTATAAAAACAGTGGCACGAAATGATCTACCCACGAGGTAGCATCGTAATAACGGCTAAGTAGGATCTTTATATTCTTAGCCGTCGGGCAGGAGTGAGTCTGAACTTCAGGAGCGAATTTCTGCATGGAAGCCAGGATGGGAATAAACGACCCAGCAACCAAAGTGAGTCTCATTTTAATTAGCATCAGCTGGTGCGACGTGTACTTAACAATTCTTGCTGCTGTGCCGCAATGCCCGGACATAGTCCGGCATCTCCGACTGAAATTTCTCTCGCGAAGATGTTTTATTCAGAGACACCAGTGGGCCTTTCATACGAATCTTCTGCCAGTCTTCATGCACCTCAAATGCGGCGGCTCAAGTAGCGGCTACCGCAATTTGCATACAATCCACGCTGATTTTGGGCTGAGAGAAAACGGAGAAAGGCCGAAAGGTAGCCCCAGAGAGGAAGAAAAAATGAATGAAAGAAAGATGGTAGGAGTAAACGCCCACTTGCCGAGATTTTGGTAACCAAGGAATCTCAAGCACAAAACTTGAATTCCAGAAGGCAATATTTTCGCATTGAATATATGAACCGTCTTATGATTAATTTTATTCGCTCTCTTATTGGATCTAAATTGTGTGATTGTTTTCTATAGTATCCAATATGTCCTGGAATAATAAATAAGCTGCAAACGATTTTTATAGCAGGGGTTTATTTATGGATTACCTGATACATTAGGGGGAAACTGATATAGTGATCTGGAATATCAAACAATTGTGTATCATTCTGATTATCAGCTTCTGATGAAAATAAACCAAAAAAATTAACCAAAAGTGGAATAGCTCAATTTTCAGTTTAAAAATTTAACTTTAAACAAACGAAAACAAGAATTTTCAACAAATGAGATGAATTTTCAACTGAAATGATGACTAATCAACAACAACAAAATTTAACAAAAATTTTAACTTCTAAGCGAGTAGTTGAATTCTTAATAAAAAAGATTAATTTTCAAGCAAGAGGATTCATTTTCTACCAGAAAAGACGAATTTTCATCCAAATAAATCAGTTTTCTACCAAATAGTTCAATTTCCATGCAAAAAGGATAAATTTTTAACCAAATAGTTGAATTTTAAACTAAAAATGATAAATTTTTAATCACAAATAATAACAGTTAAATTTTCATTTGAAACAATTGTTTTTCAATAATAAAAAAAAACGAATTTTGAACAAGACAGTTGAATGTGCAATCAAAGAGATGAAGCTTTAATGAAATTATGAATCTTTGGACAAAATAAAGCATTTTTAACAAAGGAGTTCAACTTTTAACCAAGTGGTTGAATTTTGACACCGTAAAGATGTAATAGTTGATATTTCAGTCAACAAATATTTGTCTTTTAAATTGAAAACAGTTGAACTCAACCAGAAAAAAAGAATTTTCATAAAAATAGTTGCATTTTTAACCAAGATATATTATTGATCAACGAAACAGTTACATATTGAACCAAAAATCTGAAATTTCCATCAAAGGAGATGAATTTTTGAACAAATAGCTGAATTTTCAACTGAAAAAAAGGAAAATTATTTTTAAAAAACGATACATATTCAACCAAAAATAAAATTGGTTAACTCGTAAGTGAAATCATTAATTTTCAACTAAAAAAACGTTTAAAGAAAAAAAAATGAAATTTCTACCAAAAGAGATGAATTTTCAAACCAAAAAGACGAGTTTTTATCAAAAGAGATACATTTTTATTTAAAAAAATCATTTCCAACCAAATAGTTAAATTATAAAACAAAAAGATGAAATCTTGAAGAAGACGATAAATATTCAATTGAACAGTTGCATTTTTAACCAAAAAAGATCAAACTTGTACCAAAAGAGATGAATTTTCAAACAACAAATTTTCAGCGAAAGAATTTAATTTTCAACCAAGAAAGATTCTTTAGTAGAGGAAAAAAATTTCAATAAAATTGTTGAATTTTGAAGAAAAAATTTGCGAATTTCCTATAAAATGGTTGAATTTTCAACCCACAAATATGAATTTTCAATAAAAAAGTTAATTTTCGACAAAATAGTTGAATTCTCAACCCAAAGAGACGAATTTTTAACAAAAGGTTAATCTTTTATTAAACCTTGGCATTTTTAACCAAAAAAGATGAAATTCGTACCAAGAGAGATGAATTTTCAAACAAAAAAGACGAATTTTCAACAAAATAATTTAATTTTAAACCAAGAAGGATCATTCTTTTGACAAAAGAGAAAAAATTTCCAACTGTTGAATTTTTATCCAAAAAGATGAATTTCCGAAAAAGTAGTTGATTTTTCAACCCTCAAATTTAAACTTTGAATGAGAAAGTTCATTTCGACGAATTTTTAGACAGAGAGATGAATTTTCAATTAAAATGATGAATCATAAATAGATTAGTTCAATTTTCAGTGAAATTAGTTAAATTTCGCCAAAGGAAACGATGACTCAAATCTAAAAATTATTCTTTTTTGATTTTGAAAGTGTTTCTATAATTTAACCTTCAAACAATATTTCTTTAGATTTATCCAGTTTAGCCATTTGACAAAACTGAATGTTTTTGCGTCATAAACAGTCAAAGTTGCTATTCATGAAAATTCATGACAGGTAAAATTGATATTGAAAATAGGATAATTCTGATGCACAATTTGCGGATCAAACACAAAATCCGAAATGAGCATAAAAGCGTTAAATATCATTTTTAACAAATTTTTGAATAGAATTAGTCAACTTATATTTACTTTGGAACTCTTTATTTCAGCTGCAAGACTGGATATGAGCCTAAGGGTTAAATTAATTATCATCAAATCTCTGCTCTTATTAGCAGCTGGTCCTACTTTAGAGCAGTTTACGAGCCAGGTCATTAGCGACTAATGCCTCCATCATGCTAGAAATTAGAATCTAAGAACTGATGACCATAGTCTCTCCGAGGGACCAAGACGAATCGCACTCGTGGCAGTCCCTTGGCCCGGGTGAGTTCTCGCAAACGAAACTCGGGCAACTCGTTAATTCTCAGCAGAGCGCCTTCTCGTTCAGCCTTGAGCAAATTCGAGATTAAATTCATCAGAATCCAATCCGGAGTGAAATTCCCTTGGGGCTGATATTCTGGATGAATAATGCATACACTGCACGCCAGGTCCGGCTTCCTGCGGGCTGCTCATCTTTTCCTGATCACTTTGACGTCCCACGATTAGGTCAAGCTCGACGTACTTAAGGTTCTCAGGAAGAGTGTGCGTCTTTCTTGAAGAAAATATGCATGTCAAGAGGGGAAAGGATTAGGTGAGAGGAGAGGAATCTTCAGTGGGCGTGAGTGATTGTAATTGCGAAACAGTAGCGAGCCAATGAGAGAATCGCCTAGGGCTTTCAGGACGTTGCGTATCGGACGCACTTCTTGAGCATAAATTATATGTGTAGGACGCATAACGTACGACCTGAGGAGTTAGTGCACGTGCGAAACTACTACTCCCTGGTTAAGTTTGCTGTACATGCGAGGTGTAGCAGAAAGGCAAACAACCTTCTAAGAACTCTCAGTCTTGTTCTTTGAATAGTTAATGGTACTTCTAAAGATTTTTTTGATAGTCGAATTAAAAAGAGGAGTGAGGATAGTGTGAGAAATTTCAATGATGCAGAGTTTGTGAACTGAAAACTTTATCCTGGATTATATATACAGCACTATGCATCCCTCGATTCTCATGCCAGAATAATGTATTTAATCAATCAGAAGTGATTTAAAACCCAAAAATTCCTGAGAAAAAGTGCGTCTGCCGTTTGTCACGACCATCAGTCAGTCGCGAGAGTTAAGGGCGAAGATATCATGCCATTGGCGAACGGTGGTCAGTGTAGGCGGTGGAAAGATGTTGGTTGCAAGAAGAATGGGAAAGAGGGATGAAGGGGCTTAATTAATGAGACGTACCCAGCAGCTGCAGATACCAAGATGTATTGTAAATACTGCCTCGGAAAAACTATTGTCCCCGAAGGAGATTTATGCCTGTCCCAATTACACTCGCGACGGGCCACGCAATTTTTTCTGGCCGCAGGACAATCAGATGGATCGCCCTTTTTGCATTTACACCGCGAATGTAATAAAGAGCGGAGGTAGCCAGCTCTGCTGTTACAATTCTACCTCATGGGACAACACATGTCCGGTCTTGCATCGTACGAACGACTCGTAAATTGCACCCACGCATGGACATTCGCCCGCAGAGCATTGCCGAAATCCCATTGGGCCATGATTTATCGCAAAGACCAATAATTATCCCGTAATGGTTGTGTTTCCAATTTGTACCGTTCATGTGACATTCGATTATTATCTATGATGCCTTAGCGAAAATATTACGCTTATAGTAATTTGCTCAAGGTATGGGGTGAATAATTATATAGTTCGGCAAGGTGCTGGGAATGATTTGGATGCAATTTCAGGTACAAAATCATTAGGAGTAATATTTAGATCAATTAAACTTATAATAAGCGAAGTTTAGTGGGGCCATCCTCTTATCACTCTTTCTTTCAACCACCCCTCTCGCACTCCATGCTCTCTCATGTCCGTCCCCCTTTTCCTTTTATATACCCTATAACCATCATAGATAGCACCCCTAATACCTTACCTGCTTTCGGAACTATGCGCCCCTCTTCCCATTTCGACCTTCCAATCCCTATATATCCTGAACACTATGATCTCTCAGCCCTTCCTCCTCCTCCCAAATACTTCTGGCGCAATTCGATCCCCAAGGGGTCCATTGGTACATTGGCACCGGATCAGGGATCGAACCCCAGTCCTCCTGCACGGACGCCTGACGCGCTATCGTCGAACTCTGAACCACCGAGGCTCTTGAGTGAAACATTAATGAGTATAAAATTCAGTACGTCGAACAGTTCGTTAAATTTACAAAATTATTGCTAAAATATATAAAATATGAGTTCTTAGTAATCTAAACAAGTTTCTCATGTTTGGTTTTATTTTGATTTTCATTAATAAAGTAAAAGGCCATTCAAAGGCTTTTCAAAAACATTCTAAATTTTTTATTTCACATTTTTTCAAAAAACTGATACCTTTTAAGAAGTTAATATCTAAAATTGGAAATACAGGATAAAAATACATTTAAGAATTGTTTTAATGAAACATGGAAGTTTTATCGGCTGACATATCATTTTTTTAATACCTAAAAATCACTAAATCTCTAACCAAATCTTTGGACTCTTTAAAGATACTCTTTAATATTTCAAATCATTTAAAATCTTTTCAAAATTTTCAGAGCTCTTGCAAATTTTCTTTAAATTATTGAAATCAATTAAAACTTGTTTAGAATATTTCTAAATAGGTCGAGTATTAAGCTCCGGCAAATGTCGCCGTATTCAAAGTTTCTAGTTCGAAAAATTTTTGTGTCAATAAGGAACTTTCGGTTCCTGTAATATTTTTTGCTACTTTGGAAAAATAGTACAATACACACAAAGTGTCATATAGTCAAGAACATTACACACTAAAAGCACACTGAAGAATGGCTCATCACTGCACTATTCCTATAATAATACACTTTATCACTAATTTGCGAATTGTCTAGCAGATGGCAGCACTTCAGATTCAAATCACGAATCCTCACGATCACTCTTCTGTGACCAGTCACTGACACGCGTACTTTTCAAAGGGAGACTTGGGAAAGGGGATCGAAATGTGACAGATCACTCTATTGTGACTAGTTACTCAAATGCCGTACTACAAAACTGAAATACGGCAAAAATTCCGTATCTGTATACACTAGGTTTAAAATAAAATACAATTTGTACAAAATTTAAAATCTTTTGAAATACCTTGGAACATTTAAAAATCCCTTTAATCTTAAAAATCCAAAAAATCCTACGAAATCTCTCATATCTTTTGAATCAATTCTTCATAATGCATTAAAATATGATGAAATCACGTAAAATTACATGAGATCTGGTAATATTTCTCGAAACATTTGAAGCTAAAAATTTTTGAAGTTGAACATTTTTTGTAATCCCTTTAAACTGTTTAAAATGTCCTAAAATCATGTTAATATTCTATAAAATCCTTTCAAATCTTCCAAAATATAAAGCAATTCTTTGAAACCGCATGAAACTTTTGAAATCCTATGAAATTCCCTGAAATATTTGAAAATCTCTTCAAATCCTTGAAATCCTACTAAAACTCTTAACTCCTATGAACTTCTTTGAAATTTAGAGAAATATTATAAAATGTTTTTCAAATTTTTATATCTATTAAAACCCCGTAGAAAACCTCTGACATTTTGTAAATTCCCTTGGAATAATTAGAAATGCCCTAAAACCTTTGAAAGTCATATGCATTTTTTTGAAATTCTTTTTGAAGCTTAAGAAATTTTTCGCAAACCTATTAAATTCTCTACATTTCTTAAAATCACTTGAAATCTTAGAAATGGTATTGAATCCCAGTCCGCTTCCGTAAATATTATATACGAAAGAAGGTCGCAAAAAAATCAATGAAACAGTAATTTCATTCTCATTAATTTATGCCTTATTATTTATATTATGAAAACAATGATAATGGCATTTCAATTTTTATATCCTAAACTTCAAAAAGCAGATCTAATTGTTATTTTGACACATAAAATATCGTAAATTGCTCCGGAAGCTACAAGCATGGTTCCTTAAAGCAACCAATCCCGACGCAACTGGAACGTGTACGTCATCCACTTCTGCTCCTTCTGCCCTAGAACGAACTTTTCGACTTCAGCATGTCTTGATTGGGGGCAATTCAAGTTGAAAACAAGTCGAAGAATTTTTACTCGGGTTATCACTAAACGTCAGAGCTGTTTGACACCACGCGCTATTGAAAATTAACACGAAAGATCGTTGCCAATCCCAAGAACGGACCGGGCCAATCGCAACACTTACTAAGCTCGCGGTGCTGTTGCCATTAACATGAGCGGCTCGTTTGAATTCACGAGCGGGCAGTGTGTTGAAAACTGTGGCTAGAGCTAAGAACAAAAAATTTCTTTTGACACTAACCGCTCGTGCCAGAGTTTCTTCGTGTAGCCTAATTTCTTCAGGAAATTAGATTAAAACTAGTTGAAAAATATTTATCTGTATTATAATTGATATTATTTGTGGACTTCAAATAGACCCGCCCTTTTCAGTACACGAGGAGTTGAAAAAGTGGCAATCCGTTAGCATCACTGGTTGGTGGAGCCCGATGGTCGGAAGATCAAGTTTTTGCCTGGTATATACGACTCCATATGTACAGATAAGTAAATGATACAAAATGTAACTTCAAAATATGAAACTGCTGATTATGAAGTACAAATTATGTTTTCATATTACATGAAATTCACGAATTGTGTTTGCATTTTTTTCTTATTCTTAGATTCCCATTAGAAGAAAAAGAAACCTTGAAAAAGTGGTTCGCACCAATGACTGCGGAAAGCGTAACGAAAGTTATTGAATTGCCTTATTTTACTCCATAAACAATAGAATTAAATCATTTCCAGATAATTAGGCCCTGTTCTTGTTTTGAAGCAAATCTGTATTCGTAGTGAAAAATTGGCTCGTTTCAATAGTTTTTGAGTAAAACTTCTTTTTTATTCCAACCCGAGCATGAAAAAACGTTTTATACAAAAACTATTGAAGTTAACTAATTTTTACCCTGAATAAATTTTGATTCAAACTAGGAATAGGTCCCAATAACTAAAAAAGAGGTAAATCTGGTATTTATGGAGTAAAATGTGGCAATTCAACATTCAGGTTGGGTCCTGATTTCAAGGCGCTTAAGAGGACATATTAATTTTTAGATTCTGATTTTGAATTGAATAGCATAATGCATTGAATTACGAAATAAAATATAAACTGAGGATTTTGTTGTTTTTGTGGCCTTTGGTCTTGCAAGTGATGGTTATAAAATAACGAAATCTTTATTTATGAAAGAACTTAAATTCATTTCGGCATGGTATAATGGCCTCTTCATGAATGTAGCGTAACGAGTATGAGAATATATAGTAATAAAAGGGTTATTACTAACCCTAATATAATAGTTGTTCCTTAAAAAGAACTGTTAACATTAGAGACTTATCGCAACTGACGTTTTCAGTAATAGAGTGTTACCTATTAAACATTTTGTTAGAAAGAGTTACTGCCGAAGATTGGGAATATCAGGCACCTGCATGAATATACCATAAGTAAATGAACGGAAATGAGTGTGCATTCAATTATAGTCTCAAACTAATTTTTTGAATTAATTATACAACTGTGAGCGAAGATAAGGTGTATGGAATTTTGGAAAAATGAAAGAAACTTTAACTTTAGATAGTTTGTTTCTCAAAGTCCTGGATAACGATATCAGGCCTCGGAGCGTTCGGCAGGGTCGTGACCAACACTGTAAGAGCGACAATGATGGTAGTAGAGCATTGTGTCTGTGGAGATACGTCGTTGCCGCGTGAGTGGGACATTTGGTTAGTATGTGATCTAGGTACTCAGCGTGTGCAGGACATGCTCTGCACCTATCGCTGGAAACTTCTTGACGAAAAATGCGTCTGTGGTATACTCAGGTGGACATGATACTGTTCAGGCACGCGAAAATAAAACCCTCTGTGTCTGAATAAAGTCCAGATGATTTGAGAAAAGCAAACATGAGCTCCTTCGGCAAGGACTGATCTGCATTTCTGTGAAAGTTTCCATGCATTTTCTTGTCGAGGAGCTGTTGGCAGAATTTTTTTACCTCTGCTTTCTTTACTTGGGCTTCTAGAAGTGAGGCATTTAGATGGACTAATGCACTGACTTCACTTCAAATGTTAAGATTGAGCCCAAGGGTCTCGGCCGCCTGCTCCGCGGCTTTGTACAGGAACGTTCCTTTGCAAATTATCTCGTGATTCCTGACCATTTTTAGGAGAGCATCTCTTCCATTTGCGACGATGTAGGAGGTAATTAGGACAATTCGGTTACAAAGATATTGAAGATTTTGAATTCCACCCCAGCCTTGCTGTCGTTGGATGTAGAATCGCGGAACGGACGAATTGATATGAAAGCTCCTTTGCATACGTATGATCTTACGCGTGGCAATGTTGAGGGTCGTCAGCTCGTGCTTCGCCCACGAAATCACCCCAAACGATTAGAGTAGAACCGGGATGGCAATCATGTTAGTCACAGATATGCTGTTCAACGGCAACAGATTGCAAGACCAAATCTGTCGGAGACGCTTGTATCTGCTTCGGAGAGCCTCCTTTACTGATGTTATATCCTGAATGCGGCTGTCAGACATGACTAGGTATTGATAGGTCTCTCCAGCGTCGAGGTGTCCAATAACACTCATATATCCACGAGGTCAGAGTCCTCGGGAACGCCAGTAATTCATCCTCCCTTCAGATGAATCTTGCCACATTTGTCCAGACCAAAGTCTAACCAATTTCTTCTGTGTACTTCTCGACAACACTTAAAGCACTCTGAAGTTGCCTTGTACCAAAATAGTGGATCTTCAGGCCGTCCAAATCAAATACATGAGTGACTTTATTCTTGGGACCATTAGTGTCGCCGCAGAGGTACCCAGGAGAATTGTGTAGTACGAGCGATAGTGGCAGAAGATTGATGCGAAAAAGGAGAGAGCTCATGTTACAGTCCCGATAGCATGTCTACCTCTGAAAGGTAATGCTGTTCGTTGTCACACGATAATTCATAGATGAGATAGTGAATCTGGTTTTCCAAACGGGCATAAATCTCTTTATGCATCTCCCTATGTGTGGATGGACCTTCAAGCTTTGAAATAGACATATGATAAGTCTATAGGAGATTGAATCGAAAGCTTTCCGGTAATCAATCCAGGCCACTGTAAATTAGCAATATCTCTCGGCAGCCTGCTACGCCTTTTTTCGAGCCACATTGTTCGTACATATCTCCCCACACAGGTTCAATCCTCCGAACAATTCTTTTGTTCATGATACCTGTGAAGATCTTATGCAGCGTGTTTAGACAAAAAATTGACCTGTAGTTCCTTGGGTTGGAGAAGTCGCCTTCCTTTTGAAGGATTAGAGTGCGTCCTCATACCAGACACTGCGAAAAGGGCTTTTTTTACTTTAAATATGAGGTGAAGATACGCGCCAGATGTTGGTGTGTAGCTGTAAACTTCTTCCACCATAAGTTCTTAATGCCATCTGGTCCTGCAGCGAAGATGTTCTTTGTGCCCCTCAGTGCTTTCTTCACCTCTTCACCAGTGATTGATGGACATTCCACCTCAGATATTATAATTTTGTCGCGAAGCTCTTTGAAGCGGATGATATTCTCAGCTTTTGCCTTTAATTGTGGTTAGACCTCGTAAACCTTTATCCAAAATGTCTCGACTCCGTCGGGCTTGGACGGATTTTTGACAGAAACAGGGAAATCGCTGATGAAGCGCGATGGGTCAGAGAGAAATGGTCGATTCACCCTGACCCTACCCTCCCTCTTCTGTATTATCTTTTTCGCATCAGATAACACCCCTATTTTGTCAAAAGTGTGCTGCTTGATTGTCAAAAGTGTGCTGCAGATTGTGGACGAACTTTCAGACCCTTTTCGATAAACAGCCTACATGATGTTATGTAGTCAATGACACACTGAACACGGAATGCATTCTGTATTGCTCAGCCAATCTTCTAGTTCATTTGGTGCAAGCTTCTTTTGGTCATTTGATCCATCGGCGTTTTTAGCCTTCGATTTGAATCAGCTCAAGCTCTCGCCACACCATAAACTGAACAATTGATGGGCCAGAGGTCGGACTTCTCCGAGATAGCTGCACGACGGGAGGTATCTATTTCAGCCAGATCTTGGGGCTCAGGAGGAACCTGGTCCTAATGTCGCTTCCTCCTCTTCGTCTGCGGCTTTCTCATGCAGTGGTTGGGGAAGCGCTCTGCGTTCATATCCTGTTCGCGAGAGGTAGGCAGCTTCATTTCGCAAAGACGACGCGCCATGAAGCCTCTGCGAACAGGGATAATGCTGGCATCGTAGCAGTTTAGGAATTCATCCTGAGTCGATCCGCCCTCTCAATAGTGTGAGCGACCCGCCGGTCCGTCGTTGTGTTTTCATGAAAATTATTATCAGTTCCTCTAACTCTAGGGCAATCCGCACTGTTTGCCAACCCATTGTCGGGTGCTTTGCGCGTTCGATCGTTTTGAACCGCTACATACTCTATGAGGTCGCGCGGCATCCTAGAATCACCGTTGTAAGACGCCTCACCCACGTGCCATTCAGCTTTCCGCACAGTTGCTACGCCTCAGTTTGGGGTTGTTTTCTTCAGCACCATGCCTGGACAATTGTCGGCGACTGCTTATTGAGTATTGTAAACGTATTAAGCAGAAACCCTCGGTACAGAGACCTTCTATCCGCAACCACAGGACGCGTCTGCCCAACGGACACGTTCTGTAAATGTGACATAACGAAAAGGGAACATTTATACATACCTGTTACAATCGTGTGCCATAACAATTACTGAACATAACGGTCACACTGTTCTGTAACGCTATTACTGTAAGGATACGTAACAGGTCTGGAATTCTGTTATGTAACTAATATAGAACAGAGTGATAGAACTGTTATGTCACTAGGATGTCACAGGTGTTCCAAGAACGGAACGTGAAGGTCACATTGTTCTGTAACGCTGTTACTGTAAGGATATGTAACAGTTCTAGAATTTTATGATGTAACTAATATAGAAAAGAGTGATAGAACTGTTCTGTCACTGAAATGTCACGGATGTTTCAAGAACAGAACTTGAAGGTTGCATTTTTCTGTAATGCTTTTACTGTAAGGATATGTAACAATTCTAGAATTCTGTGATGTAACTCATTTATAACAGAGTGATGAAACTGTCATGTCACTAGAATGTCAAACGTGTTCCAAGAACAGAACAAAAAGGTCACATTGTTATGTAACAATGTTACTGTAAGGATATATAACAGTTATAGAATTCTGTAATATAAGTAATATAGAACAGGGTGATGAAACTGTTATGTCACTGGGATATCACACGTGTTCCAAGAATGGAACATACAGGTCACGTTGTTCTGTAACGCTGTGACTGTAAGGATATGTAACAGTAATAGAATTCTGCGATGTAACTAATATAGAACAGAGTGATGGATGTCACTGTTATATGACTAGAATGTGACAGGTGTTCCGAGAAAGGAACATACAGGTCACATTGTTCTGTAACGCTGTTACTGTAAGGATATGTCACAGTTCTAGAATTCTGCTATGTAACTTACATAGAATAGAGTGATAGAACTTTTATGTCACTAGAATGTCACAGGTGTTCCAAGAACGGAACATGAAGGTCACATTGTTCTGTAACGCTGTTACTGTAAGGATATTTAACGAATCTAGAGTTCTGTGATGTAACTGATATAGAACAGAGTGATAGAACTGTTATGTCACAAGAATGTCACACGTCTTCCAAGAACGGAACATGAAGGTCGCATTGTTCTGTAACGCTGTTAATGTGAGGATATGTAACAGTTCTATAATTATGTGATGTAACTAATATAGAACAGGGTGAAGGAACTGTCATGTCACTAGAATATCACACGTGTTCCGAAAACGGAACATAAAGGTCACGTTGTTCTGTAACACTGTTAATGTAAGGATATGTGACAGTTATCGAATTCTGCGATGTAACTAATATAGAACAGATGGATGGAACTTTCATGTCACTAGAATGTCATAGGTGTTCCAAGAACGGAACATAATGGTCACATTGTTCTGTAACGCTGTTACTGTAAGGCTGTGTAACTGTTTTAGAATTCTGTGAATTAACTGATATAGAACAGAGTGATGCAACTCTTATGTCACCAGAATGTCACACTTCTTCCAAGAAAGGAAAGTAAAGATATGTAAAAGTTCTAGAATTCTGTGATGTAACTAATATGGAACGGGGTGATGAAACTGTTATGTCACAAGAATATCACAGGTGATCCGAGAACGGATCATGAGGTCACATTGTTCTCTAACGATGTTACTGTAAGGATATGTAACAGTTCTAAAATTATGTGATGTAACTAATATAGAACAGAGTGATGGAACTGTTATGTCATTAGAATATCACGCATTTTCCAAGAACGGAACATGAAAGTCACATTGTTCTGTAACGCTGTTAATGTGAGGATATTTAAGAGTTCTAGAATTCTATGACGTAACTAGTATAGAACAGACTGATAGAACTGTTATGCCACTAGACTGTCACAGGTGTTCCAAGAACGGAACACGGAGGTCACATTGTTCTGTAACGCTGTTACTACAAAGATATGTAAGAGTTCAGCAATTCTGTTATGTAATTAATATAGAACAGAGTAATAGAACTGTTATGTCACTAGAAAGTCACAGGTGTCCCCAGAACGGAACATGAAGGCCTCATTGTTCTGTAACGCTGTTAATGTGAGGATATGTAACAGTTCTATAATTCTGTGATGTAACTAATACAGAACAGGGTGATGGAACTGTCATGTCACTAGAATATCACACGTGTTCCAAGAACGTAACATAAAGATCACGTTGTCTTGTAACGCTGTTACTGTGAGGATATGTAACAGTTCTAGAATTCTATGATGTAACTAGTATAGAACAGAGTGATAGAACTGTTTTGTCACTTGAATGTCACAGGTGTTTCAAGAACGGAACATGAAGGTCACATTGTTCTGTAACGATGTGACTGTAAGGATATGTAACAGTTCCAGAATTATGTGATGCAACTAAAATAGAAGAGAGTGATGGAACTAATATAGAACAGAGTGATGGACCTGTTATGTCACTAGAATGTCACACGTGTTTCTAGAACTGAACATGAAGGTCACAATGTTCTGTAACGCTGTTAATGTGAGGATATGTAACAGTTCTAGAATTATATGATGTAATAATATACAACAGAGTGATGTAACTGTTATGTCACTAGAATGTCACACGTGATCCAAGAATGGAACATAATGGTCACGTTGTTCTTTAACGCTATTAATGTAAGGATATGTAACAGATATAGAATTCTGTGATGTAACTGATATAGAACAGTGTGATGGAACTGTTACGTCACTAGAAAGTCACACGTTTTCCAAGAACGGAACATGAAGGTCACATTGCTCTGTAACGATGTTACTGTGAGGAAATGTACCAGTTCTAGAATTATGTGATGTAACTAATATGGAACAGGGTGATGAACCTGTTATGTCACTCGAATGTCACAGGTGATCCGAGAACGGAACACGGAGGCCACAGTGTTCTGTAACGATGTGACTGTAGGGATACGTAACAGTTCTAGAATTGTGTGATGTAACTAATATAGAACAGAGCGATGGAACTGTTATGTCACTAGAATGTCACACGTGTTCCAAGAACGGAACATGAAGGTCACATTGTTTTGTCACGCTGTCAATGAGAGGATATGTAACAGTTCTAGAATTATGTGATGTAACTAATATATAACAGAGTTATGGAACTGATTAGTCAATAGGATGTCACACGTGGTTCTAGAACGGAACATGAAGGTCACATTGTTCTGTTACGATGTTAATGTGAAGATATGTAACAGTTCTAGAATTATGTGATGTAACTAATATAGAACAGATTGATAAAACTGTGTTGTCACTAGAATGTCACACGTGTTCCAAGAACGGAACCTGAAGGTCCCATTGTCCCGAAACGCTGTCAATGGGAGGATATGTGACAGTTCTAGAATTATGTGATGTAACTAATATATAACAGAGTGATGGAACTGTTATGTCACTAGAATGTCACAGGTGATCCGAGAACGGAACATGAAGGTCACATTGTTCTGTAACGCTGTTAATGTGAGGATATGTAACAGTTCTATAATTATGTGATGTAACTAATATAGAACAGGGTGATGGAACTGTCATGTCACTAGAATATCAAACGTGTTCCAAAAACGGAACATAAAGGTCACGTTGTTCTGTAACGCTGTTAATGTAAGGATATTTGACAGTTATAGAATTCTGCGATGTAACTAATATAGAACATAGTGATGGAACTGCTATGTCACTAGAATGTCACGCGTGTTCCAAGAACGGAACATGAAGGTCAAATTGTTCTGTAACGCTGTTAATGTGAGGATATGCAACAGTTCTAGAATTCTGTGATGTAACTAGTATAGAACAGAGTGATAGAACAGTTATGCCACTGGACTGTCACAGGTGTTCCAAGAACGGACTATGAAGGTCACATTGTTCCGCAAAGATGTGTGGAAGGATATGTAACAGTACAGGAATTCTGTTATGTAACTAATATAGAACAGAGTGATAGAACTGTTATGTCACTAGAATTATACAGGTGTTCCAAGAACGGAAAATCAAGGTCACATTGTTCTGTAACTATGTGAATGTGAGAATATGTAACAGTTCTAGAATTCTGTTATGTAACTAATATAGAACAGGGTGATGCTACTGTAATGTCTCCAGAATGTCACACTTGTTCCACAAAAGGAACATTAAGGCACTTTTTTCTGCAATGCTGTTACTGTAAGTATATGTAACACTTCTAGAATGATGTGATGTAACTATTATAGAACAGAGTGATAGCACTGTTATGTCACTAGAATGTCACTCGTGTTCCCAGAACGGAACATGAAGGTCACATTGTTCTGTAACGCTGTTACCGTAAGGATATGTAACTGTTCTAGAATTCTATGATGTAACTAATATAGAAGAGATTGATAGAACTGTTATGTTGCGAGAACGTCACACTTGTTCCAAGAAGGGGAAATACAGCTCACTTTGTTCTGTAACGCTGTTATTGTAAGGATATGTAAGAGTTCTAGAATTATGTGATGTAACTAGTATAGAACAGGGTGATGAATCTGTTATGTCACTTGAGTATCACACGTGTTCCAAGAACGAAACATAATGGTCACATTGTTCTGTAACGCTGTTATTGTGAGGATATCTAGCTATTCTATAATTCTGTGATGTAACCAATATAGAACAAAGTGATGAAACTCTCATGTCACCAGAATGTCCCACTTGTTCCAAGAGAGGAAAATACAGTTCATTTTTTTCTGTAACGCTGTTTCTGTAAGGATATGTAACAGTTGTAGATTTATGTGATGTGACTAATATATAGCAGATTGATGGAACTGTTATCTCACTAGAATGTCACACGTGTTCCAAGAACGGAACATAATGGTCACATTGTTCTGTAACGCTGTTATTGTTAGGATGTGTAACAGTTCTAGAATTATGTGATGTAACTAGTATAGAACAGGGTGATGTATCTTTTATGTCACTTGAGTATCACACGTGTTCCAAGAACGAAACATAATGGTGACATTGTTCTGTAACGCTGTTACTGTGAGGATATCTAGCTATTCTAGACATCTGTGATGTAACCAATATAGAACAAAGTGATGGAACTCTCATGTCACCAGAATGTTCCAGTTGTTCCAAGACAGGAAAATACCGCTCATTTTTTTCTGTAACGCTGTTACTGTAACGATATGTAACAGTTCTAGAATTCTGTAATGTAACTAATATAGAACAGAGTGATAAAACCGTTATGTCACTAGAATGTCACACGTGTACCAAAACGGCACATAATGGTCACATTATTCTGTAACGCTGTTACTGGACGGATATGTGACAGTTCTAGAATTCTGTGATGTAACAAATATAGAACAGAGTGATAGATCTGTCATGTCACTAGAATGTCACACGTGTTTCAAGAACGGAACATAAAGGTCACATTATTCTGTAACGCTGTTAATGCGAGGATACGTAACAGTTCTATAATTATGTGATGTAACTAATATAGAACAGAGTGATGGAATTGTTATGTCACTAGAATATCACACGTGTTCCAAGAACGAAACATGAGGGTCACATTGTTCTGTAGCGCTGTTAATGTGAGGATATGTGACAGTTCTCGAATTATGTGATGTAACTAATATAGAACAGAGTGGTGGAACTGTTGTCACTAGAATGTCACACGTGTTCCAAGAACGGAACATGAAGGTCACATTGTTCTGTAGCGCAGTTACTCTAAGGATGTGTAACTGTTCTAGAATTTGTAATGTAACTAATATATAACAGAGTGATGGAACTCTTATGTCACCAGAATCTCACACTTGTTCCAAGAAAGGAACATAGATGTCACTTTGTTCTGTAACACTGTGACTGTAAGAATATGTAACAGATCTAGAATTCTATAATGTAACCAATATAAAACAGAGTGATGAAACTGTTATTTCACTAGAATGTCACAGGTGATCCGAGAACGGAACATGGAGGCCACATTGTTCTGTAACGATGTGACTGTAAGGATATGCAACAGTTCTAGAATTATGTGATGTAACTAATATAGAACAAAGTGGTATAACTGTTATGTCACTAGAATATCACGCGTGTTCAAAGAACGGAACATTAAGGTCACATTGTTCTGTAACGCTGTTAATGTGAGAATATGAGGCAGTTCTAGAATTCTGTGATGTAACTATTATAGAACAGAGTGATAGAACTGTTAGGCCGCTGGACTGTCACGGGTGTTCCAAGAACGGAACACGGAATTCACATTGTTCTGTAACGCTGTTGCTGTGAAGATATGTAAGAGTTCAGGAATTCTGTCATGTAACTAATATAGAACAGAGTGATAGAACTGTCATGTCACTAAGATGTCACAGGTGTTCCAAGAACGCAATATGAACGTCACATTGTTCTGTAACTATGTGAATCTGAGAATATGTAACAGTTCTAGAATTCTGTTATGTAACTAATATAGAACAGGGTGATGCTACTGTAATGTCTCCAAAATGTCACACTTGTTCCACAAAAGGAACATTAAGGCACTTTTTTCTGCAATGCTGTAACTGTAAGTATATGTAACACTTCTAGAATTATGTGATGTAACTATTATAGAACAGAGTGATGGAACTGTTATGTCACAAGAATTTCACAGGTGTTTCAAGAACGGAACATGAAGGTCACATTGTTCTGTGACGATGTGACTGTAAGGATATGTAAACGTTCCAGAATTATGTGATGTGACTAATATAGCACAGACTGATGGAACTAATATGATACAGAGTGATAGAACTGTCATTTCACTAGATTGTCACTCGTGTTCCAAGAACGGAACATGAAGGTCACATTGTTCTGTAACGCTGTTACCGTAAGGATACGTAACTGATCTAGAATTCTGTGATGTTACTAATATAGAACAGAGTGATAGAATTGTTATGTCACTAGAACGTCACACTTGTTCCAAGAAGGGGAAATACAGCTCACTTTGTTCTGTAACGCTGTCATTGTAAGGATATGTAATAGTTCTAGAATTATGTGATGTAACTAGTATAGAACAGGGTGATGGATCTGTTATGTCACTTGAGTATCACACGTGTGCAAAGAACGAAACATAATGGTCACATTGTTCTGTAACGCTGTTACTGTGAGGATATCTAGCTATTCTATAATTCTGTGATGTAACCAATATAGAACAAAGTGATGGAACTCTCATGTCACCAGAATGTCCCACTTGTTCCAAGAGAGGAGAATACAGCTCATTTCTTTCTGTAACGCTGTTTCTGTAAGGATATGTAACAGTTCTAGAATTATGTAATGTTACTAATATAGAACAGATTGATAAAACTGTTATGTCACTAGAATGTCACACGTGTGCCAAAACGGCACATAATGGTCACATTGTTCTGTAACGCTGTTACTGTACGGATATGTGACAGTTCTAGAATTCTGTGATGTAACTAATATAGAAAAGAGTGATAGAACTGTCGTGTCACTAGAATGTCACACGTGTTTCAAGAACGGAACATAAAGGTGACATTGTTCCGTAACGCTGTTAAGGTGAGGATACGTAACAGTTCTCGAATTATGTGACGTAACTAATATAGAACAGAGTGATGGAATTGTTATTTCACTAGAATGTCACGTGTTCCATGAACGGAACATGAGTGTCACATTGTTCTGTAACGCTGTTAATGTGAGGATATATAACGGTTGTAGAATTATATGATTTATTAATATAGAACAGAGTGATAGAACTGTTATGTCACTAGAATGTCACACGTGTTCCAAGAACGGAACATGAAGATCACATTGTTCTGTGACGCTGTTAATAGGAGGATATGTAACAGTTCTAGAATTCTGTGATATAACTAGTATAGAACAGAGTTATAGAACTGTTATGTCACTAGTATGTCATAGGTGTTCCAAGAACGGAACAAGGAGGTCACACTGTTCTGTAACGCTGTTAATGTGTGGATATGTAGCACTTCTAGAATTGTGTGATGTAACTAATATAGAACAGAGTGATGGAACTGTTATGTCACTAGAATGTCACACGTGTTCCAAGCACGGAACATGAAGGTCACATTGTTCTGTAACGCTGTTGATGTGCGGATATGTAACACTTCTAGAATTATGTGATCTAACTAATATAGAACAGAGTGATGGAACGGTTATGTCATTAGACTGTCACATGTTTCCAAGAACGGAACATGAAGGTCACATTGTTCTGTAACAATGTGAATGTGAGAATATGTAACAGTTCTAGAATTCTGTTATGTAACTAATATAGAACAGGGTGATACAACTGTAATGTCAATAGAATGTCACACGTGTTTCAAGAACGGAAAATGAAGGTCACATTGTTCTGTAACAATGTGACTGTAAGGATATGTAACAGTTCTAGAATTACGTGATGTAGCTAATATAGAACAGAGTAATGGAACTGTTATGTCACTAAAATGTCAAGCGTGTTCCAAGAACGGAACATGAAGGTCACATTGTTCTGTAACGCTGTTGATGTGCGGATATGTAACAGTTCTGGAATTATGTGATCTAACTAATATAGAACAGAGTGATGGAACGGTTATGTCATTAGAATGTCACATGTTTCCAAGAACGGAGCATGAAGGTCACATTGTTCTGTAACAATGTGAATGTGAGGATATGTAACAGTTCTGGAATTATGTGATGTAACTAATACAGAACAGAGTGATAGAACTGTTGTGTCACTAGAATGTCAGAGGTGTTTCAAGAACAGAACATGAAGGTCACATTGTTCTGTAACGCTGTTAATGTGTGGATATGTAATACTTCTAGAATTATGTGATGTAACTAATAAAGAACAGAGTGAGGGAACTGGTGTGTCACGTAAATGTCACACGTGTTCCATGAACAAAACATGAAGGTCACATTGTTCTGTCACGCTCTTCATGGCAGGATATGTAACAGTTCTAGAATTAAGTGATGTAACTAATATAGAACAGAGTGATGGAACAGTTATGTTACTAGAACGTCACACTTGTTCCAAGAAGGGAAAATACAGCTCACTTTGTTCTGTAGCGCTGTTATTGTAAGGATACGTGACAGTTCTAGAATTATGTGATGTAACTAGTATAGAACAGGGTGATGGAACTGTTATGTCACTAGAGTATCACACGTTTTCCAAGAACGAAACATAATGGTCACATTGTTCTGCAACGCTATTACTGTAAGGATGTGTAACTGTTCTAGAATTCTGTGAGGTAACTAATATAGAACAGAGTGATGGAATTCTTATGGCACCAGAATGTCACACTTTTTCCAAGAGAGGAAGATAAATGTCACTTTGTTCTGTAACGCT
Organism: Andricus grossulariae; assembly: GCA_011634705.1. Lineage (NCBI taxonomy): Eukaryota > Metazoa > Arthropoda > Insecta > Hymenoptera > Cynipidae > Andricus > Andricus grossulariae. Next base: position 82,206,961 of record JAABKJ010007545.1, on the reverse strand, counting down.
GTTACTGTAAAGATAAGCAACAGTTCTAGAATTCTGTGATGTAACTAATATCTAAAAGGAAGATGAAACAGTGATGTCACTGGAATGTCACAGGTGATCCGAGAACGGAACATGGAGGCCACATTGTTCTGTAACGATGTCCTGTGAGGATATGTAACAGTTCTAGAATTGTGTGATGTAACTAAAATGGAAGAGAATGATGAAACTGTGATGTCACTAGAACGTCACACTTATTCCAAGAAGGAAAAATACATCTCACTTTGTTCTGTAAAGCTGTTATTGTAAGGATATGTAACAGTTCTAGAATTATGTGATGTAACTAATATAGAACAGAGTGGTGGAACTGTTATGTCACTAGAATGTCACAGGTGTTCCAAGAACGGAACATGATGGTCACATTATTCTGTAACGCTGCTAATGTGAGGATATGCAACAGTTCTAGAATTATGTGATGTAACTAATATAGAACAGAGTGATGGAACTCTTATGTCACTAGAATGTCACACGTGTTCCAAGAACGGAACATGAAGGTCACATTGTTCTGTAACGCTGTTACTGTGAGGATATGTAGCAGTTCTAGAATTCTGTGATGTAACTTATATATAACAGAGTGATGGAACTCTTATGTCACTAGAATATCACACGTGTTCCAAGAACGGAACATGAAGGTCACATTGTTCTGTAACGCTGTTACTGTGAGGATATGTAACAGTTCTGGAATTCTGTAATGTAACTGATATGGAAGAGAGTGATAGAACATTTACTGAAACATTCAATAGAATGTAACATCCCTGCTGGAAGTAAAGAGATAGAAATCCTATATCTTTCTATCTCCTTCTATCTCTGAGATAGAAAGGGAGAAAAATTGTTTATCCCTTTCTATCTCTCACCTATCCCCTCTATCTCTTTCTATCTCCATATCCATCCACATCCACGCTTATCTCTTTGAATCTCCTCTTTTTAATCCCTTTCTATCTCTTATCGATCTCCGCTTATACCTTTCTATCTCTTGTCTATCTCCACCTATCTCTTGTCTATCTCCGTCTATCTCCGCCTATCTCCTTCTATCTCTTGTCTATCTCCGTCTATCTCTTTCTATCTCCATCTCAATCCACAGCAACGCCTATCTCTTTGAATCTCCTCTTTTCTATAACTTTCTATCTCTTATCCATCTGTACCTATCTCTTTCTATCTCTTTGTCAATCACCATTGTCTCCTATATCTTTCAATCCCCATTTCTCTATCTCTTTATATATTTCGCCTATTCCTGTCTATCTCTTTCTATCTCCTTGTCAATTATCGTTATCTCCTATCTCTTTTAATCCCCAGGTCTCTATCTCTTTCTACTCACTTGCCAATCACCGTCCTCTCCTATCTCTTTCAATCCCCACTCCTCTATCACTTTCTATCTCTGCATACACCTGTATATCCCTTTTTATCTCCTTGATAATCTCAATTATTTTCTATATTTTTCAATCTCCAATTATCTATCCCTTTCTATCTCCATATCAACTCACATCCACACCAATGTCTTTGAATCTCCCCTTTTCTATCTCCTTCTATCTCTTGTCTATCTCCGTCTATCTCTTTCTATCTCCATCTAAATCCACATCAACGCCTATCACTTTGAATCTCCTCTTTTCTATAACTTTCTATCTCTTGTCTATATCTACTTATCTCTTTCTATCTCATTGTCAATCAATATTGTCTCCTATCTCTTTCAATCCCCATTTCTCTATCTCTTTATATAGCTCGCCTATTCCTGTCGATCTCTTTCTATCTCCTTGTCAATTACCGTTATCTCCTATCTCTTTTAATCCCCATGTCTCTATCTCTTTCTACCCACTTGACAATCACCGTCCTCTCCTATCTCTTTCAATCCCCATTCCTCTATCACTTTCTATCTCTTTATACACCTGCCTATCCCTTTCTATCTCCTTGACAATCTCAATTCTCTCCTATCTTTTTCCATCTCCAGTTATATATCCCTTTCTATCTCCATATCAACTCACATCCACACCTATCTCTTTGAATCTCCTCTTTTCTAACTCTTTCTATCTCTTGTATATCTCCGTCTGTCTCTTTCTATCTCCTTATCAATCACTTTTCTATCCTAGCGCTTCCAATCCCCATTTCTCTATCTCTTTCGACCTCCTTGGCAATCACCGTCCTCTCTTATCTCTTTCAATCTCCACATCTCTATCTCTTTCTATATCTTGCCTATTCATGCCCATCCCTTTCTATCTCCATATAAATTCACATCCTCACCTATCTCTTTGAATCTTCTCTTTTCTATCTCTTGTATGTCTCCGCCTATCTCTTTCTAGCTCTTTATATACCTGTCTACCCTTTTCTATCTCCTTTTCTATCTCTATTTGATTTATCACTTTTAATCTCCAGTTATCTATCCCTTTCTATCTCCAAATCAATTATTCACATCCACACCTACCTCTTTAAATCTTCTCTTCTCTATCTCTTTCTGTCTCTTGTCTGTCTCCGCCTATTCCTTTCTATCTCCTTATCAATCACCGTTTTCTCTCATCTCTTTCAATCTCCACATATCTATATCTTTCTATATCTCGCCTATTCCTGCCCATCTCTATCTAAGTTAGTACACTGTATCTTCTTTATATGCGAAACGAATATTAAATCATCAGGAATTTCCATAAACACGTTTAAAGTTACATATGTGTTAACATTGTCATACTGAAAAACGTCGATTTCGCAAATTTCTTTAGACTTCAATATTACAAAAGAGTCGTTTGTTTTAGTCGACCTGACATACTTAGTACTATGAAATACTGTAAACTTGAATATACAATGGTTATACAGTTGAATCTCATCTTTAGTTTTACCATGAGATCCAAGGAGTAGAATTACATCGTCTGTCTTGACGGAGTTTTTACAACTAGGATGAGGAAAAAGCTTTTCACAAAAGCTTACACAAGTTTCAGAGGATGCAAGTTCTTTACAGGTTTGCTGAAAAGTGAGCCTTAGTAATGTTCGTACTGCTATTTGATCGTACAACCCCATTGGTCCAGTTATTTCTCTTTTGAGATAAAAAATATCACCTTCGAAGGGAAACGTTGATGTAGTCCACAGAGGTCCAGTCATGCGAACTGAATCGACTAAATGCAGTAAACTGTGAACATTAAAAGTCATTACGCTATGGCCATACACTTCTTGGCATTTCACAACAAAAATTAGCAATTTTTGTTCACAGAGTCTTAATTCTATTTCAGAAATAGAAGCTTGTAACAATATGAAGACACTTTCTACGAGCAGGGCATAATGATCTAGTGCTGATGCTGGTATTAGACCCTGTAGGCATATTAAAGATTAGAAGAGTAGCTAAGATCGCCATTCGGTAGCTTTCCACTTAGCTTTATCCTTTATTGCTTTTATAGACGATGAATTTCGTGCGGAGGAGAGACTTTTTAGATTGTATTTTCGTAATCTTTCCTATGACATTTGTCACATCTTAACTTGACAGATTTTTCTTGTACAGGATAACGCATTGCATTATGATCATATACACCACTCTCATAGCACCAGCTGCATCCACTGTACCCGTTAAACTGAAGTCTATTCTGTAAAATAGGCCGAGCTACTGAATCAACTGAGCAGCACAAAGGAACAACGATTAATGTTATAGGCGTCCCATTCTCATCAGTTGTTTCGATTCCCACCTCAAACAAATGATTCAATTCATTTACGAAATGCTTCATATAAGCATTCATAAATTCAGGTGATGGCTCTTTTCGATCTATGCCTGAAGAGTGTGTGTGAAGCGCAATGACCGACTCTATCACGTTAGATTTGAAAAGATGCATACCCCAGTTTTCTTCTAAAATCGGGCTTGAGCTGATCTCCTAATATTTTTATATCAGTAGCTCACAGGAAAATGTTTCAGGACAAAATTGATATGCCTAAAATAGAATTATCAATTTGCTTTTAACTAAATGCTTTTCCATAAAACGACTAAAGTTTCAATTTTAATCAAAATTCTGTTCGAACATACAAAGTTAAGTTTTTTCAAAGAGAACAGCGACAATACGTAACAATAATAAAAAGAAAAATCTTTGAAAATATTGCCAAAAAAATCTTCGAAAAACAGTGCGAGGCTACGATTATGCGACAGATCATCATTCAATTTTAATGCTAGTCGCATTGAGACTGTCAAACTTGAAAAATCAAAACGTAAAATATATCACCAATTTCATTGTGAACATTTAGAATTGAATAGTTTCTCATTGAAACTTTTCAATTAGAAATTTATATATGCTTATGATGATAAAAATAAAAATATGTCGTATTTTCACTCAGATTGCTAGATACTATAAGTTGAGAGTGTAATTTAGTCACAAACCTTGATAATTATTTATTAATTCCAAAAATTCTATTTCACAAACTTGGTGCATCCAAAATCTCCCACTGTTCGATCGGAATAATGACTGCAATATAAATTTAGGTTCATTCCGATTTTATTCTTGTAACATTTTACAAAGATTGTTTTTTTTATATTCTAGCGGTATGGGGTTTATTGTACCCGCGGCAGGCTTATTGTTCGAGCAGGTATGGTCACAAAATTTCGGTTTATAAACATACGCGTTTGACTAGAGTAATGAATGCGGGTAATTACTGCAGGTTGATTTTTTAAAATATCTCTTGCAACTCAATTAAATCCTTTTTCATTTGCTTAGACTTTTATTTACTTTTATTTCAATCTATTCAATGGACAATTTTTTATTTTCGAATTTTGGTTTAGTTATATTGTTCAAATTTGTATGAATTTCATCAAAGTCTCTTGAGCTGCCTCGAATTAATCTCAGTTGCCTCTGAATTTACTAGAATCAGTAGAATATTTTGCATTTTTTCAGTTCATTTATACCCATTTGAACGCATTAGAAATTGACCTAGAACTCTCATTAATTTATCCTGATTTTTTTTCAACTGTGCTGAACTTCATCCATTTCAGCTCTTGAAATTTAGGGGTTTTCCGAAAAACCAACAAGTATTTTATTTAAACCAATATAACTTTAAACCTGATCGATATATTCAAATCTTTCTTCCTGAGACTGGTGAGCCTGCGCTTTTTCTAAAAATATGAAAAGTGGATTTTCTAAAAATATTAAAAGTGGAATTTCTAAAAAACCTAACCTTTATCGTTTCTGTCATTTTCATCGTGAAAGTTCTGCTTTCATAAGGAAGACACCCTGTGATTTGTGAGGGGCTAAACTATTCTTCTGGTCATGACAAAAAGAAGAAATTGTATTAAAAAAAAAATTTTCATGACCATTAACATGATTCGACTTGCATAAAACTCACAGAATGTCTACATTATATAAGTAATAATTATTGTGTAATATTACATAAAAAACACAGTAGTTACGATAGAATCAACTTTTCAGGTTTTCAAAATTTGGTCAGGAAAATAAAGTTGAATCCAGAAAAAAAACGCTTTTTTTGTCTTTATTCCATAGTTTTCAATAATTCTAATATAGAAAAGACATTGTGTAAGCTTTATGCCGGCCAAAGCATGTTTGTGGCTGTGAGAATTTCTTTTGAAAAAATTGCATCTTTCTTCTTTTCTTGGGAACGATATAGGATAGCATGAAACTTATTTTCAGCATTTTGTCTTGTCTGTGCTCATTTTTCAGACTAATGCGAAAATTTAATTTTTCGTCAAACCTATCGTCAGAAATTATCGGTGCGATCAGCGAAAGTACTACATATTTACAATCACTGCCGACTTTGAAAGGTGTTTACTTGTTCCAAAATGGAGCGGGAAACTTATAAAAAACTTGAGAAAGCTTGTTGAATTATGCATCAATTAAGCCCTGATAAATATATTCTTAACATTTCAAAGAAAATATACCACGTATGAATTTGATATTTCTGCGACAATGTGCTAGGATGTGCCTCAAGTTGAAATCGCTCCATTTATATAGGAGTAATCACGTTTGAAATTGGCATGACGTGCACAGTTGGGAGTCTCCTATATGTGCACGTAGACTCTAAATTTCAACTTCCGATCGTATTGAGACGTGCACGGTTGGACGGGTACAATTTATGCACGTGGATTTTTCAGTGAAAAATCAAATGCTGTTTGTTGAGAGGTGCACAGTTGGAAGACTTTCATAGGTGTACCTGAACTTGTGAGTTGAAAATCTGATCGTATTAATCGAAACGTATACTTCTGAGAGGGTACCATCTGTGCACGTGGAATAGTAAATTGAAAATCTTATGGTATTCATTGAGACGTTCACAGTCGGGAGTCTCCTATCTGTGCATTTCAACAGTTGGGTGTATCCTATCTATGCACGTGGACTTGAAAGCTGTAAGCCTGATCGTATCAACTAAATCATGCACATGTGGGAGGGTACCATCCGTGCATGTGAAAAAGTTAGTTGAGTACTATCTGTGCACGTCTAAATGTTAATATGCGCAGTTGAGAGTCTTCCGTTTATGCACGTGCAGAGTTAAGAGTATCTTATCTGTGTATGTGAACCGTTGTTAGGGTAGCTGATAGTGTATTAACCGTAGACGTGAAGATTCGAGGGAAAAATCTGATCGCTATAATTGAGACATGCAGAGTTGGGAGTATACCATCTGTACACGTGGACTTGTAAGTTGAAACCCTAATCGTATTATTAGAGATGCGCATGTTTGGGAGTATCAGATCTGTGCACCTGGACTTGTCAGTTGAAAATCTGATCGTCTTGAGTCTCATATCCGTGCACGTACAGATTTGTGTGTATTTTATTTGCGTTCGTGAACAGTTGGTAGGGTAGCTGGTCGTATATCATTCGTCCTCGTCGAAATTTAGACGTGCACAGTTGTGCCTGTGGCATTCAATATGCACAGTTTCTCCGTGCACAGTTCTTTATTACACATCGCTTCATCTTCCCTGAAAGACGCCTAATTTTAATTTACAAATTAATATCTTGTAAACTATTTTTCGTAGGATATTTGCTCTAAAACATAGTGATTTTATTTTTAATCATTTTACCTATCTCTTAATCGAAAGTAACAATCCAAGAAAACGTATTGAGAAAATTTTGCGTTTTTACGTTTTTTAATAATGAGAAAAAATTGTTCGAGGAATGAGCCTGAAACTTTTCAGTGCTTTAACATGACGTATATCCAAATATTTTAAGATAAAGTTCTTTGTAATACTAATTTGTTCTAGAATTAAAAAAATAATTTTCAAAAATTGGTTGCGATAAAGTTGTCGAGAACTTATTCTCAAGATAACACGTTTATTATTTATTTGGATTAATTTATGATATATAGATATAAATATCTCGAACCACAAGCTCGACGCCTAAACCATATGAGATACGATAAGAATATGAAACGGAATAGCACCAGAATATAACTTGAATACTTCGTTAACTACAATTCTTAATTAACAAAAAAATCAGTTTTTTTCATAATTTCAAAAAATGGGGATCATTTGCTTTCTGGTCATTACGTCCACGCTCATCCTTAATTCTATTGGTAATTATAATAATACAGAAATTAAATATTATTTACTCGAAAACAAGATAAAAAGGAAAAAAATTTCATGAGTAGATTTGGTCAAAATCCTATCTAATTGAATTAAATGAATTTCACTAGTCAAAATTCATCATCCCACTTGACGGATTTTTATATCAAATTCTATTTATCTATGAATTTTATATTCTTCTATCATCATATTTTCAATAAAATTGAATCAAATCTTATCATGTATCAAAATCCAAGATTTGAAGCCTACACGGAGAAACTTTTGTTTGTAATGGTTGGTATTTCAATATTTATTTCTACAAGAGACGAAGAAAATTGGGGGCAGAGCGGAGATTGTGAAAATATTTTTAGAAATCGCTTATCGACGATTCGATCAATGCTATATAATATGATATGAGAACATGTTTTTTATCAGACAAATTTGATTATAATGGCGATCATCTATAATTTCATAAATGTCCTGTCGTTGAATTGATCAAAATGTGGAGAAATTAGTCTGTCTCCCTAATTCTCAGCCCACATCCCGTTATTTGTCAGTATATTTCCGACTTTGACCGAAAATTTCTGCAAAGCACTGTAATTCAGTAGTTTTCCTCACATTTTACATTCCTATTGGCAATGAAGATTTCTCTGACCCATTTTGCAGCATTGCATGCGACATGGCGTCGAGTGTCCTTTTTCAGGTCCTCAAGTGGCCCTTCCTTAACGAAGGAGTAGTCAAATGGGACAAACGCTGAGAAAATCACCAAGGGTTGGCGCATGCCCCCTGAATGATTTTCAGTCTTTATCACCACTAAGTCTGTAGACAAGAACCTCGGTTACACAATAAATTGAATTTTGCCTCTGAAACAAAGTGCTACCCTAAGTGCTGCTACCGGACCATCATAAGTAATTAATCCGCTCTTGTTACTCAATCCTCTTATTTTCGCCTTGTAATCCCAAGGTTCTTTTATTGAGGCAGAAGCCGTTTGCTCCCCTGCCAAATATTTGCTTGAGATAGCAGACATTCCTTTAGCGTGGTGACGTTTTATCTAGATGGAATCCAAAGTTAAAGGGGGGGTTAACGGGGGCCTTGATCCGTTTTTATATTTAAGTCTCCAGGAACTCAAATTTTCCTTTGAACTAGTCATAGGTCATCAGCATGATTCTTTCTGTAAAAAAAACATTGAATTGGACCACTTTTAGGTTGAAGATGGTTGAGGCTTATCGCAAAGGTATTAGTTTTGTGCAAAATTGAACTTCGTCGGTTTTCATAAAATCGTCATGTCTTGAAACCCTTTGTTTAAGAGAAAACGACTCTTACAAAGCTATCTATCTTTAGTCCGTAGTCTGTTGTCTGCAGTACCGGGCACGCACGATACATTTCGAAATATTGATCAGATTGGGTTGAGCTTTGACACACTCTTTGAAGATTTAAAAAGAGAGAACGAGTTCTTCAATAAGCTATTTTTGATAAACATTTCTAGCTTTATCCATTGCAAAAGCTTTCCAAAATATCTAACATTCGATTTTCCATACAAACTGTACGAGAATGAAAAAAGATGTTGAAAACACATTCTTTTCAATCGAAAGGCAAAACAAATTTAACAATCTCTTTGAAAGTAGACATTTGTATATTCTAGTCATATTTGTAGGAAACCTTCTGTATGTGTAGTATTATGCTGTGAACTAAGCCAAGCGCAAAGTGCAAGAGCGAGCATACACGAATCCTAGGCGCGCTCAAGCCTGCAAGTCGCAAGCGGTGGAAATGTTTCGCCACAACAAACAGATTTTTTTGTTGTTGTTGTAATTATCACTCTTGGCCCCCCTATACGACACCTTTTGCGGAGCGCCCTTGTGTATCCAGTGCGACACTGAATGAAGTGTGAAAAAAAATGTTTTTGAAGATTTCAATATAATAAAACGACCTACTCTTGGATATTTCTTTCTACTTTCAAAGAATGTAATCCTCTGTTTCTTCTTGCAGAGCTAAGTTCACAGTTTGATTGTTTTCCTAATGGCGAACCTATTCCCGGCATTCCTCGTGGCGAAGCATCTTCTTCTACTGACAGACAACATTCTCCTGCCGCGCCTCCTCTTCGTGACAGGTCGAGGTCTCCTCCTGCCAGGTTCACAACTCAACCTACCACGGTTGCGTCTTCTGACGGACGTGAATACGAACTTGATCAACTTCAATTTATTAGACTTACTTCTTATAAATATCCGCACCGGCAATACACGCTTCGAAGATATACTTTTCCGCCGAATAAACCAATTAGATTACTCACAAGAAAAAATGTCTATGGGCCTATGCCAAGCCAAGAACAAATTGTTTTATCAACATTCGATGGTGACGTCTTCGCTATACTGGAGAGTAGTAATGTTCTTGCTGGAATATATGCTCATAGTCCTCGAATTCACTCTACAGGACGGGCAAAATTAAACACGGAAAGCGGCATGATTACTCCATTAACCAAAGATGAAATTAGAGAAATTAAAGTAGGCACCTTACATCCACTCTCATTGAGTTTCAGAATAGAGCGTGTGAACCCGAGTAATATATAAGTTTCTATACAGTCACTCAAGTCACTTTTTTCTCAAATAACTTTTTAGCCAGTTCTTTAAATGAAAGGATCACTTGAGTCACTTATTCCAGTAAATTAACGCAAAGAATCAATTGATTCATCAATTTTTCTAAATTCCTTTCAATCCTTATGAAGTCAACCTGTATTCTTGCAAATTTCATTGAAATACACTGATCTGAATTACTATTTTTTTGGATATTGAATTTTTTATTTCACCTCGAATTCTTATGGATTTTTCAGATTTTTAATCAATAATTCTATTCACTTCAAGTCTGCTGAAACCAATGGAACATTTTACATTTTTTACATTTTGTTCGAATATTTTGAATTAATTTGAAATTCACCCTGAATTTTTACTAATTTGTCTTGAATTATTAAACTAATTTTTTCTTCAATTCACCTTGACGTGCTTTAAACTCACTGTACATTGCTAGGCATTTCATCAAATACTGTTTAATTCCTTGAGTTTTTCGCAGTCAATTTATAATTACATAATTCAAATTATTTTAAACTTACCTGTATTTTTTTGAATACCATCAAATTCTTCTCATATCCCTCTTATTTTAATTCAGTGGAATTGTATTTAATTCGTTGTTTTTTTACATTCGCTCCAATTCCGTTAATTTCGCAAAGTTTGATATGGCTCCTAGCGTACTATAGAATCCATTAAAAACTGCCTGCCGCAATTCAAATAATGAGAATAATTAAATACTTGCAAAAGCTATAAAATATTCTTATTCTTGTAAAAAAGACTTTAATTGAAATTCTTGTTTTAGACAATTGACTCTATCTCCCTCGAAACGTTAGACACGGTAGGGTCGCGGACAACAACGTATGAACAAAAAAGATGGTTATAAAGGTAGTGGTTATGGTTAATATATATATGTCAATTTTTCTGTCGAATTGCAAAAAAATGGGGACAGTGCATACTCTGGTCTTAACCTTCATGGCCATCCTTAGTTCTATTAGTAAATATATCTATATTATATAATTTTAAATACATTTTCAAGCTTTCCGCAAATAACACTCTTTCCGTCGTAATTCGTATTCTATCCCAATTACGATTTTATTTCGAACTTCATTAGATTTTGTCCGGAATGAATACAAATTCAATCTTCAATCGTCAAATAGAGCGTCGTAGGAACCCGATTTTCTAAGACCAGCCTCTTACAAAAGTTCAAAGAGCCATTTTTTTTATTATATGATGTAGATCGCAATTATATCCGGAGTACATCGCAAAAAAGTAAACAGAAATAGAAATGGATAAGAAGTTGTAAAATTGCATATATTTTGTTTCCTCAAAACAAGAATGAATTGATGTGAAGAAAAAAAGTGACGAGAATTTCGAGAGGTTCTTTGTAAGAGTATCGTTTCCCTACTGAAGAAATGTATAGAAAATAATAGACTCTGAAAAACTATCTAGAGAAAACAAAAAGTTGAATCTAATTATATACATTGATGAAGAATTGAATCAGAATTCATCAAGATATGAAGATTAAATAAAATTCTGCAAAGACATTAGTTAGAAAACGTATGAAATTAATTCAAGCTAACTTCACAAACAAATTACATATTTTTATGTCAATAGTTTGTTATAAAAATTCTATCAAATCTTGTTAGCACAAGAATTCTATCAAATCCTATGTTATGGATTCTTGGAAATTTTTATCCAACTCGATCTGCCCAGGAACCTTATACTTTTCTATCAACGGCTTCTCATTGAAATGGTATCAAATCTTGTCCACTTCAGACTCCTCTCAAATCCCAAATACCAAAATATCAGAAATTTTCATAACATTTTATCCGCCAAGGAATCTCATTCTTTCATGTCAAATTTTCTCATTGTATAAGATTTGATAGTCATTGAATTTGAAAATTATGTCAAGTGAAAACAAATGACCCTGCAGAAAAGAAAGATTTTCTTTGTTCGCAAATGAGATTCGAGTGTATTTTGTCTATAACAATTGATCATTCTTGTTAAAAGACAACCGTTTGTAACATGTTATTTTTCAGACGAAAGGAGTAACCCTGCAGTAAAGAATTTTTTTTATCTTCATGGAAAATAATTCTACGGCATTCAAACAACAAACGTTTACAAATTTGAAAGGCGTTGAAGACGCCTATAGCAGAAAACAGTATTCTGTCATAAGCGTAATTAGGGCGTTTTTGCAGTACACTTTTTTTATTGTTCATTACTTTTGGATAGCTTTAAACTTTTTAAATAATAAATCACAGAACTGTCGAGCCTTCTTTGAAAGAATTGAGAAATTCAATTCTGTTTTCACCAAAAATGTATGTTTCTAAGCAAACGAAAAAGAACATGCAGGATACAAATTTATTATGTTAAAATTCATATTTCATAATTTTGAGTGAACTTTCTGTCGTGCGTAACACTAAAAAACTGAACTGAAAAAAACCTTGAAAAAGTTGGAATTTCTTTGAGTTTTGAGTCTCTCTTAATCTTAAATTCGCCTTTAAACTACTGATAAATCATCAGAAAGACGCTTCACATAAACACAAATTGAGTTGAACGACTTTTAGGTTGAAGACTGTTGAGGCTGGTCGTGAAGATATTAGTTTAACGTAAAATTAGACTTCTTGGGCTTCATCAAATCTCCACGTTTTAAGATGCCCAAAGTCTGTAGTCTGTAATCTGCAGTCTGTAGTGTCGTATAGGCACAGTAAATTTCGAATGGCTATCCAATTTGGATTGAGCTTTGGCATACTTTTTGAAGCCTGAAAAGAAAGCGCGAGTTCCGTAACCATTCATTTTTGACCACCATCCATGGTATCATTAATGGTGGAAGCTTTTTGATAAACAAAACATTACGTTTTGCAGCAAAAATACATGAGATACGACAAAAACACAAAATATTTCTTATTCTTTCTCTGGTGGAACTTACGGTTTTTCTTTTAAACATTGAAACTACTCATATAATAGCCATAATGTTCATTATTAGAAATATATTATCAAATTATTAACTATGCAAATTTTTATTTTATAATGAATCAATAAGGAACTTAGAACTAAAATATTATATTATTCTCGTAAAAGAAATTATAAGTGATTCTAATGAAAATTAAGCCAGAGCCAGATCAAGAGGTTTTTATACGTAAGGTAAGTTGTATAAGTAAACCATAAATTATTGTGATTATATAATTTATTAGAGAATTACATACGCAGTCTATAGGTTCCGATTGATCTTTAGTAATATTTGAAAGTAAGATTCTCTATATAAATTATATTGTGAATTAAGCCGAGCTCTATTGGATATCTATATTTCCACCGGTTAATGTTTGAAGAACAAATGTTTTTGCGTATTCCAGAAAAGTAAAATGACCTGCTTTTGCAAAAACAAACATGAAATGTGATAGGAGTAATCCTGTCACATTTCATTTCCATAATTGAAAAGAATGGGGATCTTTTACACTATGGTCTTTACCTTGACGCTCATCCTCAATTATATTGGTAAGTATGATAATACTTAAGATAATAAATAAGAAATTCAATTCTATCAGCAGATTTGGTGAAAATTCTACCGAATTATATTAAACGAAATATAAAAATCAAAATTATTCAGCCCATTTGATAGATTTTTATATCAAATTCTATTTATCTAGAAATTCTATATTTTTCTTTCATCACATTTGTATTAAAACTGTATCAAATCACATCATGTATCAAATTCTATGTTCCGAAGTCTACACAAAGATACTTTTGGTTGTAAAATTTGGCATCATAATATTTACTTTTAAAGGAGACAAAGGGAGGTGGTGGCGAAGGGATTGAGAAAAGGTCGTACTTAAAATCTTTTCTTGTCGTACCTCAGATGAAAAATGCGGTTATCATAGTGAACGATTTATTCTTAGGTAAAGGGGTTGCGATAGATTATTTCAATGCTCTATTTTGATCGGGATTCTGCCTTCTCCAAACTGCAAAATTTGTATTATTTGATTTGGCCTCGTCTGAAAGGGTTGTCACATCTGTGAAGGATGATATAATCTACTTCCAAATTCTTAGAAATGAAACTTTTCACATTAATCAAGTATATTCGGAAAATTCAAATAATATAAATTCTCAGCTTTCTAAGAGAGGTAATTGTCAAAAACAAAAGGTACATATCGCCACGAAGCGAACAATCGTGAATGATTATAATCTTTCGTCTCGTGGTGATGATAATTCTGTCGCACGAAACGCTCTTATTGTCGATGACGATTCACGTTTAAATGTACATTGACTTGAACAATGAAAATGTGCATTAACAAGAACAATGAAAGCGAAATCGATTATGACTTTTGCTTGTCGATTTCATTCTCTGATTTGAATTATTAACGATCTTGAACAAATTAATTCCATATACTTTTAGAAAAAATCTAACGTAACAAAATAGTGTTGAATAGTACAGGCGATAAAGCTTAAAATTACCTCTCAAATATGCTTTGTTTGAAAGCAAGAAAGACGACATTTATTTTCCCATTCTTGGATAAAAAGGATTATCGCTCATTTATGAATACCTCGACTATCAATGTTGTTTTCCGGAAAATGCATGGCCACAAACATCATTTGGCCTGCATAAAACTCACAGAATGTATCTGTTATCTAAGCAAGACATTTTTTAAATATTGGATGAGGAGAAAAATTAGTTTGTACTTTTTCTTTGTTTTTCTTAAATTTTTGCTTATATAAAGAAAGCACGCCGTGACCACGAGAATTTGTTGTTGTTGATTAATTTAATTTCGTTCTTTTTTTGAGAACGATACGACATTGTGATAACTAGAAATCTCTATTTTCACGGCATCATTTTTGGGGTGTACTGTTTTTGAATAGAAGAACTTAATGCTACTATTTTCAATGTAGAATGAATGAATCTGGGTTCTCAGCAGCTGTCTCAATTTAGTACCACTCGAGACTGTTTTTTCCAAGTCTTACTATTTTTTTAAGAGAACTAAGTTTTTAAGAGAAATCCGATAATTGACGTTTTCGAACAAAATTCTCTTACCCGATAAAATACTTTTGCTCGCATGAAACTTGTAAGATTCTTTTGTCATTCAAGTAAATCAAAATGTAAATGACTCACAGTTTTGTCCGATAGATATTCGGAAAAATCGTTTTATTTCTTATAAATTTTCCTCGGTTGAAGTAAATAACTTTCTTTCCTTGGCAAGATTTATGATGAATGAATATATAAATATCTAAGAAGGACACGCTCGACGCATTTTTAATGAGTTAATGATCAAGATACCAGAATATTGAAGAGAATAACACCAGCATATAAATTAGAGACTCCGTTGAATAAAATTCTTTATTAACACATCAGTATTTTTTTTCATAATTGCAAAAATGGGATTAATTTACACTTTTGTCATTGCCTTAACGCTCACCCTCAATTCTATTTGTAAATATAATACTGTACTATATCTATCATTTTAAAACACGTTTTTATTAAGATCATATGCATACGCGTTGAAAAAATTGTCATAAACTGATACATGATCATATATGATCAGTGTTATATAGGAAGGACTTCGAAAGTTATGGTATAGATAATACAGTAATTGAAACGTATAATTTTGAGTTGAAAATGTTGAAAATTGTTGAAAAAAATGTTGAAAAATTCGTATCAGAGAACAGATGGAAATATATAGGAACTATTCGTATACTGATCCATTCCGCTTTTATAGAAATCAATAGAAATTACTTTCAAAAGTTTGATGGAAAAACATTTCCTTCTTAGCCGGACACCGTGGGACAATCCTAATCAATATGATTATTTTTTGTTTGATAGACTTTCTATTAAAAGCATTCTCAAACTAATTTCAGAGAGCTTTTTTTTTAATTAAGACTTGTTTTATTTTAGGAATGTGAAAAAAATTCGAAAAGAATTATTCTGTTATTCAAGTTGAATGGTGCCAAAAAAGCATAATTTTTTTAATTTGTACCACCAACTTTGCTCTATTTATAGAAGTTTTCTTAAAACCGAATATAATTATTACCTACTTATTTTGCGTTATTTAACGTAAACTACTTTTTTAGGTAAAACTATTTTCTTTTCTTTTAATAATCATATCTTGACAAAACAAATACCTATTCAACAAAGCTTTCAATCCGCAGGAACAATTATCTAATATTATTATAATAATATTATCACTGAATATTATCGAAACTACTGTACAAGTGTATTTTTTTATAGCAAATAAAAATTGTTGTATAAAGACAATCCATGATGATCAGATATTATTTTTCAGAAGATAAGTAATTTTACAGAAATTTGTGTAATAATTCCTAAAAATTTGTTCACTTAGTCAAATTAATAGCGAACCATACTCTTTGAATATAAGCGAAGCATATCAGTAAATATAACGTGATTCTCAAGTTAGCGTCGAAAGTTTTTGCCCCTGAAATGTAAATTCTTCATGAAGGTTGGTCAAGATTGTTTTTGAATGTCAACCTGTGGAAGACAAAATTTGGTTTGATTGATAATAAAAGAGTTATAAATTGATGAACTATTATTTTTGAAAGTCCAATTGTGACCATAAATTTTCATCCATTTTTTAAATATAAAATGGAACTAGAAGGTCAAAATATGTTGTATTATTGATGTATTCCAGTTACTTATTTACGTGTTCCGAAAATACAAATGAATTTTCTTTAAAGAATACTTTTTTCTAATTTAAAGTATTTTATTCTTAGAATAAAAATGAAATGTAGAACCACATTTGAAATCAGGTTTGCATGAAAAAACATCCGTAAAAAACATTATAAAAGAATTTGATAAACTGAAAGCTATGGGTTCTGTGGAGTTTTTGTACAGCAGAAAATGTATTTTTTGTAAGCAGGATTATTTATGCGTTTTTGCACACGAGTTTTGTCATTGTTCATCACTTTGAGGATAGTTTTTAATAAGATATATCAAAAACATTATTTTATGGATGTTCTTGAATAGCAGAAAATTGTATTTTGTCATTTACCTTATCAAAAGCGTTTTCGCACTAGACTTTCAAAATCAGGAGAGCTGGAAAAGGGGATAGAGTAGTCTTCCCGAAAATTCGCGACGCCGAGACACTTCAAAAATTTTTATTTTGTTTTTAGAAAAAATATATGTTTATTTCAAATAAAATTTATAAACATAAATTTATAAAGTTAATAGATGTAAAAATTATTTCGCAGAATTTTCATCAAATTGCCTGTTGGATGTTTTATATTTTTATATTTTTGTCTCCAAGAACTTAAATGCTGCCCCCGACTATGCCGGCGTAAAGCTCAAAGAGGGAAAAACTAGACATTTCGGCCAATGTTATCCTCCTAGTAATTCATAGATGCTCCGTCATTGGCTGAAATGTCTAGCGTTTACCTCTCTCTTCATTTCTGCTCTCTGCTTCATGGCAGGCAGCCTACCATTGCCGGCACGCGAGGTATGAAATGGCCGTAATGTTCAGCTGGTTCAGTTCATGAAGTTTGACTGGAGTTTCGCGCTGAAATTGACAATTTTTTCAGCAAGTGATACGTATTGAAAAGATCAGGTATGTATAGAATTATGAATTTACTCCGAACAAATATTGTTTTTGTTCATTCATACTGCTATTGGATTTGTGTCATTTTAAGATTGGATCTCAAATCTCATGCACTTTCGTTAATCATTACCTCCTACAGCATTTTTGATGTCGTCTACTATTCGAAAAAAACTGTTATAAAAGGTGCGACTGCTGATATTAACAAAGCGGAATAGACAAATAATTCGGTGAGTCATTACTTCAGAATGTTCATACACATATTCATTAACTATTTTTTCATATTTTTTCAAATCTCACTTTCTGAGGATCTTGATCTTGCAGGTAATGACCAAGACTCGACCTCTGGACCTTCGACAACCACATCAACAATGCCTTGAAAAGCATCGCTATCCATGTATTCGTATTTAAATTCCAACTCAATGAGCTCTTGGCCCAATGCTTCACCATCAGTTTCATCGACAGAGTCAGGAATGTATGAAAGATCTGCAGCGACATATTATTTTCAGCCAAGGAATGACAATGCCTTCAAGCATATCAAATCGTTTAAAGGTAATGAAACTGAAAACATTTCCACTTTTCCTTGTAAAAAAGCATGCTATAGTGATGATTCATTATGATTTTCAAGACGAATTGCGATCCACCACGATATGTGTAACTGAAGTAAAAGAAAGACCCAAAGCTAAGGTTTTAGGAATGTGGATGGGAAATGTAATAGATGATTGGTACATCGATAAATACAAGGTTGTTGTGATGGTAACAGATAATAGAGCAAACATTGTGAAGGCAGTTCACGATACATAAGGGTCCAATAAACATCTTCCGTGCTTTGCTCATAGAATAAATTTGGCCGCCATCAATACCATGGACTTTGACGATGCAACGGTTTTAGTGACAAAGATTGAAACTATTGTAACTTTCTTTAAGAGATCTACAGTTGCTGCCGGTGAACTTCGGAAACTCAGTATCCTAAGAATAAGTCAGTGTGTGGATATGCGTTGGAATTATATCAACTATATGTGAGAACGTTTCAATTTTTTTAGCAGACATAGATGAATCAATTTTATTGAAAATTCGAGACTCACCTCCAATGTTGACGGCATCTGAACTACAGCTGGCAAAAGAGATTCTTGAAGTATTACGTCCAGTTGAAAGAGTGACGAAAGAATCGTGTGGAGAAAAGTATGTCACGATAAGCAAAATGATCCTAATAATGTCTTGCCCGAAAAAGAAAGTAGAATCGGTTCGCAAACGTCTGCAAACGCCCACTGCGCAAGCTTCGCTAGATCGCCTAGAATTTCAAATCACTGAAAGATTTGGGAAAATAACAACCAATCGAATTATTACGATGTTGACAATACTAGATCCGTGATTCAGAAGACTGCATTTCCAGCAGAACGAGCAGTCAGCTTGTGCACAAGCTGTGAATTGCATTGCTGCACTTATGAGGCAGTCGTGATACCCTGATACGTTGGACCATCTCTTGGCGTACCACGAGAATTGTTTTGAAGGAGAACTTGAAAATGTTCAAGAAAGCAGCCCAGATGAAATTCCAGCCGACCTAAGACACTATTTAAATCAATCATTGGCGAAGCTGAAAGAAAATCGAATGTTTTGTTGGAGTGATAAATATAAAATGGTTTATCCAACTGTAAGCAAAATTGCAAAAAAGTACTTGCCCATAGTTGCAACATCCGTACCTTCCGAGCGGTTATTTTCTCGAACTGGAAATATTCTTGATGTGGAGAGAAATCGCCTTTTACCATCGCATTTACAACAATTACTTTTTATGCATTTTCTAACAGCTGGAGAATTTCAATTGGACAACTGAATGTTTAGCTTAGTTACTACATTTTTTCATTTGAAAGTCGCAAAATAGTGAAAAGTTCAATTTAAATCTCAATGTATCATAATGAATAGTAAAATTTGCATTGAATCACAAAAAAGACATTTTGTATGTCTCAAAAATATAATAGTTTATTCACAAATGCATTCTATCATTTTATTCCATTATGCTAAATATTTGAAGTTTAATTGAAATACTGCTCTATCTACAAAATATTCTAAAATGTAATTTATTGTATAAAATCCTGATAAAAAGAACGGATTTTTTTACTGAAACGATTTTTTTTGGATCAATTCTTTGGGTTCAATGTTTAGAGTGAATCGATTCTGTAGGACCGATTTGAAGATCGATTCAAGAGTCAATTCTTCTTAGAGAATCGAACATCCCTAGTTTGAACTAGTTTTCTGTACAGAAACAATGAGTATGGACAATTTTAGGTTGAAGGTCGTTCAGGCTTATCGTAAATTAGTTTTCTTCAAAATCGGACTTTGTCGGTTTTCATGAAATCGTCATGTTTTGAAACCCCTGAGACAGAATATACGATTATCACGAAGGTTTTTGTCTGTAGTCCACAGTCTGTGGTCTGTAGTTTCGGGTAGGCACGATGAATTACAAAATATTGAGTAGATGAAATTGCGCTTTGAAACAGCTTTTTGGGCCTAACAAAAGAAAATAAGATTGGCAAACATCCAGCTCTCACTAAAATTCCTGGTTTTGCCTATCAAAAGTGCTTTTATAAAAATAAAAATTTCATTTTCCAGCTAAACAATGTGATATACGAAAAAAATGTTCGAGAGCAAAATTATTTATTTTAAAAAGTTTACAAATTTACGTGAGACTATTTTTTGGTTAGAATGATGGTTCTTGATATAACTGTCATAAATCGATATGAGATACAAAAAACGCTTAGCCAAGAAAAATTATTAATTTAAAGAGTGCTATAAATTTGCTCATAAAATTTTTTTGATAAGGTCTATAGCTTTAGTTTTATTCGTGATGAACCTTTAAAAAAAATAAAAAATACAATTTTCTTGCAAAACTATGCAAAACCTAATGAAGGTCAATTCTCATTGAAAATGTGTTCCTTGAGGCAAATAAAGCTTTAAGTGAATTATTTTCTGTTTAATCTACAATCAGGAAAAATTTTACAATTTCTTTAAAAGTAGAGATTTTGATAGTTGAGTAAAATTTCTAAGTAGGCTTGTGTACATGTATTGTATTGTAAACTGACCCAAACACGAAACGCAAAAGCCAACATACATGCGCCCTAGGAGTGCTCAAGCTTGCGAATCGCAGGCGATGAAAATGTTCCTGCACAGAAAACTGATTTTTGAGTTTTTTGTTGTAATTATCACTCTCAGTGCCTCAAACGATGCTTTTCGTGCAGCACTCTTGGGTAACCAGTGCGACACTGGATATAGTTTTGAAAAAAAAAATGTTTTATCATGTTCCAATAAATTAAAATGACCTACTCTCGCATATTTCTTTCTACTTTGAAGGCATTTAATCCTCTGTTTCTTCTTGCAGAGTTAAGTTCACAGTTTGATTGTTTACCTAATGGCGACCCTATCCCTGGCATTCCTCGTGACGAAGCACCTTCTTCTACTGACAGACAAAATTCACCTGCTGAGCCTCCTCTTCTTGTCAGGTCCAGGTCTCCTCTTGCCAGGTTTACAACTCAACCTACCACGGTTGCTTCTTCTGACGGATGTGAATACGAACTTGACCAACTTCAATTTATTCGGCTTACTTCCAAAAAATATCCGCACCGGCAATACATGCTTCGAAGATACACTTTTCCGCCGGATAAACCAATAAAAATACTTACAAGAACAAATGTCTATAGGCCTATGCCGAGCCTAGAACAAATTGTTTTATCAACATTTGATGGTGACGTCCTTGCTATACTAGAGAGTAGTGATCTTCTGGCTGGAATATATGCTCATAGTCCTCGAATTCACTCTCTAGGGCGGGCGAAAATAAACACATTTTAAATGGGTACACGATTTTTCAACCATTAACTTTTTTAATCTTCAAGATGATTCCACAATTGGTTACATACTTTAAGTTGATTTTGAATATCCAGAGGAGCTTCATAATTTGCATAAATATTTACCTTTATGTCCACAGCACATCATCCCTCCTATTTCCAAATGTAAACTTTCTAAACTGATGACAAGTCTGTATAATAAACAAAAATATATACTTCATTATATAAATTTAAAGCATTATTTGAGTTTAGGTATGAAGTTGAATAATATTTATAGAGTTCGACAGTTTGAACAAAAACTATGGTTTAAAAGTTACATTGATTTAAATACAGAAATGAGGAAAAAAATTTCAAACGATTTTGAAAAGAATTTTTTTATAAGTTAATGAATAACTCCGTATTTGGAGAAACCATGGAAAATGTGCGAAAACATAAATATCTTAGACTTGTCACACAGTGGGAGGTATGGTACGGTGCAAAAGCACTCAGCGCTAAACCAAATTTCCATAGTTGTAGTATATTTGATGAAAATATGCTTATTATTGAACTAAATCGATTAAAGATTAAATTTAATAACCCTATTTATGTGGGATTCACCCTCCTCGACATATCAAAAATAATGATCTACGATTTCCACTACAATTACATGAAGCAGACTTTTAATAATAATGCAAAATTGCCTTCTACTGACACAGATAGTCTAATTTATCATCTAACAGTTCCAAATTTTTATGACTATATAAAAAGATATATATATATATATATATATAGATTTGATACATCTGACTATCCTCCAAATAATTTTTATGGAATTCCTCTTGCAAATAAAAAAGTGCTTGGTTTCATGAAAGATGAGTGTAATGGAAAAATTCTAACTGAATTCGCGGGTTTGAGATCAAAATTATATTCATATAAAATTCTAAATGAAAAAGAGAGAAAAAAAGCTAAAGGTGTTAAACAATCATGTTTAAAAAGGATTACGTTAGAAGATTATAAAAATGGTCTATTTTCCTGTGAAAACCTTACAAAATCTCAGTGCCTAATTCGAAGCCGAAAACATCAAGTTAACTCAATTGAACAGAAAAAAATTGCTTCGAGTTGGCAAGACGAAAAAAGGATCATTCTTCCTGATAGTACAGACACTCTACCATGGGGTTACAAAAGATTTTAAAAAACTCCTTCAATTACTTGAATGAAAAATTGGAAAAAATGGATTTGTAAAAAAGGTAAGAAAGATTTTAATTTTACTAGAACAACCTCTTTCATTCATTACTCATACCACCGCCTTCATAGATTTCTTATTCCCTCTTCCATTTTCTCTCCTCATCTCACAGTTTCCAAAACAAGGCTCGAGATATAAAAGTTGGCTATCCATCTCGAGCTATATTCTATCTTGACAAAGCTCAAACACAAGTGTACAACCTCCGATGAAACCTCTACTACTCCAGTCTCGAGTGCAGTGAATTTTTAAAAAGTTAAAAAGTAAGTTTCAATTTAATTAATATTTTATTTTTATTACAAAAAATAGTTATTTTTAAAAGTGTTTTTTTTTAAGTGAACTCCATTTTTGGTTTTGATATTAATTAAGTTTTTGTAAAACTGATTTGTTCTTGTTTTTAAAAGTGAACTTAATTTAATTTGATTTTTTAAATTAATCAATTAATATTTTCTAACTGGTTTGTATCTTTTAAAAATTGAATTTTAGATTTTTTAAGTATAGATATCAAGTGTACGTTATTTAATGAGTTTTAATTCATATTAGATTTTTTTAGGGCTTTTTAAATTTGATTTCTTTTTCAATTGACTTTTGAAAAAAATATTAACATTTTTGAAATTCTATTTTTTATTTTAAAAAGTGAGTTTTTGATTAATATTTCATTAAAAATAGTTATATTTTAAAGTGTTTTTTTAAAGTGAACTTCATTTTAACTTTTTGGTTTTTAAATAATATATTTTTTTTAAACTGATTTTGTTTTTGCGTGTTTTTCTAAGTGAACTTAATTACATTTTTGATTTTAATTGATATTGTTTTAAAATTGATTTTGTGCTTGTTTTTAAAAGTAAACTTCATTTAATTCAATTGTAATTTTTTAATTATCGTTTTTCTAACTGATTTGTGTCTTCTAAAAAATTGAATTTTAATTGTTAGATTTTTTTAAATATTGTATAGATATCAAGTTTAAGTTATTTTAATGAGCTTTTAAAATTTTAAATTCATATTAACTTTTTTTGTATGATTTTAAAAATTTGATTTCTTTTTCAATCGACTTTTTAAAAAAATATTAACATTTTTTGAAAATTAATCACTTATGTTTATTATTTTGTTTCAGCCATGGAATACATTTACGTCATGGAGGGTGTCCGCGTACCAGTGCAGTGGATCATGCGTGTCCCTTTGGCCACTATCAAAGAGGGGGTCAGGACTTCCTTGCTGACATATGTGGCAGAATTATCGGTTGAAACTCTCCCCGAAAATATGGAGTTGCAGATAGAAATTGGGGATGTAAACACAACCCTCAGGGTTCTCAGCCCTGGGAACTATTGGTTCGAAAGGAGGAGCATGAGCACCATTCAATTTGTCATACTTCAATCAAAAATTCGACTTTCGATGCCTGTAGAGAGGACGAATATCACTCGTGAAATCGTTTCCTTTAAACCCTCGTTACGCAATTTTCTATAATTTTTTTGTTTTAAATGCTTTTCTTTTTTTTACATGTACCGTAAAAACTAAAAAAAAATAAAATAAAATAAAATGTGAGAAGTAATATGGCGTTTATTTATTTTAATAAAACCTCAATTTTAGGTTCAATAAATAATTTTAATTAAAGTAAATATATATTCGAAACTTTTTTCTTTCACTTATATTTGTAGGTATAGGTATAAAATAATACGATTTTCTACATTTAAAAACTTTTATTATTATTATTATTATTAAAAAAAGAATTGTACATTTTGACAATAACTTAAAAAAATAAAATGTATTAGGTATGTAAGAAAAAAGATATTTTGGAACGCTTCTATAAGCCTAACTTTTTATAATTAGAAATAGTTTTCAAATCAAGCAATCTTATTCGATGACTAATATTTTTAAATTTTGAAGCGCTGGACATTTTAAATCATGCAAATCAATTATTTATATTGAACTTTTTTTACAAATCGCTTTAACCAATTCTTTTCCTCTAAACCTTTCACATACATTTTTTTAACCTTCTTAAAAAATAGTTTCAAGTATTATATTCAGTAGCGTATAAGGCACATCACCAGAATTCTAGGATATTCCATGTAAATTATTTCCTAACCAAATATTTTTATTCTTCTATACTTTAATGATACTTAACTTTTTTTCATAAGTGGTTAAAAAATAAAATTGTATGGATTATCTAGATCACAATGAATTGTAAGTATACAGATAACTTTTTAATCATAAATTCATTAACAGGTAATTTGAGTCCTTCAATATCCACATAAAAACTTTAGACATAAATGACCACATATGAATGTATCATAAGTCTGGTACCTTTCATGCTTGTATTTTATACTACCAACATCGAGATAATTAACGAGATCTAAAGGTGGGCGAAGATTTCCAAAAATATCAACATAAATTACTTCATTCCCAGCCTTTCTATATGCAACCCAATGTGTCCCGGAACCATTTTTATCATCAAGATTAACAATAAATGATGCTCGCTTATGAGGTCCATTTAAAGATAATTGGTTTCGCATAGAACCCCCACAAAAATATGGCATTTTCACAGATTTCGCATACCTAAGTAAATCTATATCAGTTAAAGCTCGATGTGGTGGTATTACTTTAAGTTTTTTGAATTTTTTAGGGACTGAGATTAAAAGTGCATACCTAAGCCTTGTTTATAAGGCTTCAAATATAAACCCTTCCCCATTGTGATAGATTCCATAGTTTGATTATGTCGCTTGGTTTCTTCAAGTTGCTTTTTTGCTGCACCCATGTCATTTATTGCTTTAGCTACACCCGCAGCCCCACCAGCTAACGCCCCCGTTGCAATAAGGCCTGCAAAGAGTGGTATAAGTATACTGTGTATACAAAAGGATAAGTCTATTATTTTTCAATTATTTAGGAGTTCTACTTTATTATTTATAAAAATAATCTTTAATGTCTCTGAGGACAATGTTTACTTGCAAATAAAAAATAAGAAAATCTTCTTAAAAAAAGATATTACTAAAATGATATATATTTAATTGTTGATAAATTTATTTTAGAAATTTGTGAAAATATTTCAAATACAGTCCTTTAGGTATTTCTTTAACACGCACTTTACGATCTCTTTTGTATGAATCTGTGGTCCCCGTTTTTTTTTCACATTTAGGGTGTAGACACTTGTCTCTGTCTCAGTGTGCTTTTTGTCCTTGAACCAGAAAGTCCTGTTTTCTAAAATCAGTGGATATATTAAGAAGAAGAAATTTTTTTAAATTTTGTTGAAAGTGATTGAGAAGAATTTTTTCAAAAAGAAGATATTACATTTTTTACTGGATTGAAGAAAAAATTACAAAAAGATAAGTTTTTATCATAGATTGAAATACAAGTTTTCTTGAATTTGATTTCATGAGATATTTCAAACCGATTAAATGTCGAACAAATTCTCAAGATTTTTTAGTTCAAGTTGTAATTAAATTTTGAAATTTTTATTCAGTTTTGTTTCTTTTAAGATACAATTAATTCTCAAAAATATTAAAGATAAAAATATAAATAGTGTTCATAATTCCTTAATAATTAACTTCAAATTTAATTCTTATTTTTAATTAATATGAGCATAACATATAAGGTTAATTTTCAAATTGAAGGCAAACTTGAAGTCCCAGTAATATAACATTAACTTAGAAACTCGTACTGATTTTTTTTTAAATTTGATTAATAGTTATTATCATCCTCTACAAAATGGGCATCTCTTTTTTTTAATACGTGTTCCTATTTACTTCAATTTAATAAAAGAACACCCCAAACGTCATTACCGTACAGCGTCCCAACCTCACTTTGCACAATGATAAACTGTTTTTCTCTTTTTTTTTTTAGACAATAACCTAAAAAACGCTTAACGTATCAAGTTTGTAAACTTTAGATAAACAAAGTTAATTTATACATATTTTTCAAGCCAAATAAATAATATTGTAAGAATCTTAAAGTCTGTCTCTCGATTTTTGTCATTTCAGACGTCATCACCGTACGTATTTTTTTTTAGTAAAATATTGTAGTTACAATTGAGTAATAAATACAGAAATATTAAGCGTCTCGTTTGATACGAGATTCTATCAAATTTAGCTTACAATATTAAATCTTTTTTTTGTGAATTCGATATTAAAACTGAAAATTGCATTTTGACAACAAAAACATCATTACCGTACGTGAGTTGAAAACTAGTGTCGGAGTGAAAAAAAATTATAAAAACCATTTCGTTACTTGCTCAGCGGTGTTTTCTTTCATAAGTAGGTGAATTTTTATGATTAAAATCTGTTATTTTTTTTATAAATATTAGAAAAGGCTAAACTTCGTCAATTTTCTCGCATCATTTCCGTACGGTATTGGGCACAATAGAAGAGTGTACGACTGCTCATATGCGCGTGCGCGTGGATCAGATGGGCCGGTTTGTTTTCTGTTTCCTAGCCTCTATAAATATACAGATCTCAAAAATTGAGCTAAATAAGTTAATTAGAATGGAAGAGATGTGTTACAAATTATCTTACAGCACAGGCAGGTAGATTTGTTATTAATAATATACTGTATGCTTTATGTAATTTTTATTCACAATTGTGACAAATTAATGAATTTTGTAGGTTTCAAATTTTATATGAAGCCAGTCTCAATCGTCTCAATAAAAAGTAGAACTTCTCTTGAAGTTAAAAAAATAAATAAATAATAATAATTTGAACTTTTTAATAGCTTGTACTCTCTTTCATCAAACTCCCAACCTCAAATCCACCTTCCGTATTTCATGTAAGAATTTCATTATTATTTCCTCTGTTCAAAACTGCCCCTTATGGATTTAAAATTTTTAGATGTGATATGATCGATTTCCGTTATTAAATATTTAATTTCTAATAATAATGTGATTGCCACTGTAAGTGCTGAAATTTGCCTACAATTTGACAATCACCCGTATACGAATCTTTAAAGACACTTTGAAGACGAGAGACATCCGCATGTTATTAAAAATATAAAATTATATTTCCCGTTCAAGCTACGAAAGATACGGAAAAATGTTAAGAAATCAAATTGTTCATCTCAAAAATATCTATGAACTTATATTATATTATATATATATTTTTTTCTTTGAAAAGAAATATTTAAACTTGTTTTTTACTCTTATCTAATATTTTTTGTAAATATTTAACATTATGAAACAAAATTTTATTGAAAGGCATTGGATAATAAATGAAATTATGAAAGATGCGAAAAAAAGTTTCAAAATAAAAACGATTTACCTTAAAAAGATCTACGAGTCTTCTTTAAACTATTTTTGAATAGGACGCATACTTTTTGTGATTATGAAAAATAACATAAAAATTGAAAAAATATGAGAATGTGCACAGTGGTTAGAATTTTCTGTAAGAAGAAAATGTCCCAAAAGAAGCTACAGAAATATTTTCAGCTCCTTTCTTTAAAATTTCTTTTTTAAATAAATTGTTACGAAAAGTTGATAAATGTTTTCTTTTAAAGTAAATAATGTAACTTCTTTATAATTATTACCTTATTTCATTTTACTGAAATTGATTTAGTTGATCAATATACACTTCAATTGAATAGTACTTCATATTTATCACTTTCGTTCAGAAATTATAACATAAGTTCATATAAGTTTTTTTAATAGTGCCTAGGTACAATAAATCCATTATCTCGATTGCATCTTCCCTTAAAAACGTTTCTCAGGATGCCAACAATATTTTTAAAATGCCTCCGTTTGTGATAAGAAATGCTCTAGGAAAGAAAAAAAATTAATAATATAAATTTAATTCTATTAAAAAATTCGATTGAAAAATTAGCTGAAGAAAACTATGTCTCTGATAGAAAAATGGTTTCATAAAAATTTGTAGATATTTTTGAGATGACCAATCTCACTTTTCAACATATTCACGCATCTTGCATAGTCTTACCAGAAATATAATTTTTTATTGTTAATTATATACAGATGACTCCCACCTTCAAAATTGTTTGCATAATTAAATTGAAAAACAGTCACTATCCGCTGGACTACAGTGTTTAACAACTTTCCCAAGAGGCGACAATCACGATTTTTTGTTTTTGTTTTTACTTATTGACCCCCTTTTTTTTTGAAAAATTTGACGTGATGCATTATTTTGGTTTGAAGATTGACAATCTACGTAAAAAAATCTTAATAGAAATGATATAGAAACCCTTTGGACTTTCCGTTCATCACAAAATTAGTGTCGGACTGCGAGTAAGCGCCAAGTTCGGGGTCCCCGGTCTGCACTGGCGAGTCGAGCGCTCAAGCGGAAATACTGAAACCTCAATATCTCGGAAACTAAGGCCCATTAGATCCAAAGAGAAAATACGCTACTGATGGATTTTGATGTACTATCATTCTGCATAACTCCAGTCGAATCGGCGATGTCCATCTCGCGTCCTCTCCTTATTAGTATACCGTGACCGCATTTTACTTGAAGACGTTCCCAGCGATAGATGCAGAGCGTGTCATGCACAACTGAGTACCTAGATCACATACTATCCTGGTGTTCCACTGACGTGGAAACAATGTATCTCTTCAGACATAATGTGGCTCTAAGAGTGCTTTACTATCACCTTTGTCGCTCTTTCGGCGTTGGCCGCGATCCTGCCCTGCCGAACGCTGCGAGGGGGATAGAGTCAATTGTCTAAAACGAGAATTGACCAATTTTATAGAACTAGGATTTGTGCACAGCAATCTTAATTGCACACTCTAGCCCTGATATCGTTCTCCAGGACTTTAAGAAACAAATTTTATTCGTGATAGAATGTTCTGCTCCGGCCGACTACAACACCATGGCTTCGGAGAAGAATAAGGAGGAGAGGTATCAAGACCTTAAAAGAGGGTTGCTGCGATTTTGCCCGAAATATTCAGTTAAAATAATTGTCCTTGTGACCTGTATTCTCCAAGGTGCGAAACTATTTCTGGTTCGCAACCTTAAAGCCATACCCGCATGCCAAGAACATAGTAAGGCACTTGGGTGATGGATGTAGAAGGCTGTCATTCATGGTTCGCTTCATGTCCTCAAGACATACGAGGATTTTAATGACATGTCTTTGTGATTTCGACGTACCCTTCGCCACCCACCTCACGGTCGTGATACATGGCCATTAGCATGATTTGCCGCGATTCTACTGGGAGTGAGTTTCATTTTCATAGATGGTATCTTCTCCTAGTGCGACCCTGCGTTATTTGTTTAAACTCTTTAATTTTTAATTATATGTATTTCGGACAAGGTTCCATCTGGTTTTATTTGGTTTCCTTAAGAGCCGAGACGGAAAGCTACTGCTAAATATAACTACCGACTAAATAGGCAGTCATGTCGCAGATCGCGAGACGCTGTCTCCAACCCTTGCCAGCAGCGGGGTTCTTTTTACTTATGAGGAATAAAATACAAAACATAAAAAGTTTTTCTTTTTGCAACTGGTAATTAAGGAATATTGTAATCAAAATCTACATTTCTGGGCAATTTGAACGACATGCCACTTAAAATAATAAGATAAAAATTAGAATAAGTGCGATATGTTATTTGCCTTCATATGTTGAAAATTCTAAGTGTAGTTCAGGTGAAGCATAGGTTCACTGAAACCTAACTGCTTGAGTTCTAATTTCACGCGTATCATCAGAAATTTTAAACTACCATAGAACAACAAATCGACTGCTTCTACTTAAATATTTCTTTTTAGGGCCACCAAGTATTTTAAACAAAGGAACATATTTTATTCGTTTCAAATATGTACAATAATATCAAAAATTTGGTCTTTTTGAGGGCCACCAAATATTTTAAACACAGGAACACATTTACGATTGTTTTAAACATTGTTTTAAAAATTATATTTGAATTTTTTTCCCCCAGCTCCTTATATTTGATAAAAACATTCTTCTTTTAATTTTTCTGTACAGAAAAGGATATTTTGAAATGGTTAAAAAAAACTTATATATATATTCAACTTCGGTTTCGCTTCCTTTGGAATTGAGGGTTTCTGCTGAATATGGTTGCAATAATTAATAAGCAGTCACAGACAAGTGCCTACGGATGGTCCCGAAGGAATTAACCCCCAAGCGTATACGTATCAGCCGTGCCAAAAGCTGAATGGCACCTGAGTGAGGTGTCTTAAGCGGTGACTCTGGGATACCGAGCGACCTCTCAGAGCATGCCGCCTAATCCTTGCATGCGGGGCTCTAAAAGGATGAAAGAACTGTTTTCCCTAGCTACTCGTGGGAATAACAATGATAACGCCAAACATATAGTTGTAAGTGCGGTTCAAAACAACCGAAGGAACAGGGCTCCCGACAATGGATTGGACAACAATGCCGACTAGTCTAGAGTTATGGGAGCCAATCAAGACAGATTCAGTATGATGGACCGGCAAAATTTCAATACCTTTTAGTGGACAAGTCGACTCAGGGATGACCTGCTGGACTACTGCGACACAAGTATGGCTCCTAAACGAGACGGTTACATGGCGTGAACTCTGGAAAAGAGGTTATATAAGCGGAACACCTCTACCGCAGCCAGAACAAGCCAGCAACAGAGTAAGAGAGGCGATTCTAAGACTAACCGATCGCAGGCATTCAATAGAGAAAGAGCAATGGTTTAGAACTAAGAGAAACATCAACATCCTGGTTTCTCTCAAGCCCAAAGATCTGGCTGAACTGGATGACGAGCTACGTGGAGATTTTTCCGAAGAATCCGACCTCTGGACTATCAATTTTAGTTTCTATAATGCAGCGAGAGCTGTGGCGGATGCAAACCATAAAACAAAACCAACCGATGATGATAAGACCAAAAGACGAATGCATCAACTCATCACAAAGATAGGCTGGGAAAGATAGTACGCATCCCGCATTCAGTGTGTGATTAACTATATAACATCTGGCGGGAATTCCAACGCCAAGGTTTGCCAGTTCGGATATCTGAATTTAGGAAAAGTCTAGAGTGGAGGGAGAAGTGGATCAGAGAAAATTAACAGTACAAGGGAAGGTCAAGGCATTTCGAAGAGGAGTCTACGAAGTCCAGCATCCACTGAATGAAGACATAAAGAACATAAATAGCTTCAAGGAGCTGTGCAGTTTCCTCATAATGCCTGATGAAAAATGCCCAACCATTACCGCTGAGGAGGTGAAAAAAGTATTAAAAGGCATGAAGAACTATTCCGCTCCAGGACCAGGTGGTATCAAGACCTTCCCGTGTAAGAAGGTTCCATCAACTCACCAGCATCTGGCCCGGATTTTCACCTCGTATCCAAAATCGAAAGAGCCGATTTCGGAGTGGTTGGTGAAAGGATGCACAGCGTCCTCTCGAAGATGGGCAGCTTGCCTGACCCTGAAAATTAAAGGCCAATAACTTGTCTGAACACGCTGTATAAGATCTTTACAGCTAACATATATGATGGGATTGTTCCGTCAATCGGACCTACGTGGCGCGTAATACATTAACAATGCGGCTCAAAGAAGGCATTACAGGATGTCGGAAGTAGCTGCTCATTGATGCATGTGTCTTCAAAAACGCAGTATCCTACCAGCGCTGCCTGTCGATTGCCTGGATTGACTACCGGAAAGCTTGCGATTTAGCCTCCCACAGACTTATCATCTGTCTGTTGGAAAGCATATACGGTCATCCACATATCGTGAGGTGCATAGAGAGATTAATACCGCTTTTGAAAAACAGATTTACTCTCTCATTTGGGATACATCGTGTGACAAATAACAAAATCTTCTTTCAAAGCGGTGTCTTTCAGGACGACAACATGAGACCTCTCCTCTTTTGCCTCTCAGTATTGGAACTATCTCTCGCACTTAGCCATTCCGAAGGGTACTTCTTTGGCAAACCCGGATATTGAAAGCATAAGGTCACTCATGTATTTTATATGGATGATCTTCAAATCTATGGTAAAAATAAAGAGCAACTAAATGTAGCCCTACGGATTGTCAAAGAGTACACTTGGAAGATTGCAATAGAGTTTGGGTTAGAAAAATGCGTCAAGGTTGATTTAAAGCAACAAAAACTTAATGGCATCCACGAAGACCCAGCTCGTCGACAGAAGCACTATACGATACTTTGGCGTTAAAAAGACCTATACATACCTGGGCGTACCACAAAACCGCATTCAGAACGTAACATCTAAGAAGAATGTTCTCCGATGCAGATACAAACATCTTATCCGACAGATTTGGTCCTACAAACTCTTTGCTCCGCGAATTTAAATCTCACGCTGTCAAGGTGGCCGCGGAATACTGAATCTGAAATGTCTTCACAACAGGATTATTCTGCGTACAGCACATACAGTCGCAAATGGAAGAGAGCCTCTTCTTAAAATGGTCAGGAAACATGAGAATGTGTGCAAAGAAGCGTTTCTGTATAAAGCAGCGGAGGAGGCTGCTGAAACACTTGGCTTTGACTTCAATAACAGGTGTGAGCAAAATTCATCAAACATTATCTGTCTCAAGTACTCACTCTCGTAGACGCCTATCATGAAAGCACTCCAGGTGAATGCACGGGATCTCCCACAGAAATGTGAAGGATCAGTCGATGTCGTGTGACCCAACATTTGCTTTCCTCAAATAACTCTGATTGAAGTCGGGCACGCAGGGTTTAATTTTGGCCTGTCCAGAGTGTTTCATTTCCACTTCAGCATACCGTCGCCACATTTTGAGGTAAGACATTTCCTATAATATCTGCAAAGCTTTTGATACACACTTTGAGCATCAAGAACACATCCAAAGGCACACCGCGGCACTAAGAGTACTTTATTGCCATCTCTGTCACTCTTACGACATTAGCCAAGCGTTCACTGGTTAATAGCCTGAAAAGCATCCCTGCGCATCAACAAAATGCTAAGACACTGGCGGGGAAAATGCAGAAGCTGATCGTCCTAGGGTCGCTCCGTATCTTCAAGGTGCACGAGAATTTTGACGGATCGTCGTATTGAGTCCATCGCGGACTGCAGCCACTCATCTTAAGTTCTTGAGACGTGGTTACAACTGAAACGATCCCGCAATTTTACCGGGATCGGGTGCGATTTTGTAGAACGGCACCCGCTCCCGGTTAAATCTTGCAGTTGTCCTCATGACAATCGTTTACCTATACACATATATATAGGAGATAGAGTCAATTGTCCAAAACGAGAAGTGCCAAATTTTCTGGAACTACGATTTTCGGACAGCAGTATCCGTTGCACACTCGAGGCCTGACATTGTTCTCCAAGACTTCGAGAAACGAACTATATTCGTGATCAAATTCTGGTCTCCGCCCACTACAACATCACTGCCAAGGATAAGGAAAAGAAGGAGAGGCACCAAAATCTTAAAAGTGAGCTGCAACTTCTGTACCCTGAATATTCGATCAAAGTAATTGTCCTTGTGATAGGTGCTCTCAGAGTTGCGAAACTTGCGCACTTGCGAGATGGATGCAGAAAGCTGTCATCCTTGGGTGGCTTCGTGTCCTCAAGACACACGAGGGTTTAGCCGGCCTGTCGTCATAGTTTCATCTTGCCCTGTGACCACCCATTTTACGGTCGTAAGACGTGGTCATAATTGTGATTTACCGCGGTTCTACTGGAAGCCGGTGTCATTTTTAGATGGCAGTTGCTCCCAGTGTGACCCTGCGGTGGTTGTTAACCTTTTTTTCAATTATATAGTTAAAAAATTGTCATGAGGACAACGGCAGGATTTCACCGGGGGCGGGTGCTATTATGAAAAATTGCACCTGCTTCCGGTGAAATTGCGGTAAAATTTCAGCTGAAACCACTTCTCACGACCGTAAGACAGGTGGTTGCAGTCTGACAGCGATTCAATACGATGATCCAGCAAAAGTCTCGTGCACCCTGAGGACACGAAGCGACCCAAGGACGACCACCTTGGCACGTCCAAGAGCACCGGTGATCAGGGCCACTAGCTTAACAAAATATTCCGTGTATAACCGTCGCAACTCATCTCAACCTCGCAACTCTTTCTATTCATTCTCCTCGGCTGTGATGTTTTTGTCAGCTGGTGCCGAAAATTTGTTAACGGACATGGCTCGTTTCTCGAAGTCAAGGAGAACTATGTCAGGCCTTGATTGCGCAACAGAGACAATTGTCGAGAATATGTAGTGTCACTATATGCGGCACATCTCATTTCGGACAATTGACTCTATTTCCCCAGGATGCCTTTAAATATACGGATTTAAGGAAAGCAAAACATTAGCTCATACGACATCGACTAATACTTCACATTTCTGTGGAAGATGCCGTGCATCCTCTTGTCAATGAGTTACTCGCGGAAGTGTTTCAGCAGCCTCCTCAGCTGCTTTTTACAAACACGCTCCTTTGCCCACTTCTTCGTGCTTCCTGGCCATTTTAAGAAGAGGGTCTTTTCCATTTGCGACTATATGTGCTGTAGCCAGAATAATCCTGTTGTGAAGACATACAAGATTCAGTATTTCGCGACCATATTGACGGCGTGACATATGAAGTCGCGGAAGAGAACACTTGAAGTGCATGCTTTTGTTCATGCGCATAACCTTTCATGACCATGACGAGAGATCTGAGCTTGTCCTTCGTCCATGGAACCACTCCAAATAAATAGAGTACTACCGGGGCGTCAAGCATGTTCATTACAGATACTTTGTTCCTCGCCGACAGTTTGAAAGACTAAATCCGTCGGATGAGACGTTTTTATTTGCTTCCAAGAGTATCCTTTATAGATATCGTATCCTGAATGTGGCTCTGTGGCACGCCCAGATATGTATTGGTCTCTCTAGCGCCGAGGTGTCGCATAGCGCTTCTGTCGTCGAGCTCAGGGTCTTCGGAGATGCCATTAAGTTTTCCTCGCTTCAAATAAACCTTGGCGCATTTTTCTAACCCAAACTCCATTCCAATCTCTTTG
Source organism: Andricus grossulariae (assembly GCA_011634705.1). NCBI lineage: Eukaryota > Metazoa > Arthropoda > Insecta > Hymenoptera > Cynipidae > Andricus > Andricus grossulariae. The sequence goes on along the minus strand of JAABKJ010007545.1, from coordinate 82,171,456 downwards.
AGTGTACTCTTTGACAATCTCTAGATCTAGATTTAGTTGCTCTTTATTGTTAATATAAATCTTGAGATCATCCATGTAAAATGCATGAGTGACCTTATGCTTTCGATTTCCAGGTTTGCCGCAGAAGTACCCTTCGAAATGGCGAAGTGCGAGAGATAGTGGCAACAATTCGAAGCAAGGGATGAGTTGGCTCATGGTGTCGCCCTGAAAGACACCTCTCTGTAAGATCACGTTATTAGTCGTGACATGATGTTTTCCAGATGAGATAGTAAATCTAGTTTTCCAAAGTGGCACCAATCTCTCTATGCACCTCATGATGTGCGGATGAACCTCTGAGCTTTCCAGCAGACAGATGATAAGTCTATGGGAGATTGAATCAAAAGCTTTCCGGTAATCAATCCAGACTATCGATAGGTAGCGCTGGTATGTTGCTGCGTCTTTGCAAACACATCTATCGATTAGCAGGTTCTCCAGACATCCTGCTACGCCTTTCTTGAGCCGCGCTGTTAGTACATCTCTCACCACACAGGTCCGATTAGCCGAACAATGTTATCATTTAGGATAGCTTTGAAGATCTCATACATTGTGTTCAGACAAGTGATTGGCCTGTAATTTTTAAGCTCAGCTAAGTTGCCCATCTTTGGCAAGAGCACTGCGCGGTCTTAAAATAAACACTCCGGAATAGGCTTTTCCGACTTTAGATATGAAGTGAAAATGCGGGCTGGATTTTTTTTTAATCCAGCGAAAATCACTTATATGAAACATGCATAATATTTTTAATCATTGACGGGACAATTTGAAATTTCTAATTCAATCACGTAAGAGTAATGAGTATTTAAAAAATACAATTCGCTTTAGGCAAAAGTTGTAACTTCTTTTCAATTTTATTGTACATAAGCTGATTCTGCTTCTTAAAAGAGTCCTTATAAGTACATTCATGACGTCTTAATAAAATATTATGTAGTTTGATTTATAGACAAACTAATTTCCATAAAAACGTGATAAATATAATTGTGAAGAAATTTTGAAGGAGTGTAATGGGCTTTTGTGACTTAAAATTGAATGCCAATAAAGTATTTTGCCTAAAGCAGATGCGAAAACAAAAATATGCAAATAACTACATATAAATAAACAATTATGACCTAAACATTTTTTTCATTATTCATGCTTGGTTTTCTTTTCTAAAATTGGTTGCAATAATGAATTGGCCTTTTTTGTCAATTTTATAAATCAACTTAGAAAATAATTCATTTTTAACTTGACAACACACCTAGAACATCCTTAAAAATGATTATTTGTAGAAATAACTTTCCAATTTAAGATATAAAACAACTTCAAGTAATAAAAAGTCAAATAATAGAAATACAGTATTGACGAGTGTCAATTTTAGAAGTGGCCAATAAGATAAAAGAGAACAAGTTGAGTAAACTGCATTTTGTGTAAAGCTCTTTTGTTGTTGATATTAACACATTGTACGGGTGGTTGCCAAAATGTTACCCATTTTATATAATGAGATTTTCAAAAACAACAAAACTTTCAAACCGCCTAAAATATTTTTCAAAAAATAAGGATAACCCGAGAGAATATGGGCATTTTAATATTGAGGATCAAGGAATGTATTTGTGATGGATATGAATTTTACACCAAATAACTGTGAGAGAAACCTTGGAGTGATTTTGAAAATTCTTAACTCTAAAATACTAAACTGTACTCTTCATTTTTATCTTTTTCAACCTCAAATCAGTAACATCTCTAAATTTAAAATATATCTAAAAAAATGGTTTTGATATTATTTGACAAATATTCATGTTTAATTTGTAGTTTGGAATGAAGAAAGAGAAGCCGGAAAACGGGTAAATGGACATCAAGGGACACTCTCCTGATAAAAGGTGTGTGCTCGGTTTTGGATAACTGCGGGTCAAAAGCTTCATGGGGACGCCAATGTAAAGAATTAAAAAGTACAACAAATTTTAGCCAGGAGGGACCAGATAAAATTTGAGCGAAGTGTTCGGCTTGGTTCAGAAAGTCTCCATCATCATCGATATTTCCAGAGGTCCTCGAACGATCTCCTTTAGAAGGTTCTCCACGTTTAAAGAATCTCCAGGTGTTTTTATTAATTAATTCTGGTCGAGTTTGAGGGATTTATTATTTGTAATGTGTATGCGAATGAAAGGGTGTGAATAAGCTGTTTTCAAGCGGGCGAGTAAATTAAATAAAACGGTCGTGCAACGCAATGTCACCGAGAGATTATTTTTCCATGTAACATAACATTTTTGGATTTTGTTAAAACAACGATTACATAGTTTTAAATAATGTTGAGTGGAAAAATCAAAACCTAGGAATATTCGACCATCTCTCTAACAACCCATTTCTGTCTTAAACATTGTTTCTGAGAATAAAGTTTGCAATTGAAAACCCTGAGATTTTTCACTAAAATGACGGGAGTACAACACTCCCCACCAAATCCCCGAATCGGGTAACAAAAAATGGCACCCAACGAAAGTAATAACGATAGGAGAGGTAATGGTTGAGCATTTCTCGAATTAGAATAAAACAAGGAGAGATCAATTCAGGTCAGTAATGATGGGAAAATCAAAGCGAAATTATAATAGACGATAATGAATATAATTTACAAGGAAATCATATTGATATTAATGCGAGAGACCATCAGGTTATATGTAAATGCTTCTCAGAATCAAGATAATTCAAAATTGGTAACGGATTTGTTGTGAAGAATGATAGGAACTTTTGCGCAATTACAAAACAAAATGGCGGCTCCACGTTTAAATGAAAGTAAACCGCGAGTAAAAATAATCAAATCAAAAACATCAATGGCAAAAGAAAAAATAGGAAGAAAGACGCGATAGGTATTGTCAATATGACGGTACGACACGTGATGACAGGAGAACATATCAATAAAAATATGAACAATTACCTGAAAGATAAGAAATTAAGAAACGCAAAAATTATCCAAAAGAAGCGATGTGTGATAAGCGCGACTTATGAAATAGGGAGGATAGATATAGAAATGAATCTAATGACCAAGAAACGTACAGATATGGCAATTACTATTATTATTGCAAGAAAGATAACAGATATCAGGAGAGAAAGAGAGGAAAGAGAGAGAAGACTGACGTCGAAAAAACAGATAAGGCGAAAGTAAAGGACATGGGTATAGGGATGACAGAGATAGACGATTTAAGGAAAGAAACAAGCAGAAAGACAGGTGGGCGAAAACAAATGAACAAAAGAGACAGGTAGCCGCGAAAGGAGAAAATGATCGCGAAGAAGAAAGCGATTTTGATGACTCGAGCGAGGAAGCTATAGATATCTTAGAAAGGGGTGATTAAAACTAGAAATCGGTAGAAATAAGGGTCCCATTACTTGTCGATGGCTTGAAAGCATTATAGAGGAACTTTTCTCCTGATGTCGATGGACAAATAAGTGAATATAAATCACAAGCATATATTATTATTATTATTGTATCATTAAGCCATTTCCCTTTCGGGGTAGGCGTGAATTGCTCGGTGGTAAAGTAGTGATGTGTGGATGGGTATATAAATGATACAGAACAGGCAGCTCAAATATGAAAAATTATGGTTTTTTGGCATTTTGCAACTTAAATAATAAACAAACAGAGCCTATTTTGCAAAATTGGCCTTGACAGACCTCTTAAGAATTTAATTATATCTAACTTAAAAAAAAAGATGAAATCGGATAAAAATTGTAGGCTCAGGATCATTTTGAACCCCAATTTTCTAATTCGCCGTACTGTGCGACGACCACGCGTATGACTTACTGCTGGTACTGAATGACCACTGAATCTCACTGATTAAACGAGTGGCGAAATTCTACTGATCAAACTATTGAAATTTCACTAATTTCCAGAGCAGTTTATAAAAGAATAACCATTTTGTATAACAAAATTAACTAGACCTTGATTTTTTTATTTTAACAGTTTTTTTTGTTTTTTTTTTCCAAATGCGACCCTTCTTATTTTCCTAAAAATAATTTTAGAAAAGAACTTAATTATTTTTCTTCAGAATCATCCTAGGCTGAAAATGGGATGGGAGAAATTAGTTGCCGTACTCAGGGTCTTAAGCACACGGGTACCACGCGCCCAACAGTTGGCTGGATCGGAAATTTACTATTCATAATCCACTACAACCGACAATATTCTTCACCGATTTCCATGTTTTTTTTAGTGCTCAGCATTGAATGCTTTAGAACATCACTAAGCCTGATTTGTCAATGTCACTCTATGGACTTAGTCTTTTAAACAAAAAGAACGTCAAATAAGGCATTTTACCAATATCATTTTTTTTCTCTGAACAAAGAAGCTGAATGAAATCTTGGCAGCGAGGGAGAAACTAATATCACTTTAAAGTTTATGAAATAAGATGCCAAATTACAATGGCGAATAACAAACGAAACCGAATGAATTTCAAATCAAACAGGGTTCTATACTCGAAGTCGCAGAATCTCTCGAAAAACCCGATTTTTTTTCTTTAAACCTCTATAACTTTTGACGTAATTGAGAATTTCGCAAAAAACCCATCTTTATATTTTTTGCCATTTTTTCTTCATTTTCACATTGATAAGGAAGATATCTTGTAATTTGTGTGCTGGCTAAATAACTTGTGGCCAGGAGATTTTTTTTCTTACAATAGAATTTTCTACTGTCTCTCGCAAAGAATGACAGATACGAAAAAATTTTAAGATAACAGTTTAAACATCTAAATACATTCTATTAGAAATACCTCTTGTTCTTTGGCGATCTCTTTCATCGTTTACGAGAGAAATTTTAAAATTACATTTTTAGGGAAAAAAATTTTCCCGGCCTCAAAAATGGTATGGCCCGCATGGTGCTCATAAAATGCCTTTCTTCTATTAGCAGAAATTGTACAAAAATATGCCAAAAAATAAAAAAGGTGAGGTTTTCCAGAAAGGCAGAGAGAATTTTTTTCCTAAAAATGTAATTTTTGGATTTTTGGTGTATGGGAGCGGCGGCGAATGCGGCGCACATAAAGGAAAATGCACGATTAAAATTCAAAGATAAAGTAAAATATTGTAATAGAATATATTTTGTTCAGCCCAATATCTTACCAATGTTCTATGCATGAAGATAATTAAATTGAAATTCATTCAAACATATAATTAATGTGTTTTCCAAAAAGTGCATCTGCGCCAAGTTGTCCTACCTTGTATGGTAATGTGGCGCATTTCGATTTCAATTCATAATTATTGAATAAAAAACAAATTATGAAGAAAAATTAGCAAGATTTAAGAAAAATAAGATAAATATATTTACGTTTAATATTATTAACATTTTTGAGGGATTATGTCTGCCGAAATTTTAAGAAAAAATGTTTTTTTAACAGTGCAGAATGTCTCACCAATATGAAAAATAACATAATAAAGGATATATTTAAATAATTATCAAAGAGGAAACTTTTTGAACAATTCTTTATATTAAAAGTCCCGAATGCGCTATGTTAGTCGCATGTGAATAGTACTTAATAATAATAATATATAAATAATAATAAAATAAATGTATATAAAATGAACATATATTAATAATAATATTAATAGTATATAATAAAGATTTTTTATATAGAAGTTTATTAATTTTACTCAAAATGTTAAACTTAAAGCATTCCAGAAACTCAGAACAGTATATTTCCAAAAAATTGTATAAGTTTACAGGAAACTTCTGTAACTTTTTACTTGTTTTTAACTACTCTGATAATACAAGCAAAATAACCAAAACTAACTTTTCATCATCAAAATCAGGCAACTAATTTATTGAAAACATATATACATGTAATGAAAGTACCTCAACAAGCAGAATATGCGTTAAGATTCGAAAACTCGAAATTTTTCATATAAATTTTTTAGACGTGCAAACTTTTATCTCAACATTTATTCGTACCTGTCATTGCTTGCGAGAAAGAGAAGGAAATTCAATTTTGAGAAAAAAATTCTTCTGGCCACAACAGTTATTTAGCCAATATGAAACTTACACGATATGTTGCTTATCAAAATACTGATTAAAAAAAAATTGTCAAAAACATGAGGGTGGGGTTTTTGAGAAAATCGACTTTCAATTCTTTCAGAAAAACCGCCGTCATTTTGTTAATTTTACACCTTTATTAAATTTTCCGGCAGCTTACGAAAAAAGAAAATGAAAGCTATTAGAATAAAAAATAAAGCGACAAATATATCAATCATATAAAAAGTTATAGAGGTTTAAAGAACAAAATTAGGGTTTTTTGAAAAACGAAGCACAGCATTCAAATACGCATAATTTCTTGGAAAAAAAATTTTTCTTCACGTAGGCCAGTCAGTGAAGACATTAAAAATAGAAAATTTCACTTCAGGTCCAAAAGTTTTCAGTTCTTTAGGATGAATTAAATAGATTGCAAAAATCACTTAGAGAAATGTCCTCTTATGTTTAAAGAATTTCTCTTGACACAAATGGAATCTCCTCTTAAAGTTAAGGTTAAGTGTTTTTTTCATTTGCCTCAAACAGAATATTTTCAAAGCAAACATTATTCGTTTGCGAAAAAAATCATCTAATCTTCCACCCAAATAATTATATTTGTGTAAAAAAGATATTTACGCGATTCCAAACAAACCACGCAAGAAGACGATGCTTCTGTTTTAGGACAACTTTATCTCGAAGTGATGATAAATCCCATTTTTCAAACTTTTCCTAGGTGCGTAACACATTCAAACGTACGAAAAACATTCTATTTGTCGAAAGTAGCATTCCATGAATTTAAAGAGCTGTGCAACTATTTTAGAGGTTTGAAACTTAAAAATGGTTAAATAAACAATCTTTTCATGAATAGCTTAAAGTAAAAAATTGCAAAAGTACGGCAAACTGGCCTATGAAATTCAAACATTGTATCGAAGAGCTGTGTAAATTTGCAACGTTTTTATTTGCACGGAATGCAAAACTTGCCTGAACTATGCTGCCGTACAAACTAAAAAGATACCTCACTGTGTGCTCGGCGGCTGTTCTGAACTTATCCGAACGATCATCGCTACTGTATAGCCGAATCTATCCGGGACTTATTTTCCTTGAATTTGCGATCAGAGTTCTATCTATTTTAAAATTATTTAGAAGTCAAAAACATACGTAAGGGTGAGCGATTCTTTTCGTTTGTGAATTCGCTCTGCACTCGATCACTTTTACAAGGCAAAAAATAAACAAAGTACTTTAGTTTCTTTTCGATTTATATGCTGATGATGTATTACATTCCTTGTATAAATTTTGGGACACGCAAAGTGCTTTGCTTACCTTTTTCTGTGGTATTTTTCAACTTTTTCGACTTTTCTCATTTTCAAACAATCGTTTTTTGCAATAAATATTTATAATTTATAATTTTTATTGATAAAGTTAGATGCAGCTTTCTCTGACGAATTCAACAATACCAAAAACTCATTTTTCATGAAAGGGTCATTTATGTACGCGTCTTCTTAGTGTGGACGGCAATATGGATATTAAGGAGACCACCATTGTGAATGCCGGGAAAATAACTTTCTTCAATAATTTGTTTATAATTTTATAAACAAACAAGATGTTGATGTATTCTGCGTACAAAAATTTCTTATAAAATTAATAACCTCTCACTTAAAGTGAAATTGAGCGCCCAAATCGATAAAAAATGTACGCTAAAAATTGATTTTTTACCAAGATACTTTTTGCCCCTAGTGTCGCACGGCGCGCATTTGTTAAAAATAACTATTCCCGAGATCGCAGATTTCACCTAAATGGATTCTATTAAGTGTCGTTCTACGCGGAAAAGAATTGTTTTGAGCATTTATTCAAAAATATTTTTTCAATTTCTCCGTTAGAAAGCCATCATGGCCGCTTAAAGTTTAATTTACAAAATTTCAGTTAGAGGAAATCAGCTTTTGTTCAATGTAGAGTTCACAAATTTGACCACATACATATAGAAAAACATTTCAAATATGTCTGCTGATCTCCCGCGGACACATCACGCTCACACGCTATGCAGCCAATGTGTGGCCTCACGCATTGTTATCTGCGGCCAGCAAAAGTTACATCATAAGAGATAAATTCCAGTTATTACTGTACTACTCAAAAATGTACATTAGCAGTCTTAAGAAAATACCACAATTGGAGCTAGTGCGTACAGGCAACTCAATTCATTAAAATCGACCTGATTTTTCATTTTTAACGACAAAGCGTTGAAGCTACCTAATTCAGTTACCAAATTCTCTAGAAAATATCCGTTGTCTATCTTCTGCATCTTTCCTAAAAAAACCCCCGTTAATCATTTTCTTTAAAAGCAGGTTCTGATACAAGGAAAATACTATTTCCATGTCTGCCTCAAGCTGGACAATAATGTTCATCTTCATCGCGAAAGCATTTATTATGTCAACTCCAGAATAGTTGACTAGATAACCGGATGAATTTGACTTATTATGGGCATGTGGAGTATAATGTACAACATAGGCGTCAGCTGGTAATTAACCATGCTTCGAAGTTGGTCTGGAAACAGTGCTCTTCCTGTTGTGACCGAATCCATTTAAAATTAGGCAGGTTCTACACTTTGAATCGCACAAACTCTCAGCGACGAAACTGGTTGTCTCTTGAAGGAAATTAAGTAACACATATTTTTCCAGTTTGAAAAAAACGTATTCTACCAAGTTACGAGTATTTGAATTTCAAAGCAAATTGTTTTGAAAATATAAATGTAAATTTTCACAAAAACCCCACATTTATATTTTTTTTTGTTTTATTTGTCCTTTAATAAGGAAGACATCCTATGACTTTATGTGAGCTAATCCATTTTTGTGGCTAGACATTTATTTCATAAGATTAAGTTTTCTCCTTTTTCTCGAAAACAGCGAAAGATACAAATTAGAATATCAGGATAAAAGTTTGCACATCTAGAAACATTATCTTAAGAAGTAGATGTTGCTCTTTTGTGATATCTTGCATCGTTTACAAGAAAAATTATATTCTCAGACCATTTTTAGGAGAGGATCTCTGAACATTTGCAACGACATAAGCTGTACCCAGAACAAATCGGTTCTAAAGAAATGGGATATTCAGAAGTCCGCGCACTCTTTTATGGCATGGGCTGTATAATCGCGGAACGGATGATTTGATATGCAAGCTCTTCTGCATATACATGATCTTACGCATGGCGATATCAATAGGCGAGCGGGGAACCCCCCAAAAGCCGCTTAGAAATAGCAGTATGTGACCACGGCGTTTTAATCGCTAAAACCAGTTTTACTTTATGTTTTCGAGGTTGTTGAACACGAATCTGAAGTTATTTTTTTCATTAAAATACCGGAACATTGGAAAAATGCAATTAAGTGCAAAATGAGAAAAACAAAATTTACATACTGTTTCGGATTTCGAGTAAATAGCTATTGAGCATTTGAATATAGTATGTAAAGAAGTTTATTGGGAAATTTGAGTGTTTTATATTCAATAGAAAAAAAGGTATACGAGTTAAAAGATAAGCGCTGAGTACGGACGCGCTAGTTTGGCGCACAATGATTAACGCGACAGGCGTATATAGGAGTTTGAATAATGTTATAAAGCGCTCAAATTTTTCAATAAATTTCCTTACGTACTATATTTCAATACTCAATAGCTATTTGCTCGAAATTCGAAACTTCGTCATTTAACTTTTGCGATAGTATGCGAGGACACATCAAACCTGATGGTACAACTTTGAAAATTCGCCACTCAGAAAATAATTGATTTTGCGACTTCAAATGGGGCTCATTTTGTAGTTAATACCTTAAAGAATAAGTGGTTACAAGTTTCGAAAAGAAATATTAATAATTGCCTGAGATATAATGAGTTGAGTATCAAAAAGTATGTAGATTTTGTTTTCCTCATTTTGCACTAAATTGCATTTTTTCAATGTTCCTGCGTATTTCTCGAAAACATAAGGTAAAACTGGTTTTAGTGATAAGAACGACAATGGTCACTACTCGGTCATTTTAGAGGTGAGTCCCGCTCGCCTAGAAGGGCCGACAGATCGTCCATCTTCCATTGAACCACACCAAACAAGTCGAGTAGAAGCAGGATGGCAAACACGTTAGTCGCAAATACCTTGTTCGACGCCGACAGATTTGAATACCAAATCTGTCAAAAAAGACGCCTGTATCTGCTTTGGAGAGACTCCTTCACTTATGTTACGTCCTGAATGCGGCTTTGAGGCACGCCCAGGTATAAATGTGTCTCTCCAGTGTTAATATGTCTAATAATTCATATATCCTTAAGCTCAGGGTCTGCGGGAACGCCAGTAATCCGTCCTCGCTTTAGATGAATCTTGGAACACTTGTCCAATCCAAAGTCCATACCAATCTCGCCTGTGTACCCCTTGACGATTTTTAAAGCACTCTTGAGTTTGCTTTCGGTCGAAGCATAGATCTTCAGGCCATCCATATAAAATACATGAGTGACCTTATGCTCCAGGTGTCGCCCTGAAAAACGCCCCTCTAGAAGGTTTCGCTATTAGTTGACACATGATAATTTCCCGATGAGATAGTAAATATAAGACGCATCAATCTCTCTGCATCTCACTATGTGTGGATAAACCTTCAAGCTTTCCAACAGATAGATGATAATTCTATGAGAGGGGCAATGGAGAGCTTTCCGGTAGTCAATCCAGGCCATCGACAGGGTGTGCTGGTGTGCTGCTGCGTCTTGGCAGACACACTTCTCAATTAGCAGATTATCTCAACAGCCTGCTACACCTTTTTCAGGCTGAGTCGTTCGTACATCTCTCTTCACACAGGCTCAATTCTTTGAACAATCCTTTCGTTTGAGATACGTGAAAAAATCTTATGCAGCGTGTTCAAACAAGTTATTGACCTGTAATTCTCTGGGTTGGACACGTCGCATTTCTTCTGTAGGAGTATGGTGCTACCTCACTCCATCCACTGCGGAATGGGCGTCCCCAAATTTAAATATGAAGTGAAAAAGCGGGCCAGATCTTGGTGCGTCGAAGTAAATTTCGTCCGCTGAAGTTCTTGTTACCATCTGGTCCTGCTGCGGAAAAGCTCTTCGTGGTACTTATTCCAGGGTTCGTTAGTATCCTTTCTCGATCCTTCGACGTCACAGAACCCAGCCCTGGTTGCCATGGAGTTGTTGTCGATGGCGTGGATATCGTGACGTCACGCCTCGGTGACATGGCGCACAATGATCCGTAGAAGATGGCGACCTTCGCTCTTGGTTCTCGTGGTTAAATATTTCCGCGGATGCCCTCTTAATTTGCAAGATTTTTAAAGTGACAGGGATGCAGAATTTACCCCGTCACAACCCCCCCCCCCATGCTTAATCGGAAACTCAAGGTTTTCCCTTTTATAATTCGGCAAGCGGAAAATGCAAACCCGGATATCTTATAGAACTACGAACCTCGCTTGACCCTTCCAAGAACACTCAAAAATAGGTTAATTCAGGAAAATAAAATTATATATTATAAAATATAATAATTAATGTAAATAATTAATATATTGATTAATTATTAAAATTTAAAGCATATAAAGCCCAATGCATGCCTTTGGGTCGAATTGGGTTTCGGGGAACAGCAAAGGAAGGAGGGGATCTCCCAGTCACGCTCAAAGTAGATTAGAGATGTTAGGCTGAAGCAAGGAAGTATTACAACCCCAGATAGTATCGCACCTAGCAACAGGACTCGTAAATCGTATACCTTATATCCTACAGAAACGTAGGTTTTCCAGCTCAACTCTTCTCGTATCCGCTTTGGTGATCCGTTTAAAGGGACAGGGTTGAATAGAAGTCAAGAATACGGGATACTTTGTATATAAGATTACATCCTCTTTATTTAATGGTATATAGTTTATGATTATTTGCAAGCAAAGTACCTGACCTTAAGCCTATGTGGTGAGGTAAGCTTCAGCGATTAGCTAAGACAAATCTAAGTTCTTTTCACCTAAAAATGGTTTTATAGAAACATGAATATACATTATCGCGATAGTATAATAATTTATGAACGTTAGTACTAACGCAGTCTGTTATTTTCTATTGCAGTAGTCGGTGTAAATCATTCCCGAAATTTTCTTTTTTTTTTGTTAGCTTCATACAGCATCATATTTTCCCACTTTATCAAACACAATTTGAATTATTTTGTATCGAGACTAAAGACGCATTGAAAGCAAACTAAGATTAACCGCTCGAAAACAAGGAAACTATATTGCACATTTTCAAAACTCGTAAACCTACTTTCCAGATCCAAGCACGAGAAAAGAAAAATCAAAATGTCTACTTAACGTAAGCGCTTATGGGAACCTAAGTCCTTGAGAATGGTACCAAACGAACATAGTAATTATTCAATGAATCAAGCTTATCATTACTTGAAGCAGTGTATTTAAGAAAGAGACACGTTTTGAGCCTACAACTGACATCATGTTAAATCTTGGCCCGAAAAGACGAATGTAAAGAACGAAAGACATTAAAAGTTAGACGATATTGCTTAGTATTATAAATAATCATTCATTATTTTAAAGAACAGAAATTGTACGTGAAGGAAGTACTTTCAAACGTCCCTCTTCGGAACTATTTTTCATTTTAGTAAATCCTGCTGTTCCCAATCCTGATCACTTGTTAAATCTAATATACCGTCACAGTTTTCCTCCATGGTTACCCAAGTGTCGAGTGGATGGACCTGGCCGTCCGTTCTTGGTATCCAAATCTCCTTATAACTCGCAGTAAATTCCATGTCAAAATCGAATTGCGCATCTAGGCCTAAGACAAACTGGGTATCCAAATTGGTAGCTACCCTGACTTCGCATTCCTTAGTAGTCCCATCGATAGTCAAGGTTAGCTCAACCACGCCTAAAATCTCGTCTCTGGAACCGTTTGCCAAAATCATAGAAGATCTCCGAGAGCTATCTAGATGTCTACTCAGGGAGTGTAGGATCTTTCGGACTAAATCGTTTCGAATAAGTGTCCTAGTTGAACCGGGGTCGTACAAAGCATCGACTGAGAAGGAGTTTATGGAAATCTTAAGGCGCACTCTACTACGTACCTAATTTTTCACGTTCCGAATGAGATCCTATAACAACGCGACCCGGATGTGATGGGGATCTATCTTTTCAACCTGAATCTTTGGTAGACAATATACTGCTATTAATTATCGCCAAAATGGTACCTAAATGCCTTTTTGAATTGACCCCAATTCGCAAATTTTAATTCATGGCTTTTGAATCATTTAAACGCGACTCCTTCCAATAAAATGGGCATGGCTAACAAGAGCTCTTCTTCGGAGACTTTGGTCAGCCTCGTACGATACTCTATTCGCGTTAGAAAATCCTCGGCACTAGTTATACAACTCCCATTGAACGTGATTTTCCAGTTGAGAACAATTTTCCCCAAGTCTCTCGAGTTGTTAGAGCGTCGCGGAGACCGAGTGGCGCGTTAAAATCTTTCGTAGTCAGCGTTTTCACAGTTGAATTCATCATCGAATTCTAAAGTCCACCCTCTCGGAAGTCCTAAGCCCAACGAATCTCGAAAGTCATTGTTTAACTGGCTACCCCGACGATAGAAGAGGGCCTGACCTTTTTGATGTACCGAGCTGTTTAATCTTGTACCGTCCCGTGGGGTAAATATCTCGAAACGTGCATTAGGCCCAATCCTAGCGCGACCTACTGCATTCTCAGAGACCCAAGAGTCTTCTATTCCAACAGTTTCTGTCAGGATGTTCCGTTGGGGTGTGAATCTAGGGATGGTGCCGGTTTGAACTCGGTGGCGTGTCGACTGAGTAACTGAAACACCCGGAAGATGAAGCGGGTTGAGACTGGATTGAGTAGCGCGGTAATGCAGGGTGCTGTGAGGAACACCTGACAGTTTTAAAGAGCTAAACTGGGTCACGCTTGGAAGGTTTGGAGTATTCCAACGAGTAAATTCCTTAGGGTTATCGTGGGAAGCACTAGGTAGGTTCAAAGAACAAAATTGGTTTGCTCCCGTTGCGTTCAAAATATTACGGCAGGTATCCTCCGTGAGCATGCTATGAGGAATGCTTGGTAAATTTAGAGTGTAACTTCGTATATCCTCTGGGAATCTAAAGGCATCGGGAATTGAAAAATCATTGCTAGTTTGGAAGGGTCGCCGGTCCGCGAGCGGGTTGGCACTCGGTAACCCGTAAAAGTTAACGTAATTAAAAGAAAGCCCTACATTTCCGGGGCTAACACGAGTTGGCAGAGCCATTATACTTCCGTGGGGTGTCATTACTATGCCAGAGGACTGCGTTTTCGTTGCGATTTCCGATGGGTTCGCTGAATTTACTACGCCTGTAGCCGAGGTGGTAATGTGCGAGCATCTTTCTCTACGGGTACCAGAAGCCTCTAATTGTAGAAACAACAATGTTTCCGTAAGCTGATCATCGTTCAAATCATTAGTTAGATTTTTTAATTCCCGAAACGCAACTATGTCGGTCACCGAGTCTAAAAATGCCATTTGGAATTTTTATCTGTTCCCACAAAATCAGAAAAATAACTATTAAGGGGAGGCGCAATATCGAGCTTAATTGCGCGACGATAATTTCTATTAATAAGTTCAAACGGTTAGGCGGAAGAGCGGTAAGGGGAGATAAAGAAAAAATGCAATGGTCGGTGATCGAATTGCCAATAAATCTCAAATAACGTGCAATTGTAATTCTTACACATTATGGCACGATGAAATATAACGGTTTAGGGCGCTCCAAGCTGCCACAATGAGATGTAAATAAGGTCCACTAGATCAACCGGGCACTCTAAGCGGCCCAAAGCGTGAGGGATTCACGTGTTTTGAAAATCATAATCTCAAAATCATAATCCGAAAATTCTTGTTATCTTCATTCAAGATCCCGACCCATAAAGATCCAAATCATAATTAAAATTTTCAATTTAAATCCTAATTCAAATATTCAACTTAAATCTCAATTCAAATTTTCAATTTAAATCTTAATTTCTAAATTTTATAAACTTCTGTTCCAATGTAGCATTTGCTTCTCCCAGTTATTCCCTGCCCCCACCTAAAAATCCGGGAGGCCCTTGTTGCTCGTATTCACAGAAAAAACTGGGAGTAATCAATGTTGCAGGTAATCATTGTTTCTAGGTAAAGTCGGCTTGGGTACAGGGTAATTTCGAGCTGGGTAATTGATAAGTGGGTAAAGTATACCTGACTTTACCCTGGAGGAGGGTAACGAGGGCGAATTGTCACTTGCTGACTTTATGGTTGAAGGAGCGGCTATGAATAACAAATTATCACATATTTCGGCGTACAAAGCACTCCAGAAGGATGATATTTGACATAAATTATCGAATTAATCGCCGAATTTCTGACTTACCACACTTTATTTGCCGAAATAAATTTGATAGGCGACACAGGGTTTAAAAGTCGCCATGGTCATTCAAGTTAGGGCGCAGTCTCATATGAAGGACATGGTGGTATATTAGCAGAATAGTACAAACCAGGGGTCGGAACATTTAGGTTGAACCAGTGCTTAAAAGGTTCCTTACGTATTCAGTTCCGGACTGGACCCTTTAATATCGTAAAGGTCCGGGTGCCTTCAATATTGGATCCAGTCTAAAATGTTCCTTCAATTATATTTAAAAAATTAACAAAGGCGATTTGCGAGAGAAGAAGGTGTAATTCAGTTGGAGGTATGGGTCTTTGCACAATGGAGACCCAAACCAGAAACCTGAACCCGAAGATAACACTGCCCTTCTTTACCGTAGAGTAATCTTTGTCTAGTGGGGTCGTACTAATTCGAACGCGGACTTCAACTGAGATTTTGTAACGCACAATGAGAAATTTAGTACGTGTATATATATCTTGGATATCTTGTCGGTGTTTGTCACTCCCAAAAATTCAAAACTTAACTTGAAGTAACGCACAAATAAGACTGGAACCCGAACGAGTTCGAGTTCAGGTTTCGGGTTCTGGTTGCGCAGTGAAGTTACACGGAATTTTCGAATTTTGGGTTCAAAATTCATAAATTAGAAAGTTGACATCAATTTTGGAAATTTCATTAATCTGGAAGATTTGTATGAAAGATAGTACGAGAAGTTTTTTAAAATAGTAGAAAGGATCTCAATTTTTGTTTTAATTTGATTAAATTAGTGAATTTCTATGAAAGTCAGTACGAGAGGGTTTTTCATGTCACAAAATACGAGTTTGATGTAAAAATTCCAAAATTAAAAAAAAACTACTTAAATTTGGAATTTTTCTAAATTAGTGGATTTTCAAGAAAGTCAATACGGTAAGGTCTTTTTAGTCCCAGTATGGAAATTTGCGGTCTGAATTCTAAAAGTGGACTTAATATTGGAAAATTTTATTAAATTGGTAGATTTACATGAAAGTTAAGTACGAGGGTTTTATCGAGTTGCAGAACACAGAAAGTTGACATAAAATTTTGAAGATTGTATAAAACTGGTAGATTTCCGTGAATTTCATAACGAGGAAGACTTTCGAGTCTCAAAGTACGAATGTTTTCCCCAAATTTGTATTCTGAAACTCGAAAACCCCCCTAATACTGACTATCATGGAAATGTACCACTTTTTTAAAATGTTCAAAATTTTAGTCAAATTTTAGAATTTTTACCTTAAATTTGTGTTCTGTTCCTTGAGAAAATCCTTCGTACTGACTTTCCTGGTAACCCTCTAATTTAATGAAATTCACCAAATTTAAGTCGCTTTTTTGAAATTGTGGCCTCAAATTTCTCTTCTGTACCCCGAAAACCCCCCTCGTACTGTCTTTCATAGAAATCTACATTTATAAAATTTCCAAAAATTCAGTCTAATTTGGAAATTTTTTTAATTTTTGCCCCAAATTTGTGTTCTGTGCCGCGAAAACCTCCCTCGTACTGAGTTTGATAGAAATCGACAAAATTGATAACATTTTCAAAATTTGAGCAAAATTTTTGAATTTTGACAGCAAATTAGTCTTAATTGTCCCAAAAACCTCCCTTTCACTAAGCTTCATGGAAATCAACTGAATTATTGAAAATTTCAAAATTTGAGTAACATTTTTGAACTTTTGAATTTTGACACCAAATTCCTCTTCTGATCCCCGAACATGTTATTGATATGTTACTGTACTGTGCATCTATAAGTAACCCCAAACCTTACTGCGCAAACATAAGCGCCGTTCTACGATACTGCGCATCCCTTACTGTCATTTAACTGTACTGCGCAGCCGTATTTTCCATCTAATGTCACTGCGTAGCTGTAAGTTCATTTTAACTTTCCTGAGCAGCCATATGTGCCATTGAACTCCGTCACGCGGATGGAAGGACTATGTTGCTTTACTGCGTATCTAATAGTAACCCCTAACTTCACTGTGCTGCTATAAGTGCCGTGTAACTATACTGCGCATCCGTAAGTGCCATGTAACTGCACTGAGCCTCCGCGAGTGTCATGTAACTGCACTGCGCAGCTGCATGTGCCATGTAACTCCACTGTGCAGCTGCAAGTACCGTGCAACTTTACTTCGCCGAACACGTTTGCGCAATCTCAAGATATCTCAATAATTGCAATACCTCCAACTATACTGCTCCTTCTTCTCTCTCAAATCGCCTTTGTTAATTTCTCAAATATAATTAAAGAAATTTTTTTAGGTTGGATCCAATGTTAAAGGGTTCCATAAGTGTTAGGGTCCGGGTTCGCACCCGGACCCTTAAGATATTAAAGCTCGGGTTCTACCTAAAAGGTTCCGAGCCTTTGGTTGGTACTATTCTGCCAAGGGCGCAGTTCCATGGAGGTAGATTAGTAGACAAGTGGAACAGTTTTTACCAATGAGGTGCCTGCACAGGCTCTAACGGTCACCTCATTTGTCAAAACTGTTCCACTATTCTACTAATCTACATCCATGGGACTGCGTCCTAATATACCTCCATCGGGGGTGAGATTCCGATGCCCTCTAATCCAGTTGATTGAATCTCTCTTTCTATCACATAAAATTAGACTGAGATGTTCGATCGCTCTGAAAACGATCGACTGTAAGTATCTCTTTCTATCTCATGTGTCAGAAAGAGAGAGGTGACTGTCGATAATCGAGAAGTCAGGTCTTGATTACCGAATATTGCCGCTCTCATTCTGACAATTCAGATAGAAAGAGATAGTTGCAGTTGATCGTTTTCTAAACGATCGAACATCTCCGTCTAATTTATGCGATACAAGGAGAGATTTGATGAACTGGATTAGAGGGCATCAGAATCCCACCCCAGCATTGCTCCCAACGCGGGCCCTCTGCACTACTGCGCATATGACGCATAAGGCGCTTCATTGGCTATCGTTTGCGTGCTTATTGGAAATGTTAGAAAATACCATTTTTTCAATTATTATTAATATTATATATTAATTAATTAATATTATCAATATTAAAATAATTATATTTTAACATGGTAGTAAGCGGATGGTTTTAAATATATTCTGAGCATTAGATTAAGAAATGAAATGATCAGTTTTCTTTTTTGTATTATTTTTACTAATTCATGCATTTAAAATTTTGTATAATAATGAAAATGGATATATAAATTTTATCACAGGTACATTTTAAAATATTCAGCATATATTTGTCGTGAAATAGTAATTCAAATTTTATAAAAGTCGAATATTAAATATAAATTCAGTCAAATTTATTTTAAGACATTCAAAAAAGTATTATGAGTAAAAGATAATATATATCTTTTTTTACCATCATGGATGTTAAATTTATTTTTGATATGAAGCATCGACGGGTTTCGAACACCTTGTATAAAATTTGAATTACTATTCCCAGATGAATATATGTTACATATTTCAAAATGTACCTATAATAAAATTTGTATATTCAGTTTAATTATTAAATGAAATTTTAAATGCATAAATCAGTAACAATAATAAAAAAATAAAATAGAATATTACATTCAATTAAATGACATTTTTTTTAACAAGATGCTCATTTTATTTCTTAACCTGATGCTCAAAAGATACTAAAAACCATCCACGTACCACTTGAAAATGTTAAAATATAATTATTTTCAATTATTAATAATAACTTAAAAATTGCATTTTTTACTTTGTGAAAAAAGCGCGCGAACGCTCCTTATGCACCGCATGCACAGTAGTGCAGAGGGACCGCATTGGCACTGCTGGCTTGGGATTTTGATGCCCTCTAATCTAGTTTATAGAATCTCTCGTTTTATCGCATGAAATTAGACGGAGATGTTCAATCGTTTTGATAATGATCGACTGAAACTATCTCTTTCTATCTTATGTGTCAGTACAAAAGGGGCAATATTTTTCAAAGCGATCGAGCATCGCAGTCTAATTTCATGCGATAGAAAGAGAGATTCGATCAACTAGATTGGAGGGCATTGGAATCCCATCCCTGATGAAGGTACATTAGGAGAATAGTACCAACAAGGGGTCGGGACCTTTTAGGTTGAACCTGAGCTTGAAATATTCCCTACGGATTCGGGTCCGCACTAGACCCTTTAATTAAATAAGGGTCCAGGTGCGAACCCGGCCCCGGATACTTATGAAACCCTTTAATACTAGATCCATCCTAAAAAGTTCCTTCAATTATATTTGAGAAATTAACCAAGGCAATTTGAGAGACAAGAAGGAGTAGTTTGGTTGGAGGTATTGCAATTATTGAAATATCTTGAGAATGCACGATAGTATGGAAAAGTATCAATACATTTTTCTCTTAACGATACATATCGATAATTTCTTCGATTTGTCGCGTTGACACTGCCTTATCTCTTTCTGGCGAGTTGCAACACAAGTAAGCGATAAGGACAGATTGAAAGACCACAGGCCGCAGGAACTGCCGAGACATGCGACATGCGCAACTATTGCGCGGTCAGTAATTTTACTTTAATTCAAATTTTCGAAACTTTGAAATAGGGTCAGGTTAGGATAGCCAAGGGAGGGGAAGTGATCGATAAATATCGACATTATCGATATTTCCCCCAGAAATATCGGTATATATCGATACGTTTTTTCCCCGATATTTCCCATCACTAATGCGCGAAAGAGTTCGACAGGAACTAAAGGTGCGTAGAAGAATTCCATAGCAGATATGGCTGCGAAGTAAAGTTGCATGGCACTTGCAGCAGCGCAGTAGAGTTACATGGCATTTATAACTGCACAATGAGGTTAGGGGTTAATTTTAGATGCGCAGTAAATTAATATAGTACTTACATCTGCGTGGCAGAGTTCAATGGCACCATAACACGGCACTTATGCCTGCGCAATAAGATTTGGGATTACTTATAGATGCGCAGTACAGTAGCATATCACTAACATCTGCGCAGTGCAGTTCTATGGCACTTACGGATGTGCAGTAGAGGACCATGGAGCAACATTTATGGATGCGCAGTAATGTTATGTGTACTTATAGATATGGAACGTTCCGGGTACAAAACGCAACCGGAAACTAAACCAATCCATTCCGGTTCCTGACCACGATATATTTGTACAATGTACAACACTTACAAAAGTCAGTACGAGGGCGTTTTTCGAAGTAAAGAAGAGGAATTCGGGGTCAAAATTAAAAAATTAAAAAAAGCGACTTAAATTAGGCAAATTCCAATAAATTAGATAAATACAATGAAAGTCAGTACGAGAGAATTTTACAAGTTTCAGAACACAAATTTAAGGTAAAAAGTCTAAAATTTGAATAAAATTTTGAAAATTTTAATAAATTGGTATATTTCCATGCTAGTCAGTACGAGGGGGTTTTTCGAGTTTCAGAATACAAACCTAGGGAAAAAAATCGTATTTTGAGATTCGCAAATCTTCCTCATTATGGAATTCTCGGAAATCTACCAATTTTATACAATTTTCAAAATTGTAAGTCAACTTTCTGGGTTCTGTAACTCGATGAACTCCTCGTAATCGACTTTTATGTACATCTACCAATTTAACCCTCTGCCTTGAATAGCGTATCCTCACTTTTTAATCTCAACCACGTGACCACTTAACGGATAAAAAAGTACATGAGTGTTAGTGCAAGAGTTTCGGGATTGTATCCATTAAAAAAGTGCATGGGCCCCCTGAATAACATATTTTCTTGATAATAAATAAATTACTCTTAAAAAGTATTCAAAATTAAGTATCAGTATTAAAGTTTAAGACTATTCATCAAAATTGCTTCAAATTGGATAAAAAATGACAGATTTATAATACGAAATCATCATGTGGAACATAACCTTGTCACGTGACTCGACTGTCCTGGACATTCGACCTTATGGAAAATGCAAGTAGGCCGTTCTTGCACCCAACCGCTCAACTGTATTATCAACGTCCAATGGTGAAATCTTTGCAATTGTGATGGGATATAACAGAGATTTTCGTGTAACATATACATTGAAATATGGCATGCGAACACGGACAAATGTAAAGTAAACATAGACAGATGCCAGGTTAAGGAGATGACCACACAAGAAATCCAGCAATCTCCTTCAGGTGGGCATCGGCCAATTTTGAGCTAATTTCAAATAATAAGGTTTGATGTCTTTTGTCCTCACCATTAATTATCTTTTTCCTTCATAATATAAAACTAAAATATTAGAGTGGCCGAAATTGAACATTGTATCTTTTATAATCGGATTGAAAAATTCCACATTGAAATTGAATTCTTGATCTAAACCGAAAAATGTGACTTTTTAACAAAATCCTTGAATTATCAACAAAATCATTACATTTTAACAAAATAGTTAATATTTTAACGAAAGATTTATATTTTGAACTGAAGAAGCATTAATAAATACATTATTCTTCACAAAGAAGACGAATTGTTAACCAAAGAGATAAATTTTCGTCTAAAATAATGAATTTTCAGACGAAAAAGACGAATTTTCAACAAAGGAAATGTTTTACTCAAGAAATTATGAATCGTCTGATGAAATAGTCAATTATGAGTTAAAAAACGAATTTTTAACATAAAATTAGCAATTTTTTAACAAATTAGGTTTACTTTCAGTACAGAGGTTGAATTTTCTAACCAAAAACAGAAGAATTTTTAACTAAAATATATCGATTTTAAACCAGAAACGGAAAAGTTATATTTTCAGTTGTAAAAATTAGTTTTAATAAAAAAAATCTATGTTACAATACAATTGATTAAATTTTTACCAAAAAATTATTTTAAAAATAAAAGTGGTTTTACTCCAGTTAGAAAAGAAATGTTCGAAAAAAATTAATTTTCAAGAAAGTAGTTAAGCTTTCAATTAACCAGATAAATTTTCAACTAAAATTATTAATCCTTGAAAAATAATTGATTTATGACCAAAGGGGTTCACCTTCGAACAAGTAGTTCAATCTTCAATTAAGAAAGATGATTTTCCCACGAATAATGTAATATTAGACATTTCAACCAAAAACGATTATGATTTTAAATCAAACTCACTTAAATTCAAACTGAAAGACGAATTTGCAACAAATAAAGATTTGTCAGTCAAGAAATGATGGATTTTCAACTGGAACATATAAAGCTCAGTTAAAAAATAACTTTCCAACTTACAAAAAAAAACAAACATTTTTTAACAAAATAGTCCACTTTTCAGGTTTATGCAAAGCTGCAATTTTATGTGCGACAGTCCTCTAAAACCCTGGTTACTCATGTTTGTCTCGTTTCATTTAACGATTCTATTGACTATTCGAGCATATTTCTGCAATAACTAAAGTTTAAAAAGGACCTTACCATAACCCAGAACCACTTAATTACGGTCATCCTTTGTCATGACGAAAAAATTAGCAATTGATCTCTCGTAGGATTAATACAGCGATCAGTCAACCCTACCCTGACTACAAGTCAATTGTTTACATCAGAAATAACTGCAAACACAAACCAGTGCAAAAGCCTTGAATATAACTTTCTGCTAGACATCACACCGCTCTAGGAAGATTTCAAGAGTGCATACTATCTCTAGTTTCTAGAAGTGAAGTCCAAAAACAAAGCCGAAACTGTCGCCAATGCAGAAAGCTATTCGAAGTCCTTTGAAGGGATTTTGAGACGTCCCACATCAACGGGGCATATTGGGTGAAGTTCGGGATAATGCAAACGCGTCCAGAAATTATCACATATGAATCACAAACTAGGAAACATGCGGGCTAGCGCGATAGTTTTGAAAATCGATATTTAATCATGCCAGGAAACTCAAAAAGATTTCTGCTGATATTGTAAATGCGTTCACCAATTCAAGATTGACTAGTTAATCGGGTTTTCCCTATACAGAGTGTATCAACTATATTTTACTTCGCTAGAGTTTCGTATCTT
Source organism: Andricus grossulariae (assembly GCA_011634705.1). Classification (NCBI taxonomy): domain Eukaryota; kingdom Metazoa; phylum Arthropoda; class Insecta; order Hymenoptera; family Cynipidae; genus Andricus; species Andricus grossulariae. The sequence continues at coordinate 82,148,183 of JAABKJ010007545.1, read as the reverse complement.
TATTTATTTTCAAATGGAGATACGACACGCTAGCGAAGCATAATACAATTGATACTCTCTGTTTTAGGAAAAATTGGTTAGAGACTTATTCTTCAGAACAGGTGACTTAATAATGTACGTACCGGCCTTCGAACACTTCTTCATAGATTAGGCCCTGTAAATAACAAAGTTGACACCGTTTGGTAAACAACGAAGGAGTGAAAGAGATAGATGAAACGTGGAACCCTCAACGACGTGTAGCGGGGAAAGACCTACAGAGCCATCTAACGAGCCCGCAAAACAGGACTAGAATATATGCCGTCGCGGTTGCCTATACTAGTGACCACAGCCTGGATCTTTATGACAATCATAGGGTCATAGTCGAAGGTTTTGCGAGAGCTCTGCTAGAATCTCCGTATATTCCAAAAGAGTTACCAGTTCGTGCTCTGCTGGATTGTGTGCAAAAACACACAAGAGCTCTTCCTGCACTAAAAAAACCGGTTGACAGCTGGGATACTATCTTAATTTGTCTAATTGAAGTTAAATTGAATCAAACGATGCGAAAAAAATGGAAGGATTCGATTACCATTTCAACGGTGTTGAGCATGAAACAACTGCTGATATTTTCACAACGCCGAGCTCAGTCTGAGGAGACGACATTGCGTATTGTTCTGAAGAATTCCTAAAGCTCTCCAAAATAGCGTTTCGAAAATGTTAGAAAGACTTTGCTGTGCGCTATCTGCTTGTGACCGGGTCATCGAGCTCATACCTGTCCCAGCGGTCCATGTAAACAATCTAGTAAGATATATAATTCTCTTTTGCATTTTGACAATCATCAGGATGCCGAGACATCAGTTCCGTCTAGATCAAAAGAAAAAACGAATTGTGCGCAGGCGTGTACATCCTTACACTTATTATTGTCGACAGCGATTGTGGACGTTTTATACTCTCAGGGTCGGGAGGTCGTAAAATTGCTTTCAATGATAAAAAAAACAGCTCGTCGATGCTTATCGTATAGTTGGAAAACGGTTCTTCTCTCTAGAAAATAAGTCAAGCAACAACCCGTTGAACGCGTTTTTGGGAACTAAAGTTCCCAGTGGGTGTTAAAGGGTTATATAAGAAATCTTTTGAATATTCTTAAATGTTTAGACACCCTCCAAAGTCGTCAGAGATCATTCATATCTTTTGAACAATTGAAAAAGGGATAACCGGGAAATACACTATATAAATTTTCCATTTAAACGACGAATTGCTCTTAAACGTAAACGATTATATAAATTATGATATCAGTATTAACGAATTCAGTGATAACATTTCTCTCCATGAAACTCGCTTTATTGAAATGTAAATATTTGAGTGAAACAACTTTGACGCCTATATTCTCTGAGATAAGGAATATAAGATGTTCTATACAATCTTATGAAGAATTAGAATATTCCTTCGATACAGTGTTAATAAAAGTATCCATTCATAGATTAACTAACTTTTCCTTTAACAAGAAAAGATGAGGATTGATTCTACTTTTGTCTTGTCTTTCGCAGTTATCCTCAATTCTATTGGTGAATATTAGAATATATCTATAACTTTTATCTACATTCTTGTTAGCTTTACGCAAATCATAATTTGTGCGATTCAATCTTTATTCCATCCCAATTGTTATTTTCTTTCAAAGTTTATTTGAGTCTTTCCAAAATGAATACAAATTTCATTTGAATTTATCCTGGAGAAATCCATAATGTGTGTGTCAAAGAAAAATGGAATTTAAAAAGTCTCCCTTTTGATACGAAATTCGTACCATATGTGCAGATGCACATATGGTACACTCATACGTGATCATTCGCAAATTACGGAGAGCGATTCAATAGTAGAGGGGCTCAATTAACTCGTCAAGTTTTCTATGAGAAGACGGAAATCTTACTTACGGAAAAGTTTTAATAAAAAGAAAAAAAATGCAACGATATTACAACGACAAAGACGAATTTTCAACCACAGAAGTAAATTTTGAACTAGAATGATGAATCGTTAGCGAAAAAATTGAATTTTTGACAATACAGTACAAATTTCAACCAAGTTGTTGAATTTTCAACCACGAAACGTTAACTTTTAAACAAGGAGATTAATGTTTTACCTGTGAAGAAATAGGTCAATTCTCAGTTGAACAATTCATTTTTAAAACAAAAGAAAACGTTAAATTTTTAATTCAGAAAATAATTTCAAAAATATATATATTATCAAACAACCAGGAGCAAAATATAATCAAATAGTTGAACTTTCAATCTAAAAGGGTAGTCAACAAAATAGTAGAATTTTCAACCAAATAATTAATTGCTCAACAAAATCGTTGAATTTTAAACTAAAATTATGGATCTTGTGGAAAAAAATCAATTATCAAGGAAACACTTCAGCACGAATGAAAAGAAAATATGAATGAATTTGTTGATTTCCAACTGAAACAAATACATTTTAAACTGAATATTTCAATTTTCAACTAAATAGGATAAATTTTTAACTAAAAATTTTAATTCTGAACTCAAAAATGTAAACTTTCAAACAAAAGGACTGATTTTTAAGTAACATTATGTTCAACTAACATTATAAATTTCAAACCAAAACATTCAATTTTTAAGTAGGTAGTTCAACTTTCAACCAATACGTTGAATTACTCAAAAACAAAGATAAATCTTCAAGCAAAAATGACATCGTTATATTTTTAGTTACAAAATTAATTTTCATTCAAAGCAGATTAAGTTTAATTGCATACAATTAACTTTCAGTTACATGTTTGACAAAAAGGATTAAATTCTACCACAAGAGGAATTTTTCAACCATCCGAACGAATTTTCAAGTAAATCGTTGCAGTGTCAACGAATACAGATTTTTAACAGCAGAGAAAAAATTTTAAACCAGCAATTGGATTTTTATCAAAAGTGGTTAAATTTTTATCAAAATTAACAATTTTTTAACTAAAACATGAATTTTTTGAACTATAAATTTTGATTTCTCACCAAAAATAAAATAGTAGGCGTGTCAATCAAAAAAAATTAGGTAGCATATCAAATATTTGGAGTTTCTTACTGGGTTCTATTAATTCAGTTTTTATTTAATTGATGAACGTGTGAAAGGAAAAAAAAAGAAATCCTATAAAAAAAGGAGGCAAACACTGATAATCGTAAAAATACTTTTTTTACGATAAATCAGAAAGAGGTGTTTCGGGTTTCAATTATTTGGAAAAGTACGAATCTTCCCGACGTTTTGTGAACATTGCAGATCACTTTTTCAGAGCTAACCTGAAACCTGAAGAAGTGAACTGCAATGTTTACGAAACTTTAGAAAATTTGATAGTTTTGCACACGATTGAAACTCGAAACACTGTCTTTTAATTCATCATAATAGATAATCGTTCAAGCATTGATTCTATCAATACTTTTCCTGTTTCAATGCTTTTGGTGTATTCTCTTGCACAAGTTGACTCTTCTTGAGTTTACGTTTTTCAAGCTTTTATCTAAATTGAATCAATTTTTTTTTCTTGCAGAGTTCAGTTCGCATTTTGAATGTTTACCTAATGGAGACCCTATTCCTGGTGTTTCTCGTGGCGGAACTTCTCATTCTCCTGAAAGTTCTTCTCCTGCCATGCCTCATACTGCGGGTTCTCAGGTCGGACCCCCTCCTCCTGCCAAATCTTCTCTCCATGCCAGACACAGGTCTCCTTCCGACACTCGTTCTTCTTTACGCCTAGCTGGACTTACAATTGATGAACTTAGATCTATTCGTCTTATTCCGCATATGAATCCGAACCGGCGATTCGAAATTCGTAGATACACTTTTCCTCGCGGCACACCAATTCAAGTGAAGGAAAGAAATCGTCTTCTTGGGCCCATGCCAACCGGAAGACAAACTGTATTATCAACGTCCGATAGCGAAATATTTGCAATAGTGGTGGAAAATAACAGAATTCTTCGTGGAATGTTTATATTGAGATATGGCCTTCAAAAACGGGCAAAAATAAGCATGGATAGCGGCGAGGTTAAAGAGATGACCTCAGAAGAAATTCAGGAATGTCCCTTAGGCAATAATCGTCCAATATTACGGAATTTTCAAATAGTAAGGGTAGACGAATTTCGCCAACAACATTAATTACATTTTTTTCTTATTATAACACTGGGACATTAGAGTGACCGCGAAGCTTCTTTCTGAAAATTGCATGATTTTTCCCTGACATTTGAACTGAAAAATTTTCATTTCTTCTAGCCGTTAACCAAAACTCGTACCAAATTTTGATGATCAAATGTTGTACATTTGAAACAAAATAATTCTAGTTTTAAATATCTGTCTTAACTTCAACCGAAAAAAATGACGCTCTAACGAAATTCTTGAATTATCAACCATATAATTGAATTTGAACAAAATAGATAAATCTTCAATCACTTAGTTTCATTTTCAACACAAGTAATTATTTTTTAATTGAACAGATGCCTTCGCAACCTGATAATAACATTTTTAAGACCAAAAAATGAATCTTTCGAAAGAGAGTGGAATTTTCAACACAAGAAGTTCAATTTTCAGCAAAAAAATGATTTGTCAATGAATTTACAAGTAAAAAGATTCACAAAGAAAAGGCATTTTCAGCAAAATAGTCAAATTTTCGAACAAATAAGAAAAATTTTATCTACATGTATAATCTTCAGAAGCAAGCAACTGAAAAATAGAAATGTAAATACAAGAATAAATTGCTGGCAAGAATTGTATATAACAGTTTATTTTATTCTGATTCATAAAAATGGAATTTAAAACAACAATCCCTGTTTCAAGTCAGAATGTGTCAGATTCGAAAAGAATTTAAAAATCGTGTTCGTTTTGCGAATACAACATTTGCCAGAATTTGAAACTTTCCACTTTCAAATTTTAGAAAAAGGGAGTTACTATATTTCTGAATTATAATAGGAAATGTTCTAAACATGTGCGTTTCCACGGAATGTGTCATTTTTTTGTCACCGTGATATTATAATTAAATTTACACATAGAATACAAGTTATATTACATGAAAATGTACAGACAGACAGACTCCCTGAAATATGATCGAAGGCTTATAGTCATTACAGAAACCCTTATACAATGTTATAATATTTAATGATTGGACAAAATCCCAAAAATATACCTGTGTAATAATTGCCACCAGCTACAGATTGGATGATTTGCATGCTCACAGCTTTCCTGTACAATGTTTGATAATTCTGAGACAAGTCATGTTAATTCAGTCGCTACTCAAATTTAGTGGATTTGACAGCGTGCATTGATTGCTAACTCAACAAGAAAATCTCATGATCGTGTGATCGTTTTTTGCAGTTCAAATATCCACACCAACGTCTGTTGGTGTGGAAAGTGCGTGCAAGTACCCACATCTAATGTCTTTTGATTTTTTGTTGAATTTGGGTGGCCAGCAGACACTATATACATGAAAAGATGTGCTTCAAAAATTATCGAAGTATCACATATTCAAAAATCGAACATTTTAAATCTGTCAAAAAAATGTTTTTCCGCCCAGCTGGAAATTCCTGTACAGGAACCTCGAAGTATCCTGGACTTGTTTCTAGACACGAACCTGAACATTTGAGACGCGGGTTCATGTACAGGAACTTTGTCAGGATCCTGTTGGTGAACCTACATATGAACTAATCCGGGAGGGTTCGCTACTGGCTAGGCTCTCTCGTTAGTAAGTTCGATCTTCATGAGAATAAAAGGAACGCTAATTTATAGCTAGCGATATGAGTTTTAGCAACGGCTTTTTGTGAAGGATCCCATACACGTTTCTATACAGAAACCAATACTTGATCACTGAAGGGTTCCTTGGTCGGTGAAGGTTCCGTTTCAGAATTATGTGCAGCTTCCTTTGCCAAGTTCCTGCACAGGAACCGTCAAGATTACCTGTGCTGGTTCGTATACAGGGTCGTGTCCAGGAACAGGTCCAGGACCCTCCGAGGTCCAACTTAAGGCTGATATCAAGGTTTCAAAAAAAAATGTCCACTCCAAGACCTGCAGCTATGAAAATCGCGCCTATCAAGATAGAACTGAATCTTCTGCTGATTTTTCTGTATTCCGGCGGTCTAAAAGCACCATCACAAGAAAAATCATGCGCCTTGAAAATCATGTGCATTTCGCAAAAATCAAATTCAAAATATGTATATAAATGTATTTTCTTCTAAAGTTACATGTAAGCAACAAAATTTTATTCGACGAAAAAGTTCAATTTTATTGAAAGGAATAACTTTTGTCTAAAACATTTATTTAATTATTTAGAATATTATGAAATATTTCAAAAATAGGCAAAAAATGAAATAAACATTACTTGTTTCATTATAATTGTAGTATCTAATATCTAAATAATATAATACAATTTGTATGATATTATGTAGTAAGATTTATTATATTTCATAATACAAACAGAATAAGTATTCCTTCGGGTTTGAAACTTTCCACTTGAGTGTAATTTTTTTTACCACAAAGAATGACACTGTCCTGACGGACTTTTCAAACTTAGTTTGTTTGCAAGAAAGAAAGAAATTGTAACATCTTAATAAACTGAAGAATTCAGTGTTTGATTAAATTATCTATATAGTCTGGGTTTATATAATAGACAATACATTTGTCTGTATTTCTTTAAGTTACTGATGATTTTTGTTATTAAAATTACAACAAAGATTTTCATTTGCATATTATTATTGTTTTTTTCTATCTATATAGTGTTTTATTTAAATATAATTTTTTTTTTAGAAAATATTTAATGTTTTCGGACGAATTTCAAAGTAATTTATTTGACATATTATCAGATAATAAATCATTTGTATCGTTGAGTAATTATTTTGGTATTATTGTTGCACAGAAATAATATACATTGAGAGTTTTTGCTGCAAAAAAGGCAGCATCAGGCAACAAATTGTCAAACAGAAGCCTAATACAAAGCTGAGCGCAATGTAAATAGAAAGATGTCGAAGAGCTTGTAGGACGTGTTGTGTGTGATGTTTTCATTTTTGGATTAAAGTGTGAATGCTTCCCACATTTGATTGTTGGCATGATTGCCCATGATTTCTGGTTCGCTGATGGCTCATTTTTTTGATATTATCTATCCCCTATAATATCTGATCGGTGAAAGCGGATTTATTTGTGTTTTCGAAATGCTTTGACTTGTAGTTCTCATCTCATTGATTGATCATCGCTTACCTGTCTCGTACTTATCTGTTGCTTAGATTTTCTAATAGTGACATTTTTAATAATTGACCCTAAATCCTAATGCTTTATCATTACCAAGTGAGTTCTGCGCTTTTGGATGATGAAAACAAACTTTCACACCTAATTCTACTATTATCAGTTGCCCGGGCTACAAAACTATATATCACGAGGCGTGTACTGTGACATTAAACACCATAATTGATGGCCGATTTGCTAGATGTCTTAAGTGATCTGGTTGAACCAATTCTCCAAACTCATGGCGATGCTCTTCATAAAAACTTCCTTCAGGTTCAAAATCTCTGTCGATTCTCTCTCAACAAAAGTAGATTACCTTTCTGAGCAAACCACTTGAACGAATTTGAGAATTACTACAGTAGAAAAATTACAGGTGAGCTGAAACGCAAAATTATAGATCTTGATTTCAAACTGCTGAAGCATGAGCAGAAGTTTACAGAACTTGAATTTGAAATAATCACTAGTCAACAAAATGAACAAATGTCTTTAAAATTTAGTTCTCGAGACTGTATCCTTGAAATGAAGAAACGTCAACACTGTGAATCTATTATAATCTTATTGGATTCACAAAGGAACAACATCTGTGGCTGACAAAGACAAGATTTAGAATATTATGAGAGTCCTCTCACCACTTAAAGCTAATACTTTTGATAAAATAAAACAACCTAAGAGAATTTGAAAGCAGTTAAGTTACAGTAATACTAGATCAGTAAAGATTGTATTTCATTCGACAGATATGGCTCAGGAAGTAATTCGTGCTTTAATCTCTAAAAAGAACCAATCTCTAACAGTGAACTCTGCAGAGGCACTTTTCTTTGCTCTGATCAGAATCTCAATTGACAGAAATCCGATGCAACTTTCTTATAACAACGAAACGAAGAAAATACTCAACGACCAATCAGCAAAAATCAAAAGGTATCTAAAAATAATACACAAGGATAAAGAACCAGTAATAATTACTTTCAAGACTTCCACACTGTAATAACAGTAAGATCAATTCAGAAGTTTTTGATTGTTCTATTTACAATGTATTTCGAACTTACAGTGTTACTAGGGTAGGTGGAGGCGTACTCCTTGCAATCCATATTAACCTTGTCTCTTCTCAGTTGAATCTGACCAAAATTACTACATACCTGTCAGATATTAATTTTGTTGGTGCTAAAGCCTACACAGATTCTCAGTGCTATATCATTTTTGCATTACACATACCTCCATCGATCTCAAGAAATTCGCTTGAATCCTTATTAGAAGCCCTCACATTAATACGTGACTTTGCAAGCCATAAATTACTCATGGTTGGGGACTTTACAGCTGTATTTAAGAAATTCTGTTATTCTGGCACACTTGATAGGATATCAGTATTAATTGTCGCTGTTATGGAATTTTTCGAGCTTGAATAAACGAATAATATCTCAAAGAAAAATGGTCGACTTTTCGATAGAATTTTTTTCCAATTTTGAAAATATTACTACCAATTGCGAATTTTCCATTTTTTCTGAGGATGTGCACCACCTTGCTTTAACTGTGAGTCTTATTTCTCAATCTGGTTCACACACTGTCAATTTCGCAAATAACATTCTACGAAAAACGCTAAATTAAAGAATATATATTAGTGGATTATGTGTTGCCTTGGATGATATTGACTGGTTGTTTTTAGAAAATGCTGTTTCATCAAACCGGGCTTGTCAGCTTTTCTATGATAGATTCGACATGCTATTGAACATTCAGGTACCTAGAGTTAATACACGTAAGATTAAATTTACTCGTCCACCGTGGCTTACAAAAGATATTGTTGATAAAATTTGCCTAACAGATAAGTATGGATATAAATTTAATGTAACCAATGATCTATATTACCAACAACTTTATAAAATTTATAAGAAAAAAATAGATATTGATTTGTGCTCTTGTTTTAAACTGTATAACAGTAAGATAGAAAGTGAGATTATAGCCAATCCTTCTTTCTTTTGGTCTTATTTGGATAAATCGAAGGGCATTACACATATTCAAGGGATCATGATATATAACAACGTTGAGCTTATCAATCCTATGTATATTTTAGATTCTTGTGCAGATTATTTTATGAAAGCTTATAATATATCTGATCTCCCATAACCGGATTGAAATAAAAATTATCCTGCTCCTATCGGAAGACTATTATTGCAGCTAATATAACAGCTGCTTCTGATCTGATCTCATCATCTCTCATTAAAAAAATTGTTCTGAATGTTTGCTTATTCCACTAAAAATTTGGTTAAGCTTTTCTTTCAAAATTGGTTGCTCTCCTCCTGTCTAAAAACCAACCCGAATCTACTCTGTTCGGAAGAAGGGTAACAATTCTCTCATTACTAACTATAGAACCATATCGGTATGTATGAATTTATCCCCAGCCCATCAACTGTTACCAACTTGCTGAACTTCATTCAATATATTTGTCAATCACTAACTGTACATAATCCAGTTGATGTAATGTACACTGATCTCTCTAAACCATTCGATGAAGTGAACCAGACCAGATTTTTAAGTGATCTACAAATACTTGATCTACCTGATGATATGATTCGTCTATTACCCTCTTATTTATCCTCTAGGCATACATTTGTTTAGCATTCTGGACACTTCTCTGCAGTATTCATCCCAACTTCTGGAGTACCGCAAGAATCTAACCTTGGACCACTTCTATTCATTACCTATATGAGTGATCTTTCGGCTTATCTCAATCGATATCAATATTTAATGCAGATGATCTTGAATTGTCATATCCTATCTCTGATATAACTTTTTGTATGAACTTTCAAGATAATATTGATAGATTTGTTGACTGGCGCACGTCTAATAAGCTTAAAGGTAATATCTAAAAGTGCCTGATTATGCCTTTTCTCATTCTCGCAAAATAGATAAGATAATTCACTTTGAAAACACAATGCAAGTGATAGTTCTCAAGAGAAAGTCGGCAATGCTTAACCGTGGAGTTACAATTACACGAGATCTCTCTTTTGATGTGAATATGGAAAATATTGTATCTAGCGCTAATAAATCACTCTTTTTACATTCACATCCCAATGAGAAGGTATTGGTTCAATGTGGAAAATGACTTTCGCGGATTCAATCAAATGTCTGTCCGTCTGTCCGTCTGTCTGTCTGTAGTCTGTAGTCTTTACTATCGTGTAGGCGCGATAATTTCCGAAAGATTGATCAGATTGGATTGTGCTTTTGCAAAATCCCAACAACGCACGACATGAAAGAAAGTCAAGAGGAGAAAAACGTTCCTTTTTAAGAGCCCTACATTGTTGTCATAAGAACTTAATGACTATTTTCGAAAAATCAAAAATTCGAATTTTGACAGCACGAAAACTAACAAGATACAAAAAAAAACATGAAGAAATAAAAAACGTGCACCTAAAATCGATCCACAAATCTGTTATTAATCACTTTTTGATGCAATGCGTCGTTTTTGTTTCATTCGTGAAAAATAACATTAAAAATAAAAAAAATTAATGTTTTGAGAGACGATACAAGAAAGGAAAAAAATAATAGGCAAACTTGTTCACGCAAAGAGGATGTATAAATTTTTTGATTTATAATTTTTGGAAAGGGCGAGTAGTTTTTTTCAGTCGGAAGAAATAAGAATAAAAAAAAAATTTGTGAGGAAAACGACCAACCAAGCTCTTAAATTATCAACTAAAAAAGATTCATTTTTAAACAAGAAGATTAATTTTGCAACCAAAAATTAATTGTCTAGAAAAAAAGAGAAAACCTAATTTACAAAATAGAAATTAATTTTCAAACAAAATTATAAATCTTCGACCAACAATTTTTTACCAAAAAGATTAAGTTTCTACGAAAAGAGCAATGGTGAAATTTTTAGTTAAAAATATCATTTTTAAACTATAAAGAAAACGTATTTTTCAGAAAATAGTTCAATTCGCAGCTGAAAAAGATTAATTTTCAACAAAATACATAAATTTGCACCAAATAGTTAAATTTTCAATAAAGAAGGATCAATTATCAACACGAAATGAAATGGTTAAATTCACAATTCAGAAAATAATTTCCAACAAAAGAAAAATGTTATCAACCAACCAGTATCAAAATGTAATTAAGAAGTTTATCTTTCAATCGAAAAGGTTGAATTTTCAACAAAAATTGTTAAATTTTTCACCAGATAAATAATTTTCAAACAAGACAGTTCCATTTTCAACTAAAATTATGACTCTGCAGAAAAAAGAATTTTCAACAAAAGGGATAAATGTTCAAATAAACTTCACTTGCATGTTTAACCAAAAAGACGAAATTCTTCTAAGAGAGGAATTTGATGAATTCTCGAGTAAAGTGTTGAATTGTCAATCAATAAACATTTTTTTGAAGAAATAAAAAGATTTCACCAAAAATGGTTGAATTTTCAACAACAAATAAAAGTTTAACACTAAAAAGATTAATTCCCCACCAAAAATACAATAGTAGACGTTTCAACCAAAAAAAATTAAGTTTCAACTGAAATACATGGAGCTTTATATTGGGTTAATTAATTTAGGCCCCACTTACGCGAGACGCGATGAGTAAAAGGGAACAAAAGAGAAATTCTTTAAAAAAGGAAAATAGGAGAAATAGTATGAAATCTGTGGGAGAGAATACTCCAGAAAAAATTTTTCTCCCTCTTCTTTCCGGTTTTGCACAACTGTCTGATGAGCCGATGACACTCGTTGTGGAAGCATGCTTCTCTTGTTTCAAAGCTTTTTGTGCAATTCTCTCAGATACGTTGAATCTTCTTAATCTTAAGTTTTTAAAGCTGTTTTATAAATTGAATCCTCTGTTTTTCTTGCAGAGTTAGGTTTACATTTCGAGTGTTTACCTAATGGGGATCCTATTCCTGGTTTTCCTTGTAGCGGACCGTCTAATTCTCGTGAAAGGTCTCCTCCTGCCATACCTCATTCGGCGGGTTCTCCGGTCAGGTCTCCTCATCCTGCCGAATCTTCTCTTCGTGCCAGGACTAGGTCTCCTCCTGCCAAGCGTTCTTTTTTCAACGTACATGAATTAAAAATTGAGGAATTTGGATCTATTCGTCTGATTCCGCACACGAATTTGAACCGGCGATTCGAAATTTGTAGATACGCTTTTCCTCACGATGCACCAATTCGAGTGAAAGAAAGATATCAGGTCCTTGGGCCCATGCCAATAGAGAGACAAATTGTATTGTCAACATCCAGTATCGAAGTCTTTGCAATATTGGTGACAAATAAAAGAGAACTTCAGGTAATATTTACATTGGAAAATGGCACGCAAAAGCAGGCAACATTGAACATGCACAGCGGCGAGGTTGAAGAGATGACCACAGAAGAAATTCAGGAATCGCCTCTAGGCAGAGATTTTCAAATATTGAGGAATTTTCGAATAATGAGGGTAGACCACTTTCGTCCTAAACATTATTTACATTTTTTTGTAATATAAAACTGAAACATTAGGGTGACCGAAAATCTTTATTCTCAAAATTCCATGACTTTCCCTGATTTTTCAACGATCAATGTTTTCTTTTCCCTAGCCACTAATATTAAAACACCAGGATTCTAATCTTGTCAAATTACCTACATCGAATCTTTCATATTCGGAATGAAAGAATGCCAGGTTCAAATTAATTTTTTTATTTCAACCGAAAAAATCATTTTTCCAAGAAAATCCTTGAATTATCAACAAAATAGTCGAATTTTCAAACAAAATAGAATTACCTACAACCGAAGATAGTTGAAATTTTAAACGAATACTTTGATTTTTCAGAAAGAAATATTAATTTGTAATCAAGGAGTTGCATCGACAACTAAATACTTGAAATTTGAAGAAAAAAATACGAGTTATCTCAAAATAATTGTACCTTCGAACAAATAGTTTAATTTTTAACCAAATGCTCTTATTTTCAATACAAAAAGATTAAATTTCAAAGAAAAAAATGTTGCATTTATAATCAAATAATTACATTCTTAAACCAAAATGTCGAATTCTGTGAAAGATTCTTACATCCGAAAAGTTCAATTTTTAACAAAAAGATTAATTCTGAACGAACTTTCAACCATGAAGTGAAATTTTCTACCAGAAACGACGAATTACCAAACAAAGAGATCAATTTACAACTAAAATTATGAATCTATAACAAATAAATCATTTACTAACAAAGTGTTTCGACCTTCATCCATTTATTTCAATATTTAGCCAAGAAAGATGAATTTTCAACTAATAATGTATCAATAAATATTTCAACCAAAAACAATTTTAATGTTCTATCAAAATTATTTGCATTCAACCAAAAAGAGAAATTTTCATCAAATAAAGATTTTTCATACAAGAAATAATGAATTCTCACCTGAGATAGTTGATTTATTAGTTAAAAAACGAAGTTTGAACCTAAAAACAACAATTTTTGAAGAGAATGGTTAAACATTCAACCAAACATAAAAATGAATTTTCAATTACAAGGATGGATCTTTTACCAAACAATGCATATTCAACAAAGCAGGTCTATCTTCAACACAGATGTTGAATTTTCCAAGAACATAAAAAAAGGAGAAATGTCAACTAAAAAAGGTGAATTTTCAAGCAAAAATAGAAAATTAATATTTTTGGTTGAAAAAAATTAATTTTGAAGAAAACGATTTTTTATCGAATTAGTTGAATTTTCGACCAAATATTTTCTTTAAGCAAAGATGGTTCAACATCTGTTAGAAAATTAATTTTTAAAAAACGAGTTTTTCTAACCAAGTAGTTAAACTTTTAATCAATGAAATGAATTTTCAACTAAAATTATGAATTTCTAACTGGAATAGTTAAGCTTTCAGTTGAAAATATTATTTCTCAGAAAAAAAAATGTTAAAGCAAAGACATGAATTTTAAAATAAAATGATGAATCTTTGACAAATAAATTTTTTATTAATAAAGTGGTTTGGAATTCAACCAATTATTACAATCTTTGAAAGAAAAAGATGAATTTTGAACAAAAAGTTGATTTCCTACGAATTTTCAACTAGACAAGATGACTTATAAAAGGAGATGACAATTGAATTTTTAAGTGAAAATATAATGGTCAGAAGGAAGAAACAGATAAAAAAGAAATAGAAATACCAGGAGAATAAATTACTGACAAGAATATTACATCAGAGTGGCCCAAAAAAAGTTATTATTCTGATTTATAAGAAGAGAATTTGGAAAAACAATCCCTATTCCGATTCAAAATTCATGAGATTCAGAAAACTCCTTGATCCAAGTCATAATTTGTTTGGTTTCAAAGATTGAGTTTTTTGCGATTAAAAATTTGCAAGAATTTAAAAAGTTTTCTCTACCAGATTTTAGCAAAAGCAAGTTACTATATTTCTAATTATAATAGAAAGTGTTCTAAATATACATAATTCTGACTTGGGACAGGGCATTTTTTATATGGAACGGAAATTTGGTAAAATCATTTTAATTCTCATTCACTGATTCTGAGTCTGATTTGAGTCTTTAGAAAGGAGTAAGAAAGTTAAAAAATATTATCTAATAATATACCATAAGATTACACGATATTACATGGGATTACACCAGACTACCTGGAATTATATAAGATTGAATTGGATTACATCAGATTATAGGGTTTTGCATAGATTACATGGGATTACATGACAGATTGTACACCACACTACAACCATGGTTAACCCCAGGAAGTCCCTAATTTCTAAATCGAAAAAGGAGCAGGGAAAACTGGGCATTTGATTCAGTGACAGGAATTTTTTTCTTGAATACACGATGATTTTGTGTGAAAATCACAGAATCCATACCCACTCCGATTTTGATGAAATTTTGTGTATATATTCAGACACTTAAGAGTGTGGATATGTAAAGTAATTATTGTGACCTACTTCCAGTTAAACATTTTTTCCTTGAAAATCACTCTAATGAAGTGTAAATATTCAAGAATGACAAACTTTACGTCTATAATCTCTAAGATAAGGACTATAAGATATGCAATATAACACAATGCAGAAATAGAATATTCCTTGGTTACAGTTTTAAGAAAATTATCCATTTATACATTAATTAGCGTTTCCTTTATTACGAAAGGATGAGGATTGTTTTCAGTCTCGTCTTGTTTTTGGCGGTAATCCTCAATTCTATTGGTGAATATAATAATATAATAAATCTATAATTTGATGCATTTTTCAAGCCATACGCAAATCAACATTTTTGTGATTCAATCTAGATTCTATCCCCACTGATATTTTCTTTCAAACTGTTTTTTGAATTTGTCTAAAATTAGTACAATCTGAATTTATTCTGGAGGGATCCATAATGTGTGTGTCAATACCATATGTGCGCGTGCACATATGGTACACTCCAGCGTGGTCACTTGATATATTTGTATCACTTAATTCCTCTGAAGAACTTTACACCGACACACGTTAAAAAAATCGAAAAATACTGAACAATATTGAACCATCAACAATAATACAAAACTGTCATTGAAAATGATTTTGAGATTAGTTTGAGACGTCATAGCCTAATCTCATTCTCTGGGACAACTGAAGATGGCTCTGTTAGCGCACCAAATATGTGGCCAGAAAAATACATGTGAGTCGGGGTACTGTGTTTCGGGGGTTGCCGGCAAATAGCGTTGGCCACAAATGGAGTGATCCAAATATAAACAGTCAGGGCCGTCTGAACCGTTTCTAATTGGAATGCATAATATTGCGCAATATACTCGACTGCGTACTCGCGCACTGCGGTCCTTCCGAGGCCAAGACCGGGCGGACAGAATCCGAGATTTGGGTTTATCTGTTTATTTTCTTGAATTAGACTTCAAAAATGTTTTTTTTTTAATTACAGGAAATAAATTTTGACTCTCCACGCGGTGGAATCAGCCTCGTTACGGAAAAAGGTCCTGAAACAACGAGTCGACTGATGATTCAGAAGGCAGTCCCAAGCGACTCGGGGATATATACTTGCGGGCCAAGCAATGCTAATCCAAGCAACATTAGGGTCCATGTTGTAAACGGTAATATACATACATTTTTTACATGTTAATTTTTTTTAGAATTGATGACCTGATTGAGATAGCACATACAAATTTTGAATGATTTTTTGAGTGACAAAAGTTTTTTTGGCGCGTATAAAACTATGCAATTGAAAGGAACTAATCAAGTATCAGTTATGGTTTTTGCCAAAGGCGGTACTGCCAGATTTGATTTCATTGTTACTAAAATCAGTTTTTGTACGGTTTTTTTTTTTGGAAGAGTTCAAAATTGTGACTTCAAATAAAGTGTGGTCCAAATTTTTTTTCGAATTTTCATGCATTTCGCCTGCAACTTTTTTGAAATTCACAAAAAATTTTGAACACGTTTTTCATTGATGTTTAGAGGTTCCGAAAGCCCCATGAAGTAAAACACGTATTTCCCATAACAAAAAGAAAAACGTTTTTGAGAATTTTATCCAAAATCGTGAATATTAGGTGAATGGACTTGAAACTCATCACTTCTCTTCACAATTAGCTATAGATTACAAATGAATAATTAATTTATGAAAATCACTGACCTTAATTTGTTTTATAGTGTCCCAAAAAACAGCATAAGTGAAAAATTGGTTTTTGCGAGTTTCTGACTCTCATTATTATCTTTTTGTTATTTTTCAAAGATAAATTTTTGATAATATATAAATGACTACTTTCTACTGATAATGAGATATTTATATACATTTTTTAAACAATTCATGGCTGTTTTTAATGATTTTCTCTTAGAGTAAAGTCAGAAAGTCGCGGTTTTATCCAAATTTTTTTACTTTTCAGTTAGATCGAGGTAATAGTCTATTGGGGTTAACAAAAATTTGTGTTTAAACAATTTATCATCGTTTATAATAAGATTATTCAAAAATAATACGAGAATGTTGCAGTTTTTTCTAAAAGTTTTCAGTTTTGGTAATAAATAATGTAGTTTAACAAACGTAATTGTTTAAACAAATTATATTTGTTCATAAGTATCTTATTCTAATTTAATGTTAGATAATTATGGTTTTTTCTGAAATATTTCACTTTTTGTCCAGTATATATTTAGTGAGATAATAATTATTGCAAATGAACAAACATAATCGTTTACAAAATTTATTATCGCTCAGAACTATCTTCTCTCAGAGTAATGCTAGACAGTTGCGAATTTTCCTGTAATTTTCAACTTTTCTTCGAATTTTTAGTAAGGAACAAACAACTGATATTAATATTAATTTACACAGAAGGGCTATCAATAACAACTTCATACAAAATTTACAATTAGTAGGATTCACACAGAAAATTTGAAGAACATTCCAGAAATCGTTTTTATTTAAGAAAAATATGTTCACAAAAAAGAAAGACGTTTCAAAAATAGTTCTCCCTATATTTTGTTTATCAATCGTTCATAAATAAAAAGCCAAAGCAAATGAAAAACTTTGGAAAAACCGCAACTTTTTGCAAGTATTCAGGAGAAGATAGTTATAAACAATAATGAATTCTTTCAACATAATGTTTGTTAATTTGCCCTGATTATTACCTCACCAAGTAAAAAGTTGAGAAAAAGTGAAAAGTTTCAAGAAAAGCCGCAACTATCTAGCATTATTATACGAAAAAACAGATAAAAGCAAAAATAATATGTTTCAACGATTATTTTTGTTAAATTCTATCAATTTTTACCTCAGTCTAAGTGAAAAGTGGACAAAAAGTTAAAAATTTCAGAAAAACTCCAACTTTCTAGTATCTTTCAAAGAGAATATTATTTTAAAAAAATAATAAATTGTTTATATAATTATGTTCATTAACTTGAATTAATTTTTACCTCATTTGCAGTGAAAAATAGCAAAAAAGTTGAACATTTCAGAAAAACCCCCAACTTTCTGGAATCATTTCGAAAGAATACTATTATAAAAAATAATAAATAGTTTAAACAATTTATTCAAACATATGAATATTAATTTAAAGTAGCAGCTCATGTATTATAAACAATTATTATTGAAAAAATCGAAAAAAATTATAATAAACGTCAAAAACTCGCAAAACAAAATTTTCACTTATGGGGTTTTTCTGGGACCCTACAAAACAGACTAATGGGGGTGATATTTGAAAAATAATCATTTATTTATATTCTTTAGCTATTTCTGGAAGAAAATATTGATTTTCAACTTTATTCACCATAAGTCTGTATTATGGGGTTGCAAAAAAAACACCATAAGTGTAAATATGGGTTTTGTGAGTTTTTAGCGCTAATTATGATTTTTTGCAATTCTTTTTTATGCAAATTGTTTCTGATACATAATATAATACCTCACACTGATGATTAGATGTCTAAATAAATTTCTCAAACAATTTATTATCATTGTTAATATTATTATCTTTGAATAATGCCAGAAACTGCGGTTTTTTCTGAAATTTTCAACTTTTTGTCCATTTTTTGCTTAAAGTGTGTCAAACAATGAATTAAAGTTGACTTAAGGTGAGTTAATAAATATAATTTAGCAAGAAATAGTATTTAAACAAATTATTATTCTTAATAACTTTTTTTTTCACTGTCTAATCTCTGGATAGGTGCTGAAAAGTTGCGGTTTTTTCTGAACTTTTAAACTTTTTATCTACTTTTCACATTGTTAGGTAATAATGCAAGTTCACAAATATATTTATTTCAACAATTGATAATTGTTTATAACTATTTTCTTCTAGAGTAATGCTAGAAAGCTGCTTTTTTCTGAAATCTGTAGTTTTGCTTTGACTTTTTAGTTATGTACTAGTAATCAGTGGGCGTAAAAAACAACACTAATTTCAAAATAGTATTGTCCTTTTTTAAGTGAATCATTATTGCTCTTTTCACAAAGAAAATGTTAACAAGAAAAGCTATCTTACAAGAAGTTTATTGCAAAGTTAAACATTTAAGAAAAAACCGCAACTTTCTAGCGCTAATCTGAGAGAAGATTGCTATAAATAATGATTAATTATTTTAAAAATTATTCAGGTAAACTTGCAATTACAATTACTTCACTAAGTTCAAAACGGATAAAAGATTACAAATTTCAGAAAAAACCGCAAATATCTGGAATTAATATAGATCAAGGTATTTATTAACTATAATCATTTATTTGAACAATTATTTCTGCCAAACTCAGTAAATTATCAAGACTTTCTAAGTGAAAAGTGGACAAACAGTTAAAAAATTCAGAAATAAACCTTAACTATCTAGTATCTATATAGAAGAACGTAGCTTTAAACAACAGTCATTCATTTAAACAATAATTTTTGCCATACCAAATTAAATTTTAACTCACTTCAAGTGAAAAATGATCAAAAAGTTGAAAATTGCAGAAAAGATCGCAATTTCTAACATTCTTCAAATATAATATTATCAAAAATAATAATAAATTGTTTAAACAATAACATTTGTTAACAATTATGAACTACTACTTCACAATAATTAAAAATTGAACAAAAAGTGGAAAATTTTTGAGAAAACCGCGACTTTCTATCCCTTTTCTAAGAAACAATTTCTAAAAACAATGATAAATTGCTTAAAAAATGTATGTGAAATTCAATCAGCAGTATAAAGTAGTATTTAATGTGTTAGAAACCATTTCTATTCAAAAAACAGCAAAAAAAATCATAATCAGTGCCAAAAACTAGCATAACCTATTTTTTCACTTATGTGTTTATTTTGGGACCCTATAAAACAGACTTATGGGGGTAATATTTAAAAAGTAAAATTTTAGTTCTATTCTATGACGAATTGTGAAGAGAACTGTTTGCTTTCATTTCGATTCACCTGATATTGAGGATTCTGAATATAATTTACAAAAACGTATTTTTTTCTCATGGGAAATACTACATGGGATTATGAATTAAAAATCATTTTTAATGAATTTTTTTTTTCTGAGAGAAAGATCTCACTTCACTCTGCTGGTATTCAAACCACAGAAATTCTGATTTCCCGTTTGGTGCTTTCCCCATTAAGCTACTCTAGAGATCGAGAGAAGAAACTATATTTGAAAAAATATACGAATTATTATGCTAGATGGTACAAACTAAATTTTTAAAGGAATCTGTATTATCATTAGCGAATAAAAGAAAAATTTTAACGTCTATTTCAGACTAGATGGATTCATGAATTAAAAATAATTTTTTATTAATTTTTGTCTGAAAAAAGATCTTCTCCTTTAACTCTACTGGGATTCGCACTTCAGAACTTCTAATTTCCGGTCTGGTGCTTTTCCTATTAAGCTACTAGAGAGATCGAGAGAAGAAACTTCATTTCAGAAAATATACGCATTATTATCATAGATGTTACAAACCAAATTTTTGAAGGAATTTGTATTATCATTAGAGAATAACTGAAAGTCTTTAGAGTCTATTTTAGACTAGATGGAGTTATGAATTAAAAATTATTTTTTATTATTTTTTTTCTGCAAAAAAGATGTTCTCCTTTCACTCTGCTGGTATTCGAACCACAGAACTTCTGACTTACGGTCAGGTGCTTTTCCCATTAAGCTCATAGAGAGATCGAGAGAAGAAACTTTATTTCAGAAAATATACGCATTATTATGCTAGATGGTACTGATCAAATTTTTAAAGGAATCTGTATTATCATTAGCGAATAACAGAAAATTGTTAAGGTCTATTTCAGATTACATTATTTTTCATTACTATTATTATTAGTTATGAATTACAAATAATTTTTAATTAATGTTTTTCTCAAAAAAAGGTCTTCTCCTTTCACTCCGCTGGGATTCGACCATAGAACTCCATCTAGTCTGAAATAGACGTTAACATTTTTCTTTTATTCTCTAAGGATAATACAGATTCCTTTTTAATTTTGATTTGTACCATCTAGCATAATAATGCGTATATTTTCTGAAATAAAGTTTCTTCTCTCGATTTCTCTAGTAGCTCAATGGGAAAAGCACCAAACCGGAAATCAGAAGTTCTGTGGTTCGAATCCCAGCAAAGTGAAAGGAGATGATACTTTTTTTCAGAAAAAAAATTAATTAAAAAAAATGGTATTATTCTTCTGATAATGAGAAAAGAAGAGTTTATTTTCATTTATTGTAAAGGTAATGATACGGAAGTATCTCTCTTCTTGTGGTCTAGGAGGAGGATATGGCCCAGACAAGGACGATTTATCTCCGTCGGAAGCTTAAACGTCATTTATTTCCGGTCATCTTCTACTTTTCTGTTTTTTGGTCAATTTTTCAAGCCACTCGTTTTAAAAATCAATTATCGCCAAGGACACCATATCCGTCCTCGTGTTGAACTTTTCCAACTTCCTGAACAACTCGAAAAGGACATTAATGGAATGATCGATCGTTCACGAATAACAATGTTAGCGTCCGGTGAAGCAAACAAAGAATAATCGAACTTTAGATTGAACACTAAATTGAACAACTCAATTAAATGACTATTCTTTGCCCTAAAGTTATAGTGAGCCATGTCCCTCGACTGTCAAACTGAGAAAATGAGGTTCAAAGTTCAACCAAAAAGGTCACGTAAGAATATTGACTTGATACTTGGCTTAGAGGATTCTTTTGAAACCTATTTGAATGCACTGAAAGGATTTTTCGCGCAGATCAATATAAATTAAGTTATTATTAATTTTGACTTTTTTTTACAATTGAGTTTTGCTTTCAGAATTTCGAAAAATATTGATTTTGGGAAAAAATCTGGTCAGCAAAAGTTGTAGATCTCGTCGAAACAAATATTTCTTATACTTATACTTTTTTTGTAAAATCAATATTGTTTGTCAGAAATGACAAAAATGAATTTTCAGATTTTTTGCTGGAAAAGGGGGCGCTGGAAAAGGGGTCGGCCGTTGGAAAGGGGGATCAGCTTGAGTGAGTGGAGAGGGTGTGGTTCACATTCGCTCATGCCGACCCCCTTTTCCAAAGGCAAAAGAACCACGCGTTCTAATTTCGATCCCTTTTCCACCGCCCCCTTTTCCAAAAAAACATGTGAACATTAATTTGAGTCATTTTTTTCGAAAAATATTGATTTCAGAAAAAATGTATGTATATAAAAAATGTGTATTTCGACGCGATCTACAACTTTTGAGAACTTTTTTTCAAAAATCAATATTGTACGAGATTTTGAAAAAAAGCTGATTTGAAAAAAGCCAAAATTATTATTGTACAAAAATTAAATTAAAAAAATAATACAGTTAAATACACATAACTAATTTTTGTTCATACTGTCTTGTGGACAAGTAAAGAAACCATCAATAAAGTGTAGGTTTCTGCAATTCAAAAATGTGTATACCTTTCATTAATTTTTTATTTTTTTTTGTAAAAATCTACAAGGTATCACTCGACTAAAGTGAGTAAACAATTATTGAAATCTAAGAAAAATAATTGTTTACACAATGTGTTATTGTGTATAACTATCTTGTCTTATAGTAATTCTAAATAGATTTACGGTTTTTTTCTGAGATTTTTTTCTTCCTTTCCATTTTTAAATCTGAGTGATATAATAATTAATTCAAGTTAACAAAAATGATAGTTTAAAAAATTTACTATTATTCATAACGACCATCTCAGTTTTTAATTTAATACTTTTGAATTTTAGTATTCCGAATTGTTTGTTTTTTTCATTTTAAAGCGTATGAAACCGCCTGCATTTTTTAATTTATTAAAAATCGTGTTCAAATTGTGCAATTCAAAAAATTAGAATCATAGTGATCTCATTGTGTATTCTGTTCTTTGTAAATTTCAATTTAATATCTTACAATTGTTCCTTTTTTAGTTGAAGTTAAAAAAAAAATGGTTGTAAAATGGTCAAAAATGGAAAAATATTTGATTCGAAGATTTTACAAATGAATAATAATTATAAATTAATTTTTAATAATTGAACACTTTATAATTAGAAATTTTTCAATTTTAATTTTTGAAAATTGAAATAGATAAAAATAGACCTATCTGAAATTCGTACCTTCCATATTGAATGATTTTTTTGAATTTCGAATAAATACAATTTTAGAGTGCTGAATTTTTATGTTGAACGCTGAATTTTAAATCTGTTTCTTTCATAAGTTTTAATTTTACAATTGAAATTAAAATTATTGAGATTAAAAAAGTATTGTCAAAAATTTGAAAATTATGATTTTATAATAATATGAATTTAGAACTTTTTTCAATTTTAAACCAAGTTCGGATTCTTTTAATATACAACGTTCCATAGTAGAAATTTTTTTACTTCCAATGTTTTCTTTATTTTTTATGCTTTCATTTTGAAATTTTTCAAATAATCATTCAATTGTAAAGGTTTGGAATTGAAAATTGTACTATTTTTGATTGTGAAAATGACGGTGAATTTATCTGTCCATCTTAGAACAATTTGTCTAATCAATTTTTATATTGAAATATATTTTTTTACGCGATAAAAATTTAATTTTCTAGAATTTGAGAAGCTGTTTGACTTTGAAACATTCAATTTAGTATTAAATTTCAAACTGACAAATTTTAATAGCTTCGAATTAAACATTATATAAATTTAAAAGTTTTTGATTTCGAACGCTTTTAATTAGAAAAAAAATCCAATTTCAAAATATTCAGAATTGAATAATTTCAGATTGGAATTTGGAAAAATGTATAATTTGAAATTCGAGGGATTTGAAATTGAATTTTTTTATAATTGAAAGCGTTCGAAATTTAAAACTTTTGAATTTAAATAATTTTCAATTCAAAGCTATTAAAATTTGACAATTTGAAATGTAATACTAAACTGAATGTTTCAAAGTCAAACTTGAATGATTCATTTTAGTATTAAATTTAAAGCTGTAAAATTTTAATAACTTCGAATTAAAAATTATTTAAATGCAAAAGTTTTCAATTTTGAACGCTTTTGATTAGAAAAAAAATCAACTTTCGATTACTTCGATTTTCAAATTATACAGTTTTCCAAATTCCAATCTGAAATTATTGAATTTTGAATATCTTGAAATAGTCCTGTTTTCGTAATTTTAATCTAAATTCATTCAAATTCGATCTTCTTTAATTGAAAATAAAATTATTGAATTTCGAACCCTTCGAATTAGAAATTATACAATTTCAACTCCTTTCTTATGAAATTGTCAATCTTCGAACATTTTAGTCTCTTCTTTAATTTTACAGTTTTCGGCTTATCTGAAATTTTTAGTTTAAGTAAAGCTATTTTGATGCATATAAAATTCAAAATGTCCAGGATATAAGGAAGAAAATGTTCTGTTTATTAACTTTAATTATTTTTAACAAAGTGAAATGTTGAGTTATTAATTTTCTGTAAGTTAGTAAGTTTAGGAAGCTTCATTGATACATATCGGATAGCAAATAATTTTTTCAAATATGAAAATGGGTCATATGTTTTTGAAATTGCTTTATATCAATGCAATTGTACAGTAAGCAAATTATTCGCCTTATTTTTACGCTCAAGATGTAATTTAAGTTGATAGCAAATATATTTAACGTTTGAGACTGAAAGGAAAATGTTTCTAATAAATTCAATTTTTTTTTAAATAGGATAAAAATTTAAAAAAATTGTTTTGTACGTTTTTTAAAAATGTATTACTCTTTAATTCTTAATGAAATTACTGCTAGTACAA
Organism: Andricus grossulariae; assembly: GCA_011634705.1. NCBI lineage: Eukaryota > Metazoa > Arthropoda > Insecta > Hymenoptera > Cynipidae > Andricus > Andricus grossulariae. Next base: position 82,123,380 of record JAABKJ010007545.1, on the reverse strand, counting down.
TTTAACATTTTAAAATCTGAAGTTATTACAAATTACTGATAGGAAGATCTCGATTAAAATAGAGAATGAACGTATTCAGGCGACTTATCACAATAAGAATATAACTTAATTTTTTTCAGAGGAACATCCAGCTGCAATGCACCACGGAGAAGGAAGCACTTCTTACAACAGAGAAAATCCAATGTGTTTTATAATCTTGATAATTATGATAATGTTTATATGAAGCCGTAATTTAATCTAATTCTCTAAGTCGCAAAAATCGATCATGAAAATCGTCAATCGCCTAACCGATCGTTGATATATCTCGAACTAAAGGAAGACATTGTGCAGGGTAAGGCAATTTTATTGACACCTCGGTTACGTACTCATAGCTCTGACCAAGAAAGTTTTCCGATACATCAACGCCTGATCGGTGAGAGTGTAGTATTTTGTTAAACGATATCATCCAAAAGTGGTCAAAATCGAAGAGTGTAAATAAATTTATTGTATGTACATATCAATAAAACAGATTGTCTTTAAAAAAAGTTTTTTTTTTTACACTCATCATAACAAAGGTGAATTGATCACGGACTGGCGCACAGTGGGGCGAAAAAAGTATCTGTGGAGTAATCAATTTTTCGCCTACACTATTCATCCGATTTGAACGTTTTTTTTTTCTTAAATAAAAGCTTTTTAAATTTTGAAATATTTGTGTGATTAGATTTTCTTCAATTGTTTAGAAATTTGTTATTTAACAACAAAGTGGATTTTTTTTTGCTTTTCCCAAGTACTAGTTCTTTTAAGACATTCAGATTGATCGAAGAAAATTTCGAAACAGTGTTGCAACTATATGGGAATAATTTCAATTTTTATAAACAAATTCACAGTTTCGCGACTTTTCAATGAATGGGCTCAATTTTTGTTTACACAGAAAAAACAGAAGATAAACTTTACATCGATTTCCGTTCAAAGATTCGCTACAACAAAAATCAACCTTGTCAAATAAACTTCACACGAAACTGAGATAATTTCGTGTTTTTAAACTGTCTCGGAATAATTTTTCAATGAAAAAGCGTCGTCTGTTATGTGGCGGGCGACAGTGCAAAAACAAGAAAGTATGAATGAAATTGGTCTGGAAATCAGGAGACCAGTTTTTAAAAAACATTGCACTTATTACAATTTTATTTGAAAAATAATAACACTTATCGCGGACAAATGCTTATATATTTTTCATGACTGTCAATAAAGCACTTGCCAGCATTCGAAAAAGTCGCCATATTCACTATAATTTTATGTATTTATCTTTTCAATTTATCTTATTTATCTACTCAAAAATTATGAGATAGGAATTTCCGTCTTGAAAGTTTCGAGATCCGTCAGTATAGCAGTTTAATATAAAAGCCTTTTCACGGGGAAAAAGTTTGAAACTAAAAGATAATTCCTGAACAACTACAACTCCTATCGACCTTATTTAATGCTTCAAATTTTTATTATTTAACAAGTTAATTTTCACGCAGAAAAATAAGGAAAAAAATTATCTGGTTCATTTTTCAAAAATTCAAAAAACTAATTTGTTGAACTCAGAATTTTTGCTACGTATAGAATCGTAAAATTTTATTTATAAAGTTATGAAATAAATATTTATCAAAAATATGTAATGTAAATTGAACATCTTAATTTTGTACTGCAGATAACATTGTATATTAAATTGATAGAAATTTAATTATATTCTATCAGGTAATTCAGGTTGGGTGGGGGAAATCAAAAATGTCTGCAAGCTGAGGGCAAACCATAATACTAATTGCATTGGGACAAAACTTTATTTTTTTCAAAATTCAGCAAAAAAATGATTTTTTATCATAAGTGTATTCGGACATTATACTTCAATTTCTAAGAACTATTCAATTAAATCATAAAATCCAGAAAAAATGTGTAATGATTTTATTATTTAATTAAATAACTTTCTCAAAATGAAAAATAATATACAAATACACTTGTAGTGAAAAATCGGGACGACTGCAAAATTGCAAAAAATAAAATTCTCGAGACTGTAAAATTCCAGAATTAGAAAATCTCCGAATAGGAAAATTCCATAATAATAAAATTCCCGGAGCGTTTATAATTTACCGATTCCCAAATTTAGACAATTGAAAAAATATTTTCATGATCATTATTTATTTAATAAAAATAAAATAAGCAGATATTCCAATCAAAAAAATTGTAATGTTCAAAGTTTCTAAAATCACTGCTTGAATCTTAAATAACAATTATAGAAAATATCTATTTTTGGATGAAAATTTTTGGACGACTGAAAAATCATCAAAAGTAACATTCATGACTCTGTCAAATTGTCGAATTTGGAATTTCCCGAATAATAAAATTTTCGAATATGTAATAAAATTCCTGAATCATGAAATTTCCCAATTTGAAAATTCCCGATAAAAAATTGCCGTAATATATAGAATATGCGAAGTGGAAAATTCCTGAATTATAAAACTCGCGAAACAATGGAAAACATTGCTTATCAACAAATTGTATTAATTTATAAAAAATACAATCATCAAATATTTAAAAAAATATATTTTTTCCTGTTCAAAGTTTCTAAAATTATTGTTCGAATTAAAAATAACAATTATCGAAAAAATATATTTTTTGATGACAATTTTTGGACGACTGGAAAATCGTAAAAAATAAAATTCAAGACTATTAAATTCCCGAATTAGGAAATTCTCGAATAATAAAATTTATGAATATGGAATAAAATTCCCGAATTGGAAAATTCCCGAACAATAGATTTAATACTTTCACGATGATTCATTATGATAAATTTAAATTTACCAATTCCCGAACAGTTTATGATATGACCGAAATGGAAAATTCCCGTCAGTTTATAATATTAACAAATTTTCAAATTGCCGAATTATAAAATATCGGAACTAGAAAATTCTCGAATTATAAAACTCCCAAAACAATAAAAAAATTGTTTTTCAATAAATATTATTTATTTCTTAAAAATAAAATATTCAAATATTGTTAAAAAAAAAGATATTTTTCCTTGCTCAAAGTTTCTAAAATTTATTATTATTTGAATTTGAAATAACAATACTCGAAGACAATTTCCAATCGGAAATATATGTTTTTTTAATTATTATTATTATTTCAAATTCAAACAATAATTTTAGAAACTTGAAACATTAAAAATAATATTTTTTCTTGATAAATATATTTGATTATTATATTTGTTTGAACTCGGGAATTTTCTAGTTTATATATTTTATAACTTGGCAATTTTCTGTCGGGAATTTCAAACTCGGTAATATTATAAACGGTTGGGAATTGTCCATTTCGGTAATATCATAAACTAATCGGGAATTTTTTATTCGGGAATTTTCCAATTCGGGATTTTATTATTCGCTAATTTTAATAATCGGCAATCTTATAATATATTCAAAAATTATATTATGCGGGAATTTCCCAATTCGGGAATTTCACAGGTGGGGAATTTTATTTTCCAGAATATTTTCAGTCCTCCAAATTTTTGTTCAAATATTATCATTTTAAATTCATACAATAATTTTACAAACTTTAAATATTAAATATTTTCTTGAATAAATTCAAAATTAATTAGATTCCTATTTTTCGTTTGTTCCTGACCTACAATACCGACTGTGGCAGAAAGTATCACGATAAAATCTTTCAAGATCGGTTACCATTTTATGAACCACATACGCTATGGCATAATCTTTAAAGATGTTTGTTGTTCTGTCAAGCTCTTTATTAACATTCACGAAAAATACGTTTTGATTCGCCCGCGCAAAGTCTAATTATTTTAAAAATAACAATTAGGTAAGGAAAAAGTTGTTTCAAATCTGGTGTCCTAATTTTTAGCTTTAATTCACTCATATTTTGCCGTTTTTCAATTGACAACAATTATTTATTATCTAAACAATTTTTATAAACAAATTTGCAGACAGGATGAGTGGGCTCAATTTCTGTATATGGAATCAACTAAGAATATCTTTCCGATAAAAGAAATTGAGAGATCACTGCTTCCAGGAGCTAAAGCACCGCTTTTAAATACTACGTGAGCTCATTGGATTGAGAAACAATCGAAGTTGTCAATCGGCGAAAAATGGAAACAAAATGCATTTGTTCATAAAAATGGTTCAAATAATGGATAATCAGGGTTTGGAGCAGCTCATTTTTAGTAACTTAGTTACTTTTCTGATCCGCGGTTACTAACAAGTTACTTATGTTATGAATACGTTACACAGTGGGACCAAACGCATATTTTTCGTTCAAAAAAGTCTACAGCCTTTATTTTCCCCGATTTGCGATTTCTTTCTTCAAATCAAATTGCAATAAATTTCAAAGAGCACCTTGGTCATAGATTTTTGAATTTGCATTTTTGTATTTATTATACGTTTACTCAAAGTACGAGAAAATAGAGATTTTGCACATAATTATTATTTACTCTTGTACAACGGTTTGCATATCATGAAAATCCTCTTAAATCAACGCAAGAGTACTTCCAGAATACAAATAATTTGATTATCGTATGTTTTTATTATTATCAACAAATTAAATTAAGAAATAGCTAAATATTATAATTTTGGTTGAAAAGCATTTTGTTCATTGCTAAAAATGCTTCAAATTCTTGTGAGAATGATTTTTAGTCACATTATCTATAAATTATTAACAATAAGAATTGTTATGAACAATTTTTTGCAAAAATTTGGAATTTGTGGTTTTTTCCATTGCGGTTTTCCTTTTATCATCTGAATTGATAAATATATTCTTAAAAATATTATATGTTCAATTATATTCATAAAAATACAACAATTGTTGATTTTTCAAACAAATGAAATAAATAAATATAAAACTTTGGCACTTTGGCCTGGAAAATAAGTTTTTGCGCCAAAACTGCTTTAAATTTTTGTGAGAGAGATTTGCACTCACTGTCTCCATATAAAATTAACAATCAACAATTTTTATTATGTATTGATATTAATTAATTCGAAATATCACGAAATTTTCGTAAAATTAAAAAATATTGTAATTTTGGTTGAAAAATATTTTTCTTATCTGGAAATGTTTTAAATTATTGTAAGATTGATCATCAGTAACAGTTTCTATAAGACATAGAAGGATACAAGAAAGATTTTCTGAATACATGCAAATTTTATAAAAATTGTAACTGCAAATCTGCCTCACAAAAACTTAAAGCAGTGAGAAAAATGAGAAAGTGAGAAAAAAAGTAAGAAACATTATTTTCCATGCCAATGTGCCAAAGCTTTGAATTTATTTAATTTATTTACAACATTAACAATTGTTCTATTCCAACAAATTTAATTGAACATTTGTTATTTTGAAGAATATCTGCATCAGTTCAGATGATAAAAGAAAATCCGAAATTGAAAAACAATTAATTCCAACATTTTCCCAAAAATGGGTTATAAATATTATAATTGTTAATGTGTTATAGAAATTGTTACTGACGATCACTCTAACAATAATTTACAGTACTCCCCAAAAAGGAAACATTTTTTTTCAACCAAAATCACAACATTTTTTAAATATGTGAAACTTTGGTGATATTTGAAATTCAGTAATAACAATGAAAAATAACAATTGTTTATTGTTAATTTTACATGGAAATAGTGACTGAAAATCTCTCTCACAAAAATTTGAAGTAGTTTTGATGCAAAAATTATTTTCCAGGCCAAAGTGCTAAGGTTTAATATTCATTATTTCATTCATTTAAAATACCAACAATTGTTGTATTCTTACAAATATAATCGAAATAGAATATTTTCAAGAATATATGCATGAATTCAGATTATAAAAGGAAAACCTCAATTGAAAAAACCACAAATTCCAAATTTTTGCAAAAAATTGTTTATAACTCGATTTTCTTGTACTTTTAGTAAACATATAATGAATGAACAAATGAAAATTCAAAAATCTATGACTAAGGTGCTCTTTGAAATTTATTGCATTTCAATTTTTTTTTTAAATTGCAAATAGGGGCAAAATTGAAAGCTGCAGACTTTTTTGAACGAAAAATATGCGTTTGGTCCCACTATGCGTTACTTGTTATTGCATTTTTTGCTCGAAATAACGAAATGAATTAATTCCTTAATCGTATTATTCAAAAACTTGTGAAATATTTAAAAATTCCAAATTTTCCAGTAAGACTTTAGAGCGGGAAAAATTAGAGAATAATAATAAGTTAATAATTAGTTCGTATGCAAAATGTGTCAAAACGGCTCTCAATTGAATTATTATCAATCCTGATAAAAATGGAAATTTAGCTGAAATGGCTAATTTGTAATTCAGAAATTATATCTTTTCTTTTGAAATATCGAACTATGCATTATATTTTTCGAAGAGAATTTATCTCCTTTGGTTTAAATTCGGTTCAAAATTGAACAATTTTTGGTAAAACTATATTTTTTTTTTTGAAGATTCATTTTAGTTGAAAATTCGTCATTTTTGGTCGGAAATTAATGTTCTCGATTAAAAATCACCCTTTTGTTTGAAAATACATAATTTTATTTGAAAATTCATCCTTGTGGTTAGAAACGTACTTATTTTGTTGAAAATGTATCTTTTTCGGATGAAGATTCCCGTGTTTTCGTAGAAAATTACACTGTTTGGTTAAAAAATAACTTTTTTGTCAAAAATCCATATTGACTGGTTGAAAATTCAACTGTTTTGTAAAAATTGTCATTTGTTTCAAGACATTCATATTGATCAAAGAAGATCTGAAAACAGTGTTGAAACTGCATGGAAATAATTTCCATTCGGTTAGAATAAATAAACAAAATTGTCATTGAGTTATAAAAAAATTAATGAAGAGAAGTCACCATTAGTCAAAAATAGATGCTTTCTAGTAATGATTTAAATAATTTTTATAAACAAATTCACAGAGACTCTTTACTATGATACTTTGCAAATTGACAACCATTATTCATGGGTCTGGGAACTGCTAAAACTTAAAGAAATAGTAAAATAGTAACCATATTTGTCTCAAAAAATTAACTGAAAGGTAAAAATAATGTGGCAAAAAAGTAAGTTTTAAATAAAGATTTTTTACCAAAAAAGACGAAGCTTTCACTAAAATCGTGAACCTCCAACAAAAAAATGTATGTTCAAGAGAGTAGTTTAACTTTTAACAAAATGCTTGAATTTTTATGACTAAAAAAGATGAATTTTTGGCGAAAAATATAATAGTTGATATAATAACAAAAAAAGATTTTAATTTAATATCAAAAACAGTAGGATTCATTCAAAAAAGGCGATTTTCCAACAAAATAGGTTATTTTTCAACAAAATTGTTAAGTTTTTAAGCTAGAAAGATCAATTATTACAAAACAGTAAAATTTTCGACTAGTAAATATAGATTTTTTACCAAAAAATTATCTTTCAACCAAATAGTTGAATTTTCTACGAAAACAGGGAAATCTTTAACCGAAATGGATGAATTTTCAACAAAATAAGTACATTTCTAACGAATAAGAAGAATTTTCAAATTAAGTTATGTATTTTCAATTAAAAGGGTAATTTTTATAAGCAAGAAGATTAATTTCCGGCCAAAAAAAAAATAATTATTAACTAAAATGATGAATCTTCAACAAGAAAATATATTTTTACCAAAAATTGTTTATCTTTTAAACGAATTGAACTAAAGAAGATAAATTCACGTCGTAAAGTATAATACAGCTTCACATTGAAAATTAGCCATTTTGGCTACATTGCAATTTTGATCAGGATTCATAATTATTCAATTGATAGCCCTTTTATTACATTTTACATACGAACTAATTATTAGTTCATTGTTATTCTCTAATTTTCCCGGCTCTAAGGTGCCACTGCAAAATTTTGAATTTTCACATATTTCACAAGATTTTAAATAATACGAATAATTCATTTCGTTATTTCGAGCAAAAAATATAACCAAAAGTAAGGTATTCATAAAATAAGTAACTTTTTAGTAACTGCCGATCAGAAAAGTAACTGGGTTACTAAAAATAAGCCGTTTCGAGCCCTGATTAATAATTATTTGAACAATTGTTGTAAACAAATGCATTTTGTTTCCAGTTTTTGGTGATTGACAATTTCGATTGGTTCTCAATTCAATGAACTCACGTAGTATTCAAAATCGGTGCTTTAGCTCCTGGAAGCAGTGATCTCTCAATTTGTGGGTGATTCTGAAACCAATCTATTTAGATTATTAAATTTTCTAATAAGGAACAGAAAACAGTCCAAAATATTTGAATACATTTCTAAATTGTTATTATTATTATTATTATTATTATATCATTAAGCCGTTCCCTTTCGGGGTAGGCGTGAATTGCCTGGTTGGAAGGTAGGGATGTGTGGATGGGTATATAGGTATAGGGTAGATAGGTATATAGGTTTAAGATATAGATATTTTAGATTGATAAAAATTTCTTTACAATTTTTGTTCATTATAAATGTATTACATCTATGTAAATTATGTTAACTTATAGGTTATATATCACCTTGAAGAAAGCCTGCAACAAGGTCGAAACGTACGTTGGTTTTTAATAAAATTGACGAATAAAGCATGATTCATGACAACTGAATCCACTATTAATTTTAATGGACCGTATGACCAAAATAATACATTCATATATGAATTGACTTCTTTAAAAATTCATAGTCGGTTTAAAAATTCAACTGTTTTGTGAGAAATTCGTTTTTTTGTTGAAAATTAATTATTTAAACTGAACATGTACTATTGCATTTTTGGTTTGAAAACTTATCTTTTTTTTTTGTAAATTCAACTTTTTGGTAGAAAATTCAACTATTTGCTGTTTTTTTTTAATACAACAGTTTTGTACAAAAATTTATGTATTTTTTTTTAATTCATCTTTTTGGGTACAAAATTAATCTCCTTTTTTTAAATTTGACTTTATTGGCTGTGATTTAACTATTTTGTTAATAATTCGTCTTTTTTTATTCCATTCAACTGGTAGAAAGTTCTTTTTTTTTTTAAAGTTCATAGTGTCGGATGGAAAATTCAACTATTTTATGGAAAATTCATGTATTTCGTTGAAAATTCGTCTTTTTGAGCATGAAATTTATCTTCTTTTTTAAAAAAGCATCATTTTCGTTGAGGGTTCAACCATGTTATTAAAAATTAGTGTATTTTAGTTGAATTCCACAAGTTGTAAATTAATTTTTTTAAACTGAAAAGGAAACTATTCCATTGTTGTTTTAAAACTTATATTTCTAGTCGAAAATGCATCTCTCTTGATTTAAAATTACATTCTTGGTGAAAATTCAACTTTGTAGATTTAAAATTCAACTATTTTGTTGAATCATCTTTTTTAGTCGAGAATTCGTTCCTTTGGATTGAAAATTCATACATTAATATATGAAATATCAAATCTTTCGCTGCCCGGGAGGGGGGGGGGGTAAAATATTCTAAAGTTGGTAAAATAGTTTATGGATAACCCCTTACAATTTAATAGGGATTTTTTTCAGAATTTTTATCGTGTAGGTATCAAGGCGAATAAAAACAAAATTTAATTTCTTTTATGTAATTTTCATTAATTAAAGTTCTGTTGTGTTACAACCTAAAATATTACACTTAAATTTTATAAGCAAGGCCACAAACTTAACAAACATTTTACATGTGATTCGTTTAAAATTAGTCATAGTAATGGTTGTTAGTCATCATAATAAAACATCAGGCTTCGGACGTAAATCGTCACTTATCAATCAAATCCAACAATTCGCACTCATTGTCAATTAAAAAACAATCGAATTTAGTTCGAACGCACAACCAAAAAAAAAATAATAATAATTTAAGACGCCTTTCAGGCAATAATTACTGATTTTATCAAATAACAATTTCATAGTTCTATACAACTACAGGAAGTACAAAGGTACCACTGAAAAATAATATCGCTTTCTCGCCATATAAAATTACAATATGTACATTGTACACTCGTAGAAAGTAACGCTCCAAAGCCCATCGATAATATTATGTTACTTGAATATAATAACAATATTTCTATAAGACTACGATATACATATGTTACAAATTATAGCATTAACTCAATATGGACGCAACAGAACTTGAAGTTTGGCACGACATTTTCTGTAACATTATAATATGCAGCGGAGCGAAAACAAACAAGAGATTTAGAATCGCAACACTTGCTTGGAAACGCAAAGTCTTAAAAGATAAAGAGATAAATTAATTTAGGCAGTTCATTCGTTTCGAAAATTATAATTATCAGCAAGTGTTGCGTTCTTAATCCACCGAAACGCGAACTTTATTTTGATTGTCTGTGGCTAATTACATTTTTTTCGAGAGCCTTCAAAATGTTAAGTTTCTGGGGCTTTATCGTTTTCATTTTTCAGCCAGTTATGTACAGTTTTTTTTTACTATAAGATTTTTTCTCATTTGGATCAAAAGTTCTATTCTCGTTTTAAACTCATATATATTGAAAATTAAAAACAATTAAAAAATATATATCAATTAAAATATTTTGTGGAAGAGTTAAAAATATTTAAATCTTCTGAATTAGTCAGTTTAAACGTTTTAAATAAATTAATCCTGGAAATTGAAAAACTCACTGGATTAAAAATACTTTTGATTCTGATACGAGGACGAAATTTGTAACAACTTCGAATATTGATTAAAACGAGATAAAATCGGTAAATTAGAATTTAAATAATAAATTTTATCAGCATAAATTGCGGTTTTTACAATCTGATTATTAAAAAGCAAAAAATGCGAAGATCAAGTTTGTAGAAACCAGCCGATTGGAGTATTATCCTGATATCAGGTTTTACTGGTGTATTGCTTAACTATATTTTCGTCGCTAATATTTTTACTATCATTAACTTACCAATTAGCTACTACTAGTGTGACAATAAATGGCTTTCAACCCCTAGTCAATTAGTTTAGAATAAGCTACATGGAAGAACAGACCTTCAGTCGTAGCAAACGGAAGCTAGTTTTAGAATTTTGAACCAATCATCAAATTCGGTGGTTTCGACAAGATTTCTTCTTTATTTAATAATCTACGGTGCGAGTAGGGCTTTTAATTAATTGTTATTATTTTGTTTACTGTGGAAAATAGCGGACAAGAATGCACTGTGTTGCCAGAGTCGTACTACGAAACTAGAAAATTAAATCTATAACGACGCGATAACTTTAACAATATACTCATTTTTACGATATCACAGTTAATACACGTAAATCTTGTTAATGTTACGTCGAAACAATAGAAATTTCGAAAAAAATACTTCCACGAACGCAACGACGCTTTGCCCATCAATCCCTAATTAAAAACTAATTTTGTTTCGTACTTAAAAGTATAAAAAATTTTCCAAAACGCACTCAATATAAATAATGCAAACACGAGAAAATCGTTTTTAGATTGTATAAATAAAAAATTCATGGGTAAAATTGACCATAAAATAAATGCTTCATAGTCTTTTCTGGGACATAAACCTCTCCCACAGTAAATTAAATTCCTTTTAAAAATATTTCGGTCTCAAAAGGAACAAAAAGAATTTGATTTATGGTACGTTTTGGAAAAAAATGAGGATACCAAGCGCGGAGAAAACTTAAAATATTTTTACAAGAAAAACTCTTTTTCTTTTAGAAACAGACTTTTCAAAAGTACTTATAAAACTTAAAATTTACGATTTTCGAGAATTTAAAGATTTCTGCTTTGCGAAATTTTGTTTTTTTTTCGCTGAAGTAAAAAATTCAGGAAATTAAAAAAAAAATGTATTTTAAATATGAATGGAGAAAGTAAAAGAAAATATCGTACAGTAAATTCCCCTAGTTCTTTTCGAAAATTTTAAACACTTTGAGTCAAAACCTTCTCGGAGATAATTGCTTATATTATTTTCTATTCAAAATTCACCAAAACGCGCTTCCGAAAAATTGAAGCTCGTTGTGTTCTTTTAATATATGGCATTCTTTTCTTGCACTTCGGTCTAGACTGAAGACTAGCTACGATCTCATAAAAAGGTCTTTGCAGCACATCTTTTAAATTTGAGAAGCATTCCATTTTTCAAATGTTAAAGAATTTATTTTAAACTTCAAGTATCCCAAGTTGGAAGAGCTAGAAATTCAAATTTGAAGCATTATCAATTCCAAAGTTCCAATTATTTTAAAGCCAGATTGGCAACATTCCTCATAAAAAAAATAATAAAAAAGGAATTAGTTGAAAAAGCATGAAGAATTCTCTGCAAAATAAAAAAAAAAATAATAAAAAAAGACGTGCTGCGGTGTATATTGAAATCCGAGTGCATTACGTTTATAATTGGTGAATGGTGTAAGCTAACAAATTGTATACCAGAACATCGTTAGGAAGAGCTTGTATCACGCGGGCAGAGCCCTGTAAAAATATACCTTTCTCTCTATATAGTATGGTATTCTAGACAAGAAAACCTACAAGGCTTGCAGTTCGAGACTCGCCTCTACCTTTTAATTTCCATTTTCTATTTTTTTTAACCTTATTACCATGCGTTTATTACAAAAATAAGCCGAGACCCCGGCCTGCAATTTTTTGTGAAAAATAAGAGATCTAGAAGCGAGTCCGTATTCAGTGTCTGCACTCGCCTCTCGGGGACTATGTAATTATATACAGCTTAATTGAAAAAGATCTCAAAAGCCACAAAGAGTAGAAAAGGGCGAAAACGATACATCTTTTAATTTAAATCTCGACTTCGAATGAGCGTCTCACGATGGTATTTTAATCGTCATTTTGTTAATAATAATTATTATAGTGATGATATAACCTGCCACATGCACACTGTCATGTCAATCTTTATCCAGAATTAAAACTGAATTCACCTCCTCTTTGGTAAAACAAAAAAAATTAGTCCTAAAATTAAAACAGTTCTCATACAAGAGTACTTTGGTGTCTAATAATATTTCGCATTGAATACAAACGAGGATTGAAATCAATCCTCGTCTCGTATAAAATTTCTCGAAAATTGAGAGCCAGATTCAGTAATCATCCCGGATAAATTCGCGTGTACGCGGTACGTTAAATATATTCTCTTTAAATATATTATCAATTTCTCTAATGAATAGTTATCAATTGTATCTCTATACATATCTACAGAAGGAATCTAATATAGATCTATTATCAATAATTAAACTCTCTATGAATTAATATTTATATAATAATCGCTCGCAACAGTTGTAAAGATTGCCAAACCTTCCCCTACGCGATTGCGTTTATCTTTCCTGTACATTCAACTCGAATCACGCGGATTCAAGTTCATTCATAATTTAATTTGATATATGTTTAATATATCTATATATAATATTTATAATATTTATAGGTTGATATACAGATATTAATCTTTAAATGTTACATTTCTAATATTGCTTCAAGTTTAGTGCTACTTTTTTCATTTTGGCATTTAGCGAGTTTCAAAACCTGAGCAACCGCTAATACCGAAAAATCGCGATTTTCTCGTGATGTATATAGTGCGGTTGTGAGACGAGAAACGTTATCTTTAAATTTAATAGTACGTTCACTTGGGTCCCTAGAGACGAATTTTTGCGAGACTGGCAACGACAAAGTGCCTATTTTCAGAAACGGTTTTTTTTTCTACTGAAGAGGTGTTTTTCGGACCTCTTTTTGAAAATCAACCCAGGTCTTGAAGCAGATTGCTTTGTGATAGTTCCGTTGCTATTTCGGTGCTCCGCTCGAAATTTGTTCGCGTAATCACCAAGAACTCGACGATTGGCTGACGCGGCTGCGAACAGACATCGCCCTGTGATGTATTACCCCTTGACCTGTTTAAGATAACGGTTACCCTCACCCCACTCTCGCCAACGCCGACGTCGCTTGTCACTGTTTGAAAAGTCGTTGCTGGTGGATCTCCTTTTGGCTTTGGGTGGACCCTCGGATTTTGAAACGCCACTCAATCCCTGCGAATTATGTGCTCGATTCTGGTTTATAACTGTGCTAACTCCAGCGAGATTCAGAAGCGCGTCCGCACCCTCGGCGATCTTCCGCTGTTCGTCAAAATCAGCCCCTGAACTCTCCACATTCGGACATCGCTTACTACTGGAAAGATTTTTATTCATTATATTCAGCTTTAAGGATTTCAGATTTAAAAGCGCTGACATCCAAATATAAAATATTATATATATTAATACAAGATAGCCTAAATGTTTAATTGGAATTGAAGACATTTTCAAGATCAAAAAATAATCACGGTTTAAAGTTGAAGAATTTCTTTCGAAACTCAGATATCACGTTTCCTGTGCTTGCTTTTTAGTTCAATAAAATCCTCAATAAAGTATTTCTTACATTTTTTGTTACTATTTTTAATTAATTAATGAAATTTCAATCTTTTTAAATGATGTTGACTGGAGGGCAACCTTGGCGTCAATCAAGTCGGATTTTCCACCAATCACAACTTACGTATCAGTGATTCTTACATAATTTTTCTGAAGTTTTTTTGTGATCTTTGCTAATGAAACTCTCACAAAAGTATCTTGACTTCTTCATTCTTCTATAAAAACGACAAAACATCATTTTGCTTAAGAAGTACTACGAGTACTCTCAAAATTTTGGTTAAAACCAGACAAAGAACTTATGAAGTACTTTGAATTTGTCTAAAAATTAAATATTCAAAAACTACTTTATCTAAATTTGTGAAACAACCATCACAGGGTTGTAAAATTAAAAAAATCCAGCTTCAAAATTAAGAATCCTTTCAAGCTGAAATATTTTTATTAAAATTGTTTCAAATTATTAATTCTCAAATTGGGATTTATACTTTTCAAAATTCAGCAATTTCCGTTTGAAATAAAGATAAAAAAAATGGAAAAATATTATTGAAATTCTATCGTTAAAAATTGAATTTAAAAATACTACTTGGGTTTCCAATTTTGAATAGCTCAATTTTAAATTGTTTCACTTTAAAAGATTCGTATAAAATTGCCCATTATTAATGAACCGTCAGTTACGGCTCAATCTGAAACGTTTTCAATTACTCAGTGTCGTCTAATTATGAATCTACGAATTTAAAATTTGAAAATAATTTATAAAGCTGTAACCATAAAATTTGAAACGAATGCAATTCTGAATGTGTTAACCTTAAAATTGTTAAATTTTTATCAGATTTAAATTATTAATTGTACAAGTCTACCACAGTCAATTACTATTCAATATAAATTTCATAGTTCAATAAAAATTCTTCAAAAAATTTATATTTCAAACTGTTTGATTTTTCAAGCTATCGAAACTGTCAATATCGGTTGGGTAACCAAAACCAAACTCCGTTCTTAGACAAATAAAAACATTACCTGAAGTCGAGAAAATCATCGGAAAAACATTAATAATAAAATCCATGTAAAGTCCATTATTTCGTAGCCAATAAAAATAATTTTTTTTTTAGTAAAAACAATCCGGTCAAAAATACCATCGAAATTTTTCTTTTTATTAATTAAAAATTTATCTAAAGAAGAAAAATTTGTTAAAATACACAGTTATGTTAAATTTGCTTAAAGAACCATTTAAACGTTCAGATAAACCTTCAATATAAGGAAGAGTAACTTCAAGGTTTGTATTGACACATGAATTAACCCATTTTTTCTTTTTACTGCTACTATTATAAATTTCGAAAATTCTTTCTTCAATAATTTTGTTAACTAATTGAAGAGGATAGTTATTAAGGAATAAAATAGTTTTTAACTGATTTAAATTTTCTTTTCTATATTTTACGTCACTTAGCTTTATCCATCTATCTATCAAACCTTTTATCAGACCAACTTTTGTATGAAAGGCATGGTGCGAATTATAATTTAAATATCTACCTGCCCAATAGTACTTTTTAAACCAATTAGTTTATAAATTACCATCCGATGTTTTTTTAATCGTGATATCTAAATAATTTAATGAGTTATTTTCTTCCAATTCATGAGTGAATTGATTTTGAATTTTCTATAGTCCTCAGTTCAATGCCTGGAATCTTGATCATCATTTTGATTTCGAATTTAAAAACATTAAAATTTTGGCAAGGGAAAAAAACATATTTAAAATACGTATTTTGGAGTCCATTATCATTAATAAATTCCACAAAAAATCGATAAATTTACAGATTGAAACTTTAAACATTAATAAAATTTATCAAAGTATATTAAAATAATTTTGATCATGTTCCTTACTCATTCAATCCGTTTGTTTTGAAGTTACCATCGTTATAATTGTAAAGTGAATTTGTAGGTTTGGTCTATTGGTCTATATACAGTCTGTTCGTTCAATGTATGTTCATGTCATCGCCGTTAACTGTTGCCTTCGACTTATTTTTAAAATGTAGTACACATGTGTGGATCTTTAATATCTTGCTAGAGATTGAAAGATATTTTGATTTTTGACCGGATTGTCTTTACTAAAAAAAATATATATTTTTATTGACTACGAAATAATGGACGTTACATCGATTTTATTATTAATGTTTTTCCGACGATTTTCTCAACTTCAGGTAATGTTTTTATTTGTGAAAAAACCTTATATATTTATTAATTTCGTTTGTTTCGACTTTCTTCATATAACTTTGTTCATTTTATTACATTTTATATAATTATTTTGTTTAAATCTTGAGAATGTCTCAAAGCCGAGCCGAAACGTTGATCATAATTCAATGTTGACACCATAATTAAAATGAGTTTTTTATAGGACTGTAAAGACCAAACAATTTGATTATTTGGATTTTATCGAAACTGTATTTAAAAATGTTTGAATTTGAAAATAAACGATTAGCAATTCAGACTAAAAAAAAGGTTAAAAGTAAAAGACGAGAAAATGTTACAGATTTAACTTTTTGAAACTCATTTGACGGGTGGAAACCAAAAAGGATTCAAGCGCCACCTTCCACTTTTTTCGTTAGACTAAAATCGTTTTGTAAATTCAGAAAACCCATTCAAAAATGTATAAATTACTTTCAAGACGTTTACATGCTCTATCGAACTGAAAAAAGTTTGCTTACAAATAGCTATCCTACATTAAATTGTAAAGTGCAATTGCAGTTTTAAAAACTAGCTGTGAATTCGATCTCAAATGTTTCCACTTTGTATTTATAATTATATGGCAGTCATTTCACGAGCACTTTGCTTCCCGTTAGCAAATGTATTTGCTTCTTCATAGAGGAAGCATTAATGATGTTTTTGAATAATAGACAAACCAGTCTTCATTTTGATCAATTTAAAAATAGAAATTTACAAAAAGTACAAATTATAAAATACACAAAGATTTTTAAACACAAAGGCAAATTAGACAAATCAAATTTTGTATTCGAAATGATAATTTTTCAAGCTGGAAAAGGGAAGGGAAATGTTCTGTCGCACCCTATCCATTGCCCAGCTTTATGATTTCCTTACAAGCATTATCAGAATTATTCTATTTGAAAATTTATGATCAAAAAGTCTTTTCTATTCATGCGTCAACTTTGAATTATGTCGATGAAAAAAGTTTTACTGTTTGAAACAGAGGTTTCGAATATTATAAATGACCATTAATTCCTTACTCTTTAATAAAATGTATTAATATTATAGGTAAATCGATTCGTCTCGAACCAAGGATTTTTTTGTATTCTTTCATCAACTTTGAATTATGTTAAAGAAGAAAGTTTTACTATAAAAAATCGTATTTTTAAATATTATGCATTACCATAGCTTTCTTACTCTTCAATAAAATGTATCAATATTGTAGGACAATCGATTCGTCTCGAATCCAAACATCTTTTCTATTTTCGCATCAACTTTAAATAACCGACTTTTAAAATATTATTGAGTACTAAAAAAAATGCAATAAATATTTTTAGAAATCCTTCGGTCAGTTTCAAGATATTAGTGATGAAAATAAGCCCTCCAAATTTCATAAATTTATCTGCAACCGTTTCCAAATTATCGTGTTCACAAAAAAGTGTGACATTCATCCACACACACATCCGGACAATTGCTTAGAACATTTTATTAGACATTTTTAAACTGTGGAAGGTTTGATTAAATGAATTAAATTTTTTTGAAAAATGTTACCATTACAAAGCTTCCTCTATGAGGAAGCAAAAACCTGAGAATTAGAATTCTAGCTGACTTTCGATGACAATAATTACTGTAATTATTATTTTTCTTACGTAATCTTTTTTTTTTTGTTAGTTTATCGCAGTTGAAACTAGAAACAATGAATCTATTATTTTATCTTATGTTATATTTGTATCATATTATTATTTTAAGAAAGTGATTAATTTAAAAAATGTGGCGCTCAACACCTTTTGCATTTCCATCCTTCATTTAAAATCTACATAATTGAAAATTGCATAATTCCACTTGATCGTAGTGATTGGAAAGATTTTCCTACTAAATTTTTTTTTTAATTCCCGGTAAAAAAATATATTCACTATCATTTCCCGGTTTTAAACAATTCTTGCCCACTTCCAGGATGTCCGGTCTAGTAGACACCCTGTAATATTCTTTAAAATTAAATTATAGATGATCTAAATTATTATCAGGTAGTTAACGAGAGTAATTAAAATCATTACGAACTTTTCGAGCTTGATAGACGTAATGCAACTATACGTGTGATCCTCACTAGAACTCCTGGTGATTACCGGAACGAGCTTCTCCGGTTCCGGCAGTTTTCTCTTGCGATCTAGTCAATGAAATAAACCTTTATATAACACCCGACGACAATTCAACTTTAAAACAAAACAAAATTCACATACCTTTATTGTGATTCAAAATAATAGGTCCGTGTTTAAATGATAGCATTGCAGCTGCTGCGGCATCAACATCACTGTCGACTTCGGCCTCGGGACTGTCGCAGATATTGCTCGACGCGAGTCTTTTTGAGAGATAAGGAAAGAGGACTGGATCCGGAAGTCGAGTGCTGACACTCTTCCTCGGGATTTTTTCGGGAGACGAAATATTTTGAGCAGATGGGGGAGGAAAGGGAGCACGAGAAAGCGCTTGTATCAAATTCGGCCGATATTGTGCATCCACCATCCACAACGAACCCTTTCCCAAATTCTGAACATTAATTAATTTTATTATTACCAAAATTAAAAAGTCAGATTAAGGTTTTCGTTAAAAGTCAGTGAAACTTACTGGTGCCTTTTCCACTTTCCGGAAGCACTTATTGAGACTCAGGTTGTGCCTCACCGAGTTTTTCCAGCCGGTCGGCGCATTCCGAAAATAGGGAAAGTGGTCCAGAATCCAAGCATAAACTTCTTTCACCGGTAGAGCTTTTACTGGACTGTCCTCAATCGCCATGAAAATCAAACAGGAGAAAGAATAGGGAGGCTTGCTATTTCTATGAAGATGAGGATCATAAGGTATATGGGTTGGGTGTTTGTTGCGATTAGAAACGGGAAGATTATTGTTGCTCAACGATATCTTCGACTGATTACTTTGTGCTACTTCAAATTGCATCCTTTCCTGGAAGATTTGGGAAACCTTCTGATGACTCTTGCCGGAGGATTGGAAGCTTTGACTCTGAACTGAACTCGGACTTTTGCCATTACTGTCTGAAAAGTAAATGAAAACGGTGTCTTAAATTCTCTGGAATTATATTCTATCAGATTTGCATTCTATATAATTTTACTTTATTTATTTAGTACCTGGTGAATAACTGTCGTCCAGACTCGACACAGAGTTCGTATTTTCCGAGAGGTCAGCGCTGTCCTCGCAAATATTGTTGTTCAAGACATTCTCGTCTTTGGCGTTCTTGGAAGGATTCGAAATCTCGAGACTCTTCAGCAGATTCTGTTGATGGAGCCAAGTAAGAGAAGTCAAATCGTCATCGGACTGATTACTTTTCTCGATTGACTTCTCGCTTCTAGGACTTCCTCCGGTCAGCTCGTCTGTGGAGCTGCCTTCAGTTGGGATGTCTTCTTCTTTCATAGAATAAATAGATTCTCCACGGCCGAGTACATGCGTTACGGTCAAACCAACATCGGTTTCCATGTTTGATGTATCCGGCCTATCTGGTGCCATTCTCTCGCGTTCCTCGGTGTATTTATTATCACTGCAAAATAAATATAAACGCATGTCTTAGAATATAAGAGGAAATGCTTGGAAACATCAAGAAGTCCTTTTAAAACTTGAATTCCTGTGTGTTCCAAATTAAACAACGGAAACTCGGATTCCAAGGCATTCTAAGTTTCTTCAAAAAAGACTTCAATTTAACGAGTTCCAGAATTTTCAAAATTTCAAAGCATTTTAAAATGTGAGAGAAAATTTTTAATTTCATAAATTGAAAAGCAATCCAGAATTAAAAACGACCCGATTTAATCTTGTTAAAAATAAAATCAAACTTTTATTGTTGCTCCTTTTAAATACAAAAATTGAAATAATATTTTGTGATTATCTGATTTATTTAAACCTGAATAACTACTGCTGGAAAAATTAAAAGATGTGACTACTGATAAATTTGATCTTTTTTTTCTCGTACTAAGGAAATCACAAGTGTCAGTATCAAGTTTCAATAACTAACAAAAAACTTACATTATTGTATTGTGTCACAATGTGGTCACAACTCAGGTGTCCATGATCCAAATTTTTAAATTATGCCACGATCGCTTTCAAATATTGCTAGACTGCATTCTTATCAGAAAAAATAATATTTTTCGAAAATAATCAGGCAAATTCAACATTGATTGCTTGCATTTATACACAACAATCCAATGAGTACCCACTAAAAAAAACGACCAGACCAGCGCTGGTCAGTTTTGTCTGCACATTCCTAATAATAGCCAAATATGGATGCATTTGTCTTTTAAAAAATCTGAAATCTCTTAATTCTCAATAATCTTAATCGTTTAATCGTTTAAATGCGTTTGAATGCAGATTTTCAGCTTTTAATAAATTAGTTACGTAAGCGCGTCTTAAATTATTAAAACCTATGAAACTAGATTTTTGTTTTTCTCCGCTTTGGACTCAATATTTTAAAACTAGATTGTATGCCAAACGGTAACTTATGATGAGGGATTAATCACAGGAAAATATTTATTTTGATAACCTTATATAACTTACCCTGGCATTTTTTTGGGTGCTCAAAACGAATCTGAAGTCAGATTTTGAAAAGTCGAAATGACTGATCTAATATGGCGAACCGAGCCTAACAAATGTTTTAGTTATCATGAAACTTAGTTTGATAACTCAAAGTTACATACTCTGTAGTACGTTGGGCCTGGTGTCAGATTTAAAAGCGATTCAAAGAGGCTGATCTAGTTTGGGGGACCATTAAATACTTTTTTTATACGTGGTCCGCCACATTGGATCAGCCATTTAGAATTTTGAAAATCGTGTTGTCACCCAAAAAACGTCAGGGTAAGTGGCATTGAGTTATCAAAGTGGATTTCAAATCGTGCTTTGAACTTTTATCCGCCAGATTTCTCATACCAGTATTCACCTTAAGTAAAAATTTTTCTGTGATTGATGTCTTATCATAAACTATCGTTCGGCATTCAATTCAGTTCCAAAATCGTGGGTCTAAAAAGAGACCATTTTTGCGGTCACTCTTTAAAATCAATTTTGTCCCTCTTTAAAAGTAAACTGTTCATCTCCAAAGTTTTATTTTTAGAGGTAACGAAGTTCGAAGACAGACCATTTTAGAAACTGTGTTATTCAAACGTGAAAATGTTATTGTAAATTGTTTAAATAATTGAAAAATTGAACATATTACTATTTGCGGAATCTTCTGGGAAAAAATGGTTCAAAAATTATCAAAACGATTCGCTCAGCTGTTATGTAACATGAAAAAAATATTTTTATATTTACAATAAAAATAATGCAGTCAAGGAAAAATATTTTAATGGTTAAAGGATACAATACTTTTTTTTACAAAAAATGAATATTCTATCGAACCCTAATTAAAAAATATATTTAAAAAAATCCAAAACAAAGTCTTCAGGGTAGGAAAAATGTATTTAAAAATTCAAACATCGCGCAAATTTGGTGAGAAATCACGTGATAAAGTTTTGTTATCTAATTTTGATTTTCTCCTAGTTTTGCGAAGCTACTAGTGCTCTATTGGTGGTGCAAGATCGATTCCGTTGCCAACTAACCAACCGGAGACACGTCACGCGAGAAATGAAGAGTGCTCTTGAGTCTCCCAGCGTTTGTTGGATGCGCTTGTGTTTTTTTGGTGCACATCGCGGTGCACACTGCACACTGCATACACAACACGACACAACTACACAAGAACTTGTTTATCCGATAACAATGCGCGACAAAATGGCTACCGCGAATTCGAACCAGCTGCAATCCAGGCCAAAATTTGCATTCACTAAACTCATTTTCCACAAAATAAGTGAAAATTTCTACCGAAAATATTAGTTACCTAGAAATCTATCCATAACACTCGATCTGGCACAAAATCACAGCCGCATCTTGATTTTTAAAGAGATTTTAAAACATGGCGTCGCCCTTTGGAGTGCACGTTGCGAGTATTTTTGCATCGCTAATTACTCCATATCACCATGACGAAAAATAATTTTTCTCTCGACAATATTATTTCCCCTGAATTTAAAATGTCGTCTGCTAGGGTATTTAAACTCTTCTTTTTTCAAAGCACCGACATGCAACGTGTTGAAAAAAACAGTCGACAGATTTTTGTTTTCGAATTCCAGAAAAGGAGCGAGGCGCTGCATTCCTTATTGTTTATTTTTTTTTTCACAGAAAAATGAACTTTATATTTGTTGATTTTAGAGAAACTTTTGAATATTTAAGACATGTGAAATTAAAGACTTGTGAGGTACACGATTGCATTACTTGTTGAATTCAAATATGGAGTTGATAATGGATTACGAAACTTGAGCAAGCATAAAAATGGCCACAGCATCGCTTGCATACGGTATCAACACGGTTTTTCATAAAAATAACCGCAACAAAATAAATGCAAAATTTCGGGATAATTTGTTTTTACACACGTAACAACCAGGCCGAATTTAGACAAATTTTGTTGCTCTATCTTGGATATTTCCTGCCAATTTCGGCACACTTCGTGATCCTCCTCAATAATGTGAACAGTAAAAGAAAAACACTTTTTGC
Organism: Andricus grossulariae; assembly: GCA_011634705.1. Taxonomy (NCBI): domain Eukaryota; kingdom Metazoa; phylum Arthropoda; class Insecta; order Hymenoptera; family Cynipidae; genus Andricus; species Andricus grossulariae. The sequence goes on along the minus strand of JAABKJ010007545.1, from coordinate 82,100,324 downwards.
ACTTGTTTTAGTTTAAAAATTGTTACAAGGCGGAAAATGTTGCAGTTTTTCTTGGTGTACTGAATTTCCGAACGAAGTGGGCCATTCGACACATGATCCAGCGTTTTGCGTCTCCCAATTTATCACGGTCATTCCTTTTCCTCGATCGCGATTTGATCTTTTCGTTGAAATTATATTTCCGGGAGAGTTTTGGATGAGGTTGAAATGTTTTTTTTTCGAAAACTTACGTATTCACTCACGCAGACGTTCTTCAGGAGCAGATTTTCTATAACGACGAGCATCTCAAGCACTCTACACAACACCCAGCTGATCGGAACGCCATTTTTGACGTCATTTCAAATATCGAACAAAATCGAAAGGAAAAATTCTCGAATTTTCGATACCTCGAAATTCAAATTTTCATCCATCATGCGTAAAAAATAAATAATATATTATTACCACAGAAAATTACTTAATTTAATACTTCTGTTTTTGAACAATATTTAAATCCCTTCAAATATCTTGTTAACACAATCTTTTGATTCAAAAACTGTTTTTTGTGGTTATGCAAATTAAAGAAAGTCTTGAAAAATATATTCTTCATTTTTTTAATATTGTTATTTTTAAACGCAGTAAGTTCAATACAAAACTGTAATTCAAAAAAAGAAATAGAATCTTGTAACTAGTTTAACTTACTATATTACCTAATTTATTTGATAAAATAATTCTGTAGGTACACACATATATAATTTGATTGATTCGCTATTAAATTGCATGTAATGCGCAAACTTCCAAATTTTTAATTTGAAGTGTAAATCTTTTGTTAAAAGTATGTGACTTCATGTCATGGCTAATCAAAAATTGCCAATTGATAACTTGAATATTTTATGAAAAATGATTATTCAACGAACTACAAATCTCACCTTTTAAAGACTAGTTAACTTTTAAAGTAAAATATTCAATAACGTTAATAATGGAAGACATAATTATCATCCCTTTTTTCTAAAAAATGTACGTAAAATAGGAAGCTTAAAATTAAAAGAAAAATTGCAAAATTTAGAGCAATTCTTTTATTTTGTCTAAAATTTCGGATCTCACAGAGACGAATAATCGGAATGTCATTAACCGTTAAATTAATTGATCGACTCTATTATGAAAGACATGGCCTCTTACGAAATGCATTTTTGGAAATCTAAATTGTCACAGCCGACTTAACGTTCAGATACATATATATTTGTGATAGATAAATAGATAAAGTGTACAGTCAGGTCGTTTAATGAAAACGACCTTACTGTATAATGTTTACATTACATTTCTACAATAAAACTAACAGTTCGAAGATACAGAGGGACCAAGTTGACCAGAAATATTTTACATAAATGCTATCCTTGTTACATTTATGTATAATATCTTTTAGCTTGCAAACGAGTCATAAACAAAAATAATAGAAATCCTATGAGATTTAATTACTGCTCAATATTCCCTACAAATGCTTAGATTCTGTCTTCGACATTTACTCTAAACAGCAATCAATCTCTAAACGGTGATTTTGTTTCAAATTCGAATCGAATAACACGTATCTCTCCCGAGTTACATAAACCAATATGTAAACTACTTCCTTATAACATTCCCTACAAAACTTCCTAATTACGCATTTCGTAACTGCACATCTCATATTTAAAAAGAATATTAATCTACTGATACAATTGATAACTATCGTGAATTACAGCTTTCACAACTTACAACTTTCAAAACTCACAACTTACAATTGCTTGCAACCGTTACAAACTGACAAATGCCACTTTACAATTTATGGCACAACCTCTTGATGCCAATTTCACCAAACATACTTTAACTCGCTGAAATCACCGCGAATGGGCTTGAAAACTGAATGTTATCAGAGCAACAAATGAGTGTTTTTGTATAAAAAATATACCTAATAGAAAAGCTCTTTCGTGTAAAAAAATATTCTCATAAGATTTCGAAGAATTTGAAATGTACACGGAGGTATTTTTTCGAATAAGCATACAGACTTCGTTAATCGTGAACTTCTCACCTTCCTCATCAACTTCTCATTCATCTAAAGCGTTCATTCTACAATATTTTTTTTTATTGTTATAGTTAATTATTTTATCACCACTCACTCACGTGAATGATCCAATATATTTCGAATGCTAATCTATTTTGGTACAGGAATCGCAAACTCGAACTGGATTTTCCCAACCACGACGAGGAACTGGTTTGCGATGCTGAGAACAGTCATGACAAACTCCCCGACCACAGTCTCGACAATGATGCAAGGGAACCGTATCAGAGAATTTGGCCTCACAGACGCAACAATGGATGACTTCCGAATCGGGGACCCAGTAGGAAGGCCTCACAGTGTCCTTTATAATAGCTGCAATCAAGTGTAACTTAGTAATCTACATTTGTACCTAATAACAGGCCTCGGACTCATTTAGGAAATTTAAAATAGTGTCATGCAATTTTTTAAATATTAAACTGAGGGGTAACTATTTTTGTAATCTGGTATACCATATAAATCTTCAATAAAATCGTGTGAAATTCATTGGAATCTTTTATAATAACATAAAACCTTTAAAATCATTTAAGAACCCCTGAAATCTGTTGAGATCTTAGGAGATCCCTGGAAAACTCGTCAATTTTTTAAATCTCTTGAAACCTCAAAAATACAGTAAAATCCGTAGAAATCCCTTGAAATCTTATCATTATGTTTGCAATCCTTCCCTGGTAGTCCTCTGAAATTTGACATCATTTATTCCCTAAAGTTCTCTAAAAATCCGTTAGAATTCATTGAAGTTTTCTGAAATCCTACGAAATCCCTTGAAATTTATAAAATCCCTTAAATCTGATGAAATACCCAGTAATGCCATAAAAATCGAGTAAAACCCCGTCAGGGTGGCCACTATTTTTTCAATTTTTGCCTCCCAGCTTTCTCCCGCTTCTTCCGGTTAATATTCGTGATTTCTCCCGGTTTAGAAAAAAACATATACTCGATAAGCATCAGCAAACTTTTTTGTCAACGAAAATGTAATATTTGATATTTCAACAATAAATATTTGAATTTAAAATAAAAAACAGATGGATATAACCAACCAATTCGAATTTTCTACAAAACAATTGAATTTTCAACTAAAACAGATTAATTTTCAATCATACAGTTGCATTTTAAACAACGATCAAACGATCAAAAAGACGATTATTTAAGAAAATACATGAGTTTTTCACCAAATAGTAGAATTTACAACTAAAAAAGATCAATTTTTAAACAAAAATCCAATAGTTAAGTTTTTAGTTAAAAAAATGAATTTTCAATAAAAAGAAAATGAATTTTCTACAAGACTATTGAATTTTGAAGCAAAACAAAATGTAATAGTTGATATTTAAACCAAAAAAGATTTCAATTTTAAATAAAAAGCAGTTGAATAAATCCAGAAAAGGCGCATTTTCAACAAAATTCTTCATTCTTCAACGAAAACAGATTAATTTTCAACAGTACAGTTGCATTTATGACAAAAAAATTGATTTTCTACCTAAAAAGACGAATTGTCAACCAAATACATATATTTTCTACCATAAAATATGAATTTCTATTAAAATACATACATTTTTAGGCAAATACTTCAATTTTCTACCAGAAAGACGAATTTTCAACAAAATACATAAATTTTTAACCAAATAGTTGAATTTTCTACCAAAAGAGACGAATTTTCAGCAAATTGCATTTCTAAACAAATTTTATTAACTAGTTGAATTTTTGGACTAAAAAAGATGAAATATTAACAAACAAATTGTGAAGTTAATGTTTTATTGAGGAAAAATAATTTTAAATTAAAAAAAAAGTATTTTTTACAAAACGGTTTCATTTTGCAACAAATAGTTTAATTTTATACCAAATTGTGGAAGTTTCAAGCCAAAAAGACGAATTTTCTACCAAACAGTAGAATTTCAACGAAATAGTAAAATTTCCAACCTGAGAATATGAATTTTCAACACAAAAGTTAATTTACAACCAATCAGTTGATTTTTTAACAAAATAGTTAAATTTTCAGTTAAAAAAAAGTTCAACTGAAATTATTAATCCTCAATCAAAAAAATGATTTTTAAAAAAAGTAGTTCAACTTTCAACCAAGAAGTTGAATTTTCAATCAAAAAAATGAATTTTCAACGAAAAATGTAATATTTCAACAATAAATATTTAATTTTTAACCAGATGCATTTTTAACAAAAAAATTGAAATTTCTACAAATAGAGATATATTTTCAAACCAAAAAGGTGAATTTTCAGCAAAGCATTGAATTTTTATTAAAAGAACATTTATTAGTCTAGAAAGGAAGAAAACTTCAATCAAATTTTTAAATTATCAAGCCAAAAAGACGTATTTTCCACAAAACATAAAAATTTTCAATCAAATACTTAAAATTTTCAACCAAACAAATAAATTCTCAACAAATTACATACATTTTCAAAAAAAAGTTGAATTTTCACCTGGAAAATACTAATTTTCAACAAAAAATGCAATAGTCGATGTTTAAACCAAAAAACGATTTTAATTTTATATAAAAAACAGTTGATTATAACCAAAAAAGACGAATTTTCATCAAAAAACTTGAATCTTCAACTAAAACAGAATCATTTCCAACCATGCAGTTGCATTTTTTACAATAAAAAATTGATTGTTCATCAAAAATTCATATATTTTCTACCAAATAATTAAATTTTCAACCAAAAAGTTGAATTTTCAACTAAAAAAGATCATTTTTTTAAACAAAAATCCAATAGTTACATTTTCAGTTAAAAAAATTAATTTTCAATAAAAATAAAACGAATTTTCTACAAGACTGTTCAATTTTCAAGCCAGAAATGAATTATCTACTAAACTGTTGCATTTTCAACTTGGAATTACTAATTTTTAATTGAAAATGTAATAGTTGACATTTAAACCAAAAAGATTTCAATTTTAAATAAAAAACAGTTGAACATTACTAAAAAAATACGAATTTTCCACAAAATACTTGAATTTCAACTGAACCAGATTAATTTTTAACAATACAGTTGCATTTTTAACTAGTTTAACATAGTAGTTGAATTTTCTACCAGAAAACATGAATTTTCAACAAATTACATAATTTTTCAACTAAATATTTTGAACAATGTATGTGATGTTAGTTCAAATTTTATTTGATTAATTTTCAACTAAATGGTTAAATTTTTAAACTAAAAAAGATCAACTTTTAACAAAAAATGGTGTAGTTAAATTGTTATCGAGGAGAATTAATTTTCAATAAAAATATGAATTTTATATTTTTTCTATAATTTATGAAAAAGTTTTATTTTTTACCAAATAGATGAATTGTATACCAAACTGTTTAATTTTTGAGCCGAAAATATGAATTTTCTACAAAACAGTTAAATTAAAAAAAATGTTAATTTACAACTAATAAGTTGAATTTTCAACACAATAATTATATTTTCAGCTTAAAAAAATATTTTTTGACCAAAAAAAGAACGAATTTTCAACTAAAATTATGATTCTTTAAATAAAAACAATGATCTTTTAAGATACTAGTTCAACTTTCAACCAAAGGAGTTGAATTTTCAATCTAAAAATTAGACTTTTCAACGAAAAATGTAATAGTTGATATTTCAAAAAAAAATGTGTAATTTAAAGTAAAAAAACTGTTGGATTTAACCAAGTAAGACGAATTTTCAACAAAATACATCAATTTTCAACCAAATAGTTAAATTTTCTGCCAAATTGTTTAATTTTTGAGCCGAAAATGCGAACTTTCTACCAAAAAGTTGAACTTTTAACCCGGAAATGTGAATTTTCATCAAAAAAGATCATTTATAACCAGGTAGTTGCATTTTTAACCAAAGAAGATGAAATTTCCATAGAAAGATACATTTTCAAACCAATAAGATGAACAAAATATGCAGTTGAATTTTCAATAAAAAAAATTTGTTAGTCACGAAAGAAACAAAATTTCAACAAAAAAGTTGAATTGGAACCAAGATGGTATGAATTTTTAACAAAATTGTTGAATTTTCAACAAAATAATTTAATATTGAACCAAATAACAAAATTAAAAAAAAAAAAGATGAATTCTTAACGAAAAAATTAAGTAAATAGGAATTTTGATCATTTATATACTAAACAATAACATTTTAAATAAATATTGAAGTTCATTTTTAATACTTGCAAAATTTTATAACACTATTTCGTCCCATTTTTTTTAATTTTTGACACAATTTACACTATTTTTTGTCCTTTAAGTAGGTCTAAGGCCTGTATAATGAACACCGCTAATAACTTAAATACGAAAATTATGTATATAAATGTTTTACATTAAAAAAAAATTATTCCAATTTTTCAAAATTTATAATACTATGATTTCTTTATTTTTTTAAACATTTAGCTGCTTATCAACAAGTGAAACATTACTCAACTACAATAAATACAGCACCAATAACTCAACAGGTTGAAAAAAAATCGAAACGTAGAGGCGTAAAATATGTTGAGCTTCTAGAAGGTAAATTTTCATTCCAATCGTAATTCTAAAATAAAAATTAAATTTCGTGAATAATTGAATAATTTAATTTTCAAGTTACGGATTCTGAGGCGAATGACAGAAAAACAGCTGTGAAAAAAGCAAATTATTCTAATTTGTCCATGTTCGTGCTTGAAGTAAGTTTTCGTTTTACCCTCAGATTTTTAATTAATTTTGAATAAATTTTGTAATGGTGAATTTATTTTATTTTTTATAGAAAAGGGAGAAAATTCTTAAAGAAATAGAGTTGGCAAAGAAAAGAAAAAAGGATGAAAGGAAAGAAAATTCTCCAGAAGTTTCACGTAGGAAAGAAAATTCTTCAGAAGTTTCACGTGAAAGTTGGATGAGTAAACAAATAATAAGAGCCAAAAAATATAAAAAAGTACGTCTTTTTTATTTATTTTTAATTAAGTTTCTTTTTTTGTTATTATAAAATAAATTGACAAAATCCCTCTCTCAATTTCTACAGGAAAAGCGGGAAATAGTTTACAAATTGAATGCCTTGGTACAACAAGGCAAAATATCAAATCTGATACCTAAGAAAAAAAGACATATGAATCTTTCATCAGAAGCTTCGAAGTATTTAGGATCTGGGAAGAACATGGATCCGGATTCTCTAGAACTGGCTAAGGAATCATCTGTAACCGAAGAGGAAGAGGAAGATGAGGAACTTGATTTTGATCCAAGAGAACCAAAGTTCGTTCCTTAATATTTATTTAACACTCAACATTAATTTAAATTTAATTTTCCCACTAAATTTAAACAAAATCTAGGCTGTGACATACCTTAAATTCTCAATTTGGTTCGAAATTTAAAGTCCAAAATTATTTTTTGCTTTGAAATAGCAGGCCTCGGCCTCACCATTCTATTGACACTATTTGATTTTTATTTTAAATCAAAAATATTTGAATTGAATAAAAAGAGACGAATTTTCGGCATTATAATTGAATCCTCAACCAAAACAGTTTATTTTTCAACCAAATAGTTAAATTTTCAAACAGAAAGATGAATTTTCAACAAAGAAGATTAATTTTCTACCAGAAAAGACGAGTTTTTAACAAAACATATACAGTTTTAACCAAATGGTTGATTTTTTATAGAAGAAGATGAATTTTAAAACCAAAAAAATATATTTTCAAGTAAATACATACATTTTCAACCAAATAGTTAAATTTTGTACCAAATTGTTGAATTTTTGAGCCGGAAATACCAATTTTTCATAAAGCAGTTGAATTTTCAACAAAAAAGTTAGTTTTCAACCGAGACAAATTAATTTTTAACCAGACAATTTCATTTTCAATCAAAAAACGTAAAATTTCTGTAGAAAGAGATGAATATTCAAACCAAAATGAAAAATGTGATAGTTGATATTTTCACACAAAGATTTTAATTTGAAATAAAAGACAGGATTTAACCAACAGAAACGAATTTGTAACTAAATATTTGAATGCTCAACTAAAACAGATTAATTCTCAACCACACAGTTGTATTTTTAACAAAAAAATTGAGTCGCTAAAAAAATACGAGTTTTCAACAAAATGCATACATTTTCAACCAAATTGTTGTATTTTTTTAGCCCAAATCGTTAATTTTTTAGAAAACAGTTGAATTTTTAACCAAAAAAAAGTTTATTTTCAACCGAAACGGATTAATTTTTAACCAAAAAGGTGAATTTTTTATAGAAAGAGATGGATTTTAAAACCAAAAAAATATATTTTCAAGTAAATACATACATTTTCAACCAAATAGTTAAATTTTCTACCAAATTGTTGAATTTTTGAGCTGGAAATTCTAATTTTTTTTTACAAAGCAGTTGAATTTTCAACAAAAAAGTTAATTTTTAACGAAGGAAAATTAATTTTTAACCAGACATTTTCATTTTTAATCAGAAAATGTAAAATTTCTATAGAAAGAATATTTTAATTTTAAATAAAAATTAGTTGGATTTAACCAACAAAATATTTGAATCCTCAACTGAAGCAGATTAATTTTCAACCAAACAACTGCATTTTTAACAAACATAAAAAAGATTTTTATATTAAAAAATATAAATTTTTATACTAAAGAAAGTGTTAATTCTTAAACAAAAGTGGACTAGTTAAATTTTAATTTAAGAGAAATATTTTCAATAAAAAAAACGGATTTTCTACAAAACAGTTAAATTTTTACCCTGACAATATGAATTTTCAGCAAAAAAGGTAATTTTCGACCAATTAATTGAATTTTCAACAAAATAGTTGAATTTTCAGTTCAAAAATTAATTTTTAACAAACAAAAAAAACGAACGAATTTTGAACTAGAATTATGAATCTCCAACCAAAAAAATAAACTGTTAAGAAAGTAGTTCAACCTTAAATTCTGACCACACATAAAGTTTAATGCTTGAAAAATTGTATGACTCTTTTTTAACACTATTTTTTTAAATATTTGACACTATTTACACTATTTTTTAGCTCTGAAGTGAGTCCGTGGGCTGAAATGGAAATAATATTGGGAACTTTGTTTTTAGAAAAAAGAAACGTGCTAAGCAGACGAGTCTCCAAATTCAACACGACGAAAGTTTAAAGCCATTGCTGGAAGCATGGAAAAGAGAGCAGCAGTGTCAGTATATCCTATCCTACTTCGACGCTTATTCAAAATCTGGAAAACTAAAAGAAGCTCTCGAAACTTTGTTCCTTTTCCGCGAAAGGGGTTACTTTTATATGAAAACCGTATTACGGAACGTTTTATTGTATAATTTTTTTCTCAAGGAATGTGCGGCCAGAGCAGATTTGAAAAATGTGAAAACTCTGACGAAGTTTATAATTAAGGACTCTGTGAAGATGGGGCCTGAAACCTTCGCATACATTTTCGAATGCGTTGCTCGTACCGAAGATCCTTCCAAGGAAATAGGTACTTTTTCGATGATTTTAAAGAAAATATAATTTACCTCAATTCTATTAATAAATGAAACTCTCTTGCAGATTTTTTGTCAAAAATGAGGGATCAAATGATAAATGAACAAATCAGTTTCAACGACATTCTGACAAAGCCAACCTTCGTTGGTGATCAGATGGAAACAGTTTTGAGATCCGTGAGACTCTTTGAGCCGAATTTCGAGCCGGTTTTCGAAAATGCGGATTTAGATTACAATTGTCATTTGTTGGAGGAAATATTTAAGAATCGAGTGCCCGAGAGTCCGGCGAAGGGACTTTTAAGTCATTCCGATTTGGAGGAGAGAAGGAGGAGGCAGTTTGAAATTGAAGTTAAAGGTCAGGTTGATATTAAAAGTGTCGCGATGAGAGAAGAACCGAATACGGAAGTTTTAAATGCGGTACGTTTTTTATATCTTATATTTCAGGACTCAAATTTACTATTGTGAAAAAAATAATTGATTTAAGAAAATTGCCAAAATTGTCAAAAAAGACTCTGGAAGATTTAAAGTCAATTCTTTTAATTTTGCAGGATTAAAAAAAGAAAAAGTTTAAAAATATTTAAAAGTTTTGAAAAATTTCAACATTACTTTAAAATTTGAAAAGATGTCAAAAAATTGTTGAAGATTTTGAAGTATAATTTTGAAGCTATTTAAGGATTTTCAAAGGTTTTAAGATAATAAACCAATTTTCTTGATATTCCTGGGAAAATTTGAAACTATTTTTTGTTTTAACAAAAAATTAGAAGAAAATATTCCAAAATATTTTGTAAAAAATTTGATGTATAAATAGCAATTCAACATTTATTAATTGAAACTATTTAAAATGAAAATAATTCAACTTTCTAATGTAAAAAGTGTTGTTAAAAAAAATTCGGCTGGTAAATTTTCTTAATTTTTCACAGATCATTGATTTAAGAAGATTTCCAAAAAACTTTCCTTGATCATGAAATTATTTTTTCTTCTGAAAAAATAATTTTAAGAGAATATTTAAAAATATATATATTTTTTAATGTGATGTATACGTAACAATTGAACACTTATTAATTTTGAAAAAAGTCGAGCAAGTTGATATTTAGAAGTTTTGAAAAGATTCAAAATTAAATTGAAACTTGAAGTGATTTAAAATAATTTAAAACAAAATGTAGATTTTTCCAGATTTCGAACAAAAAAATTTAGAAGCTTTTCAGGAATTATAAAAGGTTTCATAAGAATAATAAATTTTTCTTAAGATTCCTAGGATAATTGAAAATGATTTTTTATTTTGGAAAATTAATTTTAACAGAATATTTAAAAAGATTCAAAAAGTTTTCCAAAATTGTCAAAAAATAATCTGCATGATTTTAAGACTAATTTTTTAATTTTGCAGGATTTAAACATTATTCGATCAATTTTCAAAGATATTTCAAAGTTGTAAACAAATTTCGAAAATAATTAAAAATTAGTAAAGATTTAAGAAAATTTAAAACATAATTTAGATTTTTGAAGATTTTGTAATAAAATTTTGAAGATATTTAAGGTTTTTGAAAGGCTTAACATAATGAAAAAACTTTCCTTGATATTTCTCGGAGAATTTGAAATTATTATTTTTTTTTTTTATTTCAAGAGAATATTCAAAAATATTTTTAAAAAATTTGATGTTTAAATAACAATTAAACATTTATTAATTTAGAAAATAATCGAGCAAGTTGAAAAGATATTTAGAAGTTTCGAAAAGATTCATTATTAATTTAAATCTTGAAAGGATATTTCAAATAATTTAAAACAAAATGTGGATTTTTGCAGATTTCGAACAAAAAAATTTATAAGCTTTTTGGGAATTGTAAAAGGTTCCATAAGAATAAGACAAATTTCATAAGATTCTTAGGAAAATTAAAAGTGATTTGAAAATTAATTTTAGGATAATATTTAAAAAGATTTAGAATGATTTCATAAATGGTCAAAAAAGAATCTGGAAGATTTTAAGGCAAATTTTTTAATTAAAAAAAAAAATTGAGATAAAGTTCGATCAATATTAAAAGATATTTCAAAGTTAAAAAAAAAATAAAAAAATAATTCAACATTTGTAAATATTTCAAAAAATTTTGAAACAACATTTAGATTTTTGAAGATTTGGAAATAAAATTATAAAGCTATTGATGGATTTTAAAAGATTTTAAGATAATACATTTTTTTATTGATATTCGTTGTAAAATTGAAAATGATTTTTTAATTAGAAAAATAATTTGAAAAGAATATTTAGAAATATTTTTAAACAAATTTTGATGTATAAATAACAATCGAACAATTATTAAATGAAACTACTTAAAATAAAAATAATTTAACTTCCTAATTTAAAAAGTGTGACATTACAAAAAAAATAATCTTCCAACTTTTAATGTTTCTAGCTTAAAAAATAAAAATGCTTAAAATGATATGATGTTGAAAAATTTACAAACTTATTGATTCATTCTTCAATTTGGAGCATTGAAAATGATAACGAGTATTTATATTTGTTGAATGAAATCTAAATCGTGGAACTGCACAATTTATCAAATTAATTTTTTATTTTTTTATTTTGCAGTTTAACTGTAATGTTTTAACTTTAATTTAAAAAGTTAAAAATTCTAGAGTTTTACTTGATTTATTTAATATGCAGTTCAGTTTTTATTAATTCAAATTAAATTATTAGCTTTAAAAGTTCGAATTTTTTAATTTCATTGACCGTGAAAAATTGTTGCGAACCGGGAAATGACCGGGAATTTTTGTCTTTGATTTAAACGGCCACCTTTCGAAGTATTTTGAAAACGCTAGATATCCTTTCAAATAATTATAAAATCCTTTTAAATCTCTTGAAAACTTTTAAAGTCTCTTGAAATGTTTTTAAATCTGTGGAAATTTTCAAAAATCTTTGTAACTCTTTGAAATCTTTTCAAAATTTTATAAAATTTTGAAAACTCGTCAAAATCTTTGAAAATCTTTTGAAATCCCTTGAAATCTTTTAAGCCTTATCAATTCTTTTCAAAATCTTCGAAATATTTTTAAATCTTCGATTTAAGCGGCAAATATTTTAAAATCTTTGATTTAAACGGCCACCCTGATTAAGGATTTGATTTAATGTATTAAAATTTCGAATTTAGAGGCAAAAGGTCAGGGAATTGGAGGAAATGTGGAGAAAGGATGCTCGCGAGGCTTTCGAGAGAAATTACGAGGCTTTGAAAATTCGAGAAAGGGGGCTTTTAACGACACATTTGCATCCTTTTCTCTCAGTTTTGGACAAGGAAGAATATGTTGAGGCGATTATGAGAGAAATAAAGAGGCTCGGGGAAACTGCTGAGGCGTTTAGTCCTCCTATGAATTATCTGTCGAAGGAACTAGGCCAGAATTTGTTTCAAAAATATGAGGTAGGAATTTAGATTTAAGTTATTTTCAAAGTCCTTTAAAGTCTGACTATATTTCTTTTTTTAAAGGCTAAAGTTAAAAAAAAAGAGGGTCTAATTGACAAAACTTTAGAGTCTTATGGCGAGTATTGTAAATGGTATCTTGAGGGAGGAAAGGGAGAAAATGGACGAATCAAGTGGCAACTTCTAGAAGATGAGATGAGGAAAAAGGGAAATGCGCTAGATTTCAAAATCGTGGAATGGCCCGCACATGTGATGAAAAATGTCGGGAGATTTTTGTTTGATATAATCATAAAGGATTTGAAAATGAACGTCAGCGTCACGAAAGGAAGGGATATCTTCGTTCCAGCTTTTTATGTAGTCTTTCGACATAAATTCAAGTTTCTGAAAGAAGAGGTAATTTTGTTGTTTTGTTATTACTACTATTATTTTTAAAATAAAATAAAATTATTTCCTTTTTTAGATAAAACCACATCCAGGATTGACCAAATTGTACAGAGACTCTCAGCCTGAATTTTTAAGATTTGATGCCAATTTAGTTCCTTCCTTAAGTCCACCAAAGCCGTGGAGTTCTGCTCAACATGGTGGATATTTAATTACAAAATCTAGTCTTATCAGAGTTCCGACTGGAGCTGTAAGTAGATTTAATTATATCCAGAACAGTGCTGGGTAAATTACTTTTTTTTTTAGTTTTTTTTAGTTACGTTACTTCGCGAAAAAAGTTAACTAGATGAAGTAACTTTAAGTTACCTAAAAAGTTAATTTTTTACTTCCTTAAGGTTATAATTTAAGAATCAAAATAACTAAGATGATAATACATAAAAACTTAATTTAAAAAGAAATATACATTAGTTGAAGTAAATAAAAAATACGCAATATATTTCGGCAAGTGAACAACAATATATATTTAGAATAAAATTTCGTTGACTTTTTTTTTTAATGAGAAATTAAAAATGATTTTTCATATTAACTTTCAAGATAAAATCATGACCCACGAATTAAATTCTATCATTTCAAGTAAAAATATTTCATTTTTAACAAAATAGATGCCTTTTTAACAACAAGTTACTTTTAAATCAAATAGTTGGACTTTCTACCAAAATAGTTAACTTTTTAACAAAATATATGAGTTTTCAACTAAATGGTTGAATTTTCATGCCGAAAATATTAATTTTCAACAAAAAAGTTAATTTTCTACCATTTTCAAACCAAAAAGACGAACTTTCAACAAAAGAGTTGAATTTCCAACAAAAAAGTTCATTTTCGATCTAATTGTTGAATTTTCTACCAAAATATTTTAATTTTCTACCCAAGAAAAAAACGAATTTGAAACAAAATAGTTTAATTTTCAACCAAAGAAATGAATTTTCAACTAATACTATGAATCTTCAACCAAACATCTGAATTATTAACAAAGTAGTTCAACTTTCTACCAATTAGTTTATTTTTCAACCAAAAAAGATGAATTATTAACCAAATAGGTGAATTTTCAAACATATAGTTAAATTTTCAACTAAAATGATCAATTTTAAACCAAAAGTGATATAATTAAATATTCAGCAAAAAAATTTATTAAAAAAAAAAAAAAAAAAAAAGTTCAATTTTCACCTAAAGAGATGAACTTTTAACTAAAATGATGAATCTTTAAATAAAAAAAAATAGTTTTAAAGAATATAGTTGAATCCTAAAACAGCAGATTATGTTTAGCAGCCAAACAGTTGTACTTTTCATTTTTTTTTAAGTTTATGTTTAAAAAAAATGTTCTTTCCAAATAATTGAATTTGTATTCAAATATAAATTTGTTAGTCAAGCAAGAAAAAAGATTTCAATAAAACTTGAATTTTTCAGCCATAACGATTAATTTTCAATCAAAAAGATGAATCTTCTACCAAAAAAGACAAATTTTCAACAAAATACATGAATTTTGAACCAAATAGTTGAATTTTTAACTAAAATACGAGCGTTTGACAGAAAACTTAAATTTCCAAACAAAGAGGTGAATCTCCAAAAATATAAATGAATTATTAACATATTAGTTCAACTTTCAACCAAGTAGTGTAAATTTTAACCAAAAAAGATGAATTAATTAACAAATAGGTGAATTTTCAATCAAAAAGATGAATTTTCCTCCAAAACATTAACTTTCTACCAAAAACGATGAATTTTCAACCAAAAGTGGTATCTTTAAGTTTTAAGAAAAAATATTAGTTTCAACAACAAAAAACACACAAACAAAGCAGTTTAATTTTCAACCATAGAGATGGATTTTCAACTAAAATAATGAATCTTTAAGTAAAAAATGTATTTTTAAGAATATAGTTGATTTTTTAACTAAAAATATCAATTTTTAACCAAAAACGGAATAGTTACATTTTAACTTAAAAAAGTAATTCTAAACAACAACAAAAAAATGAATTTTCAGTATAATCGTTGAATTTTCAACCAAATTTTAGATTTATTTTCAACCCGAAAATATGAATTTTCTACCAAAATAGTTACACTTTCAAACCATAAAGACGATATTTCAATAAAGCAGTTGAATTTTCAACTAAAATTATGAATATTTAAAAAAAAAATGAATTTTTAACAAAGCTGGAAATCCTTTGGAATTATTGAAATCTATTGAAAATTCCTTGGAATCTTTGAAAATACCCTAAAATATTTCAAATCCTTTACAATTTTTTGAAATCCCTTTAAGTCTTCTGAAAGAAGATTCACAATTTTCAACAGTTTTAGGTTGTGTATTGAGTTTTCATACTGAAAATTTTAATTTTCAAGAAAAAAGCTAATAGTTAAATTTTCAACCAAAGAAATGAATTTTTAACTAAAATTATGAATCTTCAACCAAACAACTGAATTATTGACAAAGTAGTTCAACTTTCAACCGAATAGTAAAATTTTCAACCAGAAAGGAAAAATTTTCAACAAAATACTTGAACCCTTTCGAGAAATTTGTTGTTTTCCAAATAAGGTGAAATTTCAAACCCAAAGCAACACTTGTCAACAAAAGAGTTGAATTTTCAACAAAACTTTTCGTTATTTAACGAACTAGTTGAACTTTCTACCAAAATAGTTTAATTTTCAACCAAAATAGATGAATTCTCAACGAAAAATATAATATTTGATATTATTGCAACAAAAAAAGATTTTAATTTAAAATCAAACACTGTTGAATTCAACCAATAAATCCTCAACTAAATCATTAATTTTCTACCAAAATAGTTAAATTTTCAACAACAAAAAAATGAGATTTTTTGAAAAGAGATGAATTTCGAAACAAAAAAGCAGAATTTTTAACCAAGAAAGAAAAAAGATTTCCCCTAAATTGTTGAATTTTGAACCCAAAAAGACGAATTTTCTACAAAATAGTTGCATTTTTGATCAGACAATATGAATTTTCTGATCAAAAAAGTTGCATTTCAACCCAAATGTTGAACTTTCTACCAAAATAGTTGAATTTTTAACAAAGTAAATGAATTGGAAGTTAAATTTTCAACCAATATAGGTAATTATCAACGAAAAATGTAGTAGTTATCATTTCAACCAAAAAAGATTTCAAATTGAAATCAATCACAGTTGAATGCAAACCAAAAAAGACGAATTTTCAACAAAATATCTGGATGTTCAACCAAAAAAGATCAATTTTGTACCCATAACTAACACATAAACCTCTCTTAATAGGAGATATGAAAAAAAACACAAAGTAACTTCAAAGTAACTAAAATTAATGTTCCAAGTCACTGCAAAAGTCGTAACTAAGTTAAGTTACAAGTTACGTTTAAAATTAATAGTGAAGTTACCCTAAAAGTTACGAATAACGTAACTTTTCAGTAAATTATAATTGTATTCTTTCAAGGTTCAACAAACGAAGAGACTTAACGAAATTCCTCGGAAGAACATTTACCCAGCTTTGGATTGCTTAAACCAATTAGGAACGATTCCTTGGAGTGTGAATACCTCGATTCTCGACGTGGCCCTTAAAGTAAGTAATAAGTAATACAAAAATATGTAGATATCGAGGGATAGATCACACTTAAAATCTGGTGCATATGCCTTCTTGAAACTTTTGAAATCTATTCTAATCTCTTGAAGTCTTTTCAAACCTTTTGAACTGTTTTGAAATTTTTTGAAATTTCTGGAAATCCCTTGAAATATTGGCGAAATATTTTGAAATCTCTCGAAATTTTTTCAAACTTCTGTGAATTTGTTGAAATTTCTGGAAATATTTTGAAAACTGTTTAAATCTTTCAAATTCTCTTGAAATCTCTTGAATTTTATTAAAATCTCTTGACATTTTTTCAAATCTCTGGAAATCTTTTCAAATTTTTAAAAATCTCTGGAAAAATTATTAAAACTGTTAACATTTTTTTAAATCTCTTGAACTCTTTTGAAGTCTCTTGAAATTTCTTGAAATTTGTTCAAATCTCTGTAAATTTTTGAAATTTGTTGAAGCTTTTTGAAATCACTGGAAATATTTGGAAACTTTTTAAATCTTTTAAAATCTCTTGAAATTTATTAAAATCTCTAGAAATATTTTGAAGTCTGAAAAAAATTTCAAATCTTTGGAAGTCTTTTCAAATATTTCAGAACCTCTGGAAATCTTTTAAAATCTCTTTAAATTTTTTCAAATCTCTACAACTTTTCAAATTTTTCAAAATCTCTGGAAAAATTGTTAAAACTCTTAAAATTTCTGAAAATCTCTGGAAA
Source organism: Andricus grossulariae (assembly GCA_011634705.1). Lineage (NCBI taxonomy): Eukaryota > Metazoa > Arthropoda > Insecta > Hymenoptera > Cynipidae > Andricus > Andricus grossulariae. The sequence continues at coordinate 82,082,775 of JAABKJ010007545.1, read as the reverse complement.
TGTTATGAAATCACTTGAAATCTTTTGAACCTCTTGGAATCTCTTGAAATTTGTTCAAATCTCTGATAATGTTTGAAATTTTTTGAAATCTCTGGCAAAATGTAAAAAACCCCTTAAAATCGCTTAAAATCTCTGGAAATTTTTTGAAATCTCTTGAAATTCGTTTAAATTTCTGGAAATCTTGAAATTTTTAAAATACCTGGAAATCTTTTGAAATCTCTTTGAATCTCTTGACATTTTTTCAAATCTCTGGAAATTTTTGAAAAGTTTGTGAATCTTTTTAAATCTCTTGAAATCTCTTGAAATTTATTACAATCTTTAGAAATCTCTTAACATTTTTTCAAATCTCTGGAAATCTGTGAAATCTTATCAAAATTGTCAAAATCCCGGAAATTTTTTTAAATCTCTTGAAATATTTTGAAATCTCAATTAGTAATTGATATCCTATAATTGGTTGACTGTGACTGTTGGATAAATAAATAATTAAAATACAAAAAATAATAAATATAAAAAATAAATAAAATCTCTTGTAATCTTTCAAGCCTCATGAATTCTCTTGAAATCTCTCGAAATTTGTTTAAAATTTGTAGAAATCTTTGTAATCTTTTCAAAATTTTCAAAATCTCTCGAAATATTTTGCTAACTCTTAAAATACTTAGATATTTTTTGAAGTATCTTGTAATCTCTTGTAATCTTTAAAAATTTCTGGAAATCTTTTGAGATCTCTTGAAATTTTGTAAACCACGTGAATTCTTTTGATATCTTCGAAATATTTTAGAATCGCTAGAAATCTATTTAAATATTAATAAAAATCCTGTTAAATCTCTTGAATCTTATATAACCTTTGAAATCTCGTGCAAATTTTTTTAATCACTGGAAATCTGTCCAAACTTTTCAAAATATCTGGAAATATTTTTTAAACTCTTAAAATCCTTGGAAATCTTTTGAAGTCTCTTGTAATCTTTTGTTATCCTTAAAAATATCTGGAAATCTTAAGCCTCATGAATTCTTTTGAAATCTTTGTAATATTTTGAAATCGCTAGATATAATTTTAAATATTTATAAAATCCTTTTGAATCTCTTGATACTTTTTGAAATATTTTTAAATTTTTTGAGATCTATTTAAATCTTTCGGAATTTTAGTGAAATCTTTGAGATCTTCTGGCATTTTTATTATTTTAAAATATTTCCAAAAGATATAGCTTCAATCATAATTTATTATTAACAAGTAAAAAGTGATTTAGTCTCGCATTTACTAAATTATTAATTGAATAGGAATTTTGGTTCAGTAGATTAATAAATTCTTTCCTATAGATTTAAAATGCAAAATATCATAATTATAAAAATAAATATTTTATGAAACAAATCATAATTTTACAGATTTTATGTTCTACTATAGTTTTTTATGCATATATTATAAAAATATAAATGGTCTAAGGAACTGTAAAATCCCTTGATTTCTTTTGAAACCTCTTGAAATCCGTTAAAATTTTCGAAATCTCTAGAATATAGTAGATCTAAAATATTAAGAAAATTGTGTGTTTTCTTTTTTTCATTAATAATTTTCGAACAGGTTTTCCAAGACGGTGGTTCTACAAAATTAAATGTACCGCAACCACCTTCGGTTTTACCTGCAGCACCTTTATTGACCGAAGATTCAACAGAAGAGGAAAGACTCAGTATTTCTCAGACTAGAATGGCATTGAAAAGACGGAAAAATGAAATGTATTCCTTGTGGTGTGACGCTTTGTACAAATTATCACTCGCGAGTCACGTGAGTACTTTAGTTTAATTGGAATCTGCTGGGCCCATCTTTATTTTCCTATTTTTATGACTTCGGAACTAATGACAGGTCTCGGACTCACCACACTATTGACACTATTTGACACTTTTTTAAAGCGTTGACACTGTTTTTTCGAAAAAAAATAACACTGAAAAAAAAACAGAATTTTTAACCAAATACTTAAATTGTAAACCAAAAAGATAAATTCTGTACAAATTAATCCTAATTAGTCACACGGGGTGAAATTCACCACAAACATTTTTCGAGCTCTTCGTAGAGTCCCTAAATTTTCGAACTTCGCCGATTTTTTAAAAATATTTAAACAATTAATGTTGGTTACAGAAACTAAAAGATCATCTTTTGCAATCCTTAAATAATACTTAGCAACTTTTAGGTTTTTAGGACTCATTGTTGAGGTGAAATTCACCCAGTGTGACTATTATGCGATTCTACTGAAGATTTGATATTTAAACCGCTACAAATTGTCTCTGTTGCTGATTAGGGGCCGTCCAGAATCTTGAAGTTTCAAGCCAAAAAGATGACCTTTCAACAAAACAGCTGAATTTTCAACCAAATAGTTAAATTTTTAACCAACATTTGAATTGTCGACTAAAAAGAACGAATTTTCAACTAATTACATAAATTGTCAACCCAACAGTTTAATTTTTCAACTAGAAAAAATCAGTATTTAACTAAACATGAAATGGTTAAATTTTCATTAAAATAAATTATTTCCAATAAAAAGTAAATGAATTTTCTACAAAATAGTTGAATTTTTGACCAAATTGTTAAATTTTCAAGCTTAATAGATCAATTCTATACAAAACACTTAAATTTTCAACCTGAAAATACTAATTTTAATTGTAAACAAAATGCATATATTTTCTACCAAATAATTGAATTTTCAACTAAGAGGATTATTCTTCACCAGAAAAGACGAATTTAAAAAAAAGACATCCGTTTTTAACCAGAGAGTTCAATTTTGTACCAGAAAAGCCGAATATTCAAGAAAAGACATCAATTTCGAATCAAATAGTTGAACTTTCTACCAAAAAAGATGATTCTTTTATAAATTATATAAATTTTCTACCAAATAGTTTGTACAATGGATGCGATGTAATTTTATTTGATCAATTTTTAGTATATATTATTTTCGTTTCAGAACTTTTTAACTGACTTGTAGAATATTTATACTAAAAAAAATTTCAACCAAAAATAGAGAAGTTAAATTTTGTTGGAGGAGAATTAATTTTTAATAAAAAAAACTACGCTTCTACAAAACAGTTTAATTGTTTATACAATAGTGGAATTGTATATCAAATTTGATCATTTTCAACTCTTGAAACTTTTTAAAATTCTGAAACAGATCTTAAGTTCTTTGTTCCAAATTTTCAAAAATCTAATTTTTTTCTAATTTTTGAATATCATTTTCAGTTTAAAGTTATTTTTGTATCGTTTTAAATCTTCGGAATTTTTTTGTAATATTGTCACTTTTAATATATATATTTTCAAATATCAAGCTATTTTCCAAATTTTTTAAAAAACTTCCTAAATATCTTTGCAAATGATTTGAATTTTTTCTCAAATTTTGTAATCTAACAAAATTGAACAAGTTTGCTTTCAAATCTTCGACGTTCTTTTTCGAAATTTTAGGAAAGTCATTTGAAATCTTTTTCAATATTTTCTCTAAATTCATTAAAAAAAAAAGAAAAAATAATAATTTAAATTTTCCCTCGAATCTCAAGAAAAATATTTGGTTATCTTAAAACCTTTAAAATCCTCAAAATTTTATTTCAAAATCCAAAAATTTTCTTTATTTTCTTCAAAGTTATATAAATATAATTTAATTGGTTTATATAAAAAAATCAAAAAGCCTTTTGTCATTTTTAAAATTTGAAGAATCGTTTACCATTTAAATTTTCTCCTTTCAAAATAAATTTTGAGAATTAAAAATCCTCATTCGGAAATTTCGATTTAAAAAATTTCAGAAAATTCAAAATAACAAACTCAAAACAGCCACTTCAAGCAATTGTACGCAGTACGCAACCAATCAGGCAAAAACAACAAATTAGAAATTTCAAATTCATAAGACAGGAATTTTTGAAATTCCATAATTTGAAATATTAAATCAAATAAGTTTGAATTTGTGTTATTTTATTTTAGAGGAAACGAAGAATGTTGAAAAACTAGTAGAAGATTTGAAGGAAGCAAGTCTCTCGGAAAATGAAAAGACGGAAAATAATATTTCTCACATAACAGAAATTCTTGATTCTTTAGTGAAAATCAGCCAAACTTCCACCACCCAAGGTAAATATTTTATCTTTACACAATTTATATAAACATTGTTAAACAAATAGATATAAACAAAATTATTTCGGTTTTAAATTGAGAATATTAAAAATTGCATAATTTCTTCTTGATGTTTTACAAATTAAACAATTTTAAATATCCGCATTTGAAATTGATCGATGCCTAATTATTCTTCAAATTTCTAAAACTTTTAAAGTGTTCTTTATTCTTACAAACAGATGCATTTAAATAAGGTAGAATAATTTTCCTCATAAAATATGTTTTGTAGCGGAACAAAGAGAAATTTTTGTCTATCTGTTTCCCGAAAAGATAGACTGGGACATTGACGAAAGATTCAATCCTTGTGTACGATAATACATTGACTTTTTATTGTAATTATCACCTACTCGTTACATTTTGATCCTACTTCAGATCACAAACAATATTACATTTTAATTTTACATTTTTTGAATTGAATTAACTGTGTGGAGAATTGTGGCTTACACGTTGTGTATACGTATTACTCTAAAATTCTGTACGATTGGTTGACGTTTTCCTAATGGAGTTTCCCCGATTTCACATTCATTCAATTCGAAAACCTCACCGCTGTACATGTTTATTTTCGCTCGTCTTTGAATGATACACCTGTTTGTATATATTCCGCGCAGAATTTTATTATTATACTCCGTTATGGCAAAGACATCGCCATCGGATGTTGATAATACAGTTTGTTCTATGGCTGGTATGGGTCCAAGGCCATTAGTTCCTAGTCTTAATTGAATTGGTGTATTGGAAGGAAAAATGTATCTTCGAATTTCAAATAGCCGGCGGGGATTCGTGTTCGGAATAAGCCGAATATTCTCAAATCCGCCAGTTTTAGGAATCTTGACAAGAGGAATCGTGGACCTGGCAGGAGGAGACCTTGACCTGACATGAAGAGATTCGGAGATATCATGAAGAGAAGATCTGGACCTCTCAGGAAGAGAAGACCCGGCAGGAGTAAGAGGCCTGACAGGAGAGATAGGCCTGGCAGGAGGAACATATCTGTCGGGAGGATTATGGCTGAAAGGAGTATACGAAGTTCCACCACGAGAAATACCAGGAATAGGAGCGCCATTTGGTAAACAATCGAACTGTGTACTTAATTCTGCAAGAAGAAACAGTAAATTAAATTTTTGTAAAGTAAATATTGCGAGGCAAGACTGAAAGCATAAGGAAATTTGGACGGGAAAACTTCTTGAAAGCTGGACGAGCAATAGTCAGGGCAATATTGGGAAATGTCAACAAGAAGATCAAGGGGTTGATTTACAACCAAAAAAGCGAAAAGTAGAATAGGTGAGTCGGGCAGGGGAAGAAGGAAGCCGTGCGTGGTGAAATAGTGCAACAACCAAATACTCCACATACTAAAATATTTGGTTAAAACAACCAACAAAAGTGGTTAGATCAAGTAAATCCTTTTCAGAGTGTGCAATTATTTTGATCGATTCTAAGTTTCTGCAGGTTATTTTTTTTAAGTTAGAAAAACATTTTGTTAAAATAAATTTTTAAGAAAAGAGCAATTAGGTTAGAATGTATAATCATATTTACCAATAAAATTCAGGATAATCACCAAGGAGAATACACGTATATGAAAAGTCCTCATATTTTGTACTTAAAGGAAAGTTTGTTCAATATGTTACTGAAGAATTTAGTTAACAGTGTATCCACTGAATATTGCAGTACTTCATTAGAGTGTATAGCGATTCTTAAAGTCGTTATCTCCTAAATTATATGTGTCAAGCTTGGCTTACTGAGATATTTACATTTAGTTGCAGTTGTTTTGAATGCGATAATTTAGTCACGCAATATTTGAAACTTGTATCACAATTTATATAATCTTTCACGTTCGCTTCGAATAATTTTCAAGAGATTGCATAGGATTTTAAAAATTGCATTTGATTTTTAATTATTACAAAGAATTTCTCACGATTTCACGGGATTTTAAAGCATTTCAAGAGATTTAAAAGAATTTAAAAGCAATTTCTAAGCTTTGAAAGAATTCCTGGAGATCAGAAAATTTGAGGGCATTTCAACGTATTTCTATGCAGTTGCAGACATATTAAAAGGATTTCATCAGATTTCATTGAGAATTCAATCTCTTCAAGTAAAAGTCTTGTATTTTTAACAAAATAAATAAGTTTTCAACCAAAACGGATTTTTAAAGAATAGTTAAATTTTCCAAGAAAAATTGAATTGTCAATAATGAAGATTCATGTTCTACAAAAAAATTAATTTTCCACAAAATACATTACATTACATTACTAATTAAACTAATTTTCAGTTAAAAGAATTAATTTTCAATGAATAGGGTAATTTGACTATTATTTTCAATATATAATGCAATAACAAAATATTTTTGTTCCACTTTAAATCATGACTTATTTTGTACAAAAAAAAAGAGTAATAAATACCAAAATATAAGGCAATATACAGCAATATTTAACATTTAGAAATAAGGTATGTCCGTACCTGTTACTGCGGTTGAACAGAAACGGTGTACGTATTACTGCGTCCCTATTACTGTAGATTTTATGTTTACATATGCAAACATATAAGAAGTAAAAAGATGATTCACGTGGGGTTTTTATTAGTAATAACCTGATTATTTAAAAAAAATGATAAGATAATAAAAAACTTACTATATGTTCACTTGTCGGGTGGAACTCATCTGTCGGCCGATATGCGGCGCCACATCCGTCCTGTTTCACAAAAGCATTGTGCCGTATAGGAAAATTAATAATTAATTAAAAATAAGAATGTTCCCGATCAATTCATTTCAAGTAATTAATACTAATTATTCTTTGATGTGTAATTGATATTTAAAAATATTAAATACATTTACTTTAAAAAAAATTATCCCAAAAATACGTTATAAAAGCGCTATATATCGCTATATTGTGTAGAATAATCTATGTCTGTCTATAGCTCTTTTAAAATACATGTTTTTGAACTAAAATTCGCTAATTATAGATTAACATTTTAAAAAGCACTTTAAAAATTTGTCTGTACCCCGGAACGGGTTTAGCGCTGATAGGACTTCTGGTAAGTGTCCGGTTTTTCGAAAAAAGGAAGCGTTGGAACGTGAACAATTTTTGATTCAGTGTACAATTAAAAGTCGCTTATGATAAATTGTAATTATTTTTTATAATAAATTATTCTATCATGTAAATGTGTAACACCAGAAACGATTATCTATTGATCGTCATTTTGACGGCGTCTAATAGGAAAGTTACAAATAGTTGCAGTTAAAAAAGGTGAAATTTTGTCCTGTCTACTGTAGTTTGTCTCCCCTCTTTGAAAATGATTTTTAAATTGAATAAATGGTGTGGAGAATTGTGGCTTACGCGTTGTTCACACGTACTAATGTAAAAGTCTTTGAGATTGGGTGTCGCATGCCTAAAGGAGTTTCTTCGATTTCGCATTCATCCATTTCAACAACTGCGCCGCTTTCTATGTTTACTTTCACCCGCTTGTGAGTGATATATCTGTTTGTATATATTCCACGAAGAATTTTATTATTGCGCTCCAATATTGCGAAGATGTCACCATCGGATGTTGATAACACAATTTGTTCTTTGGTTGGCATGGGCCCAAGGCCATTCCTTCCTACTTTCAAGTGAAGTGTTCTATCGGGACGAAAAGTATATCTTCGAATTTTGAATATCCGGTGCGTGTTCCTGTGGGGAATAAGCCGAATATTGTCTAATCCGCCAGTTTTAGGAATCTTGGCAAGAGGAATCCTGGACCTGGCAGGAGGAGTCTTGGATCTGACATGAGGAGATCTGGAGATATCACGAAGAGGAGTCCCAGCAGGAGTAGGAGGCCTGGCAGGAGAGAGAGGTGTGGCAGGAGAGAGAGGCCTGGCAGGAGAGAGAGGCATGGCAGGAAGAAGAGATCTGTCAGGAGAAGAAGAAGCTTCACTACGAGGAACGCCCGGAATAGGGTCGCCATTAGGTAGACACTCAAATTGTGAACTTAATTCTGCAACAAGAAACAGAAAATTACATTTCCGGGATCTCATTTTTTTTACTGAATGTTATACAATTTTTATACACTCATGCGGTGGGATTGTGGAAAACAGGAAAAAACGTGGATATACGTTCTCTGATTTGTTTAACTCTAGTGTTCATATAATTACGAACGTGAAGACTGCATGTTTGGCATTGGAGCTGTATGGAAGTCGGTAGTGACAGATAGAGGTTTTCGCGTGTTTGAGTGACAATTATTTGGATGGATAAACTCACGTGTACAAGTTTCGGAGCGCAACTTAGGTGAGTAGGGATGGAAGAAAAAGTTATGAATAGAGTTCAAAGTAAAATAAAATTAGACAATAAAAATTCAATAATAGGGAATACGGTGTCTTTTTAATAATCTGTACTAAATTCTGCGTTAACCTGCAAACGAACATGATGTTTCTGACGTGCTCATTATAAAATGGTTAATGAAAATCGATGGAAAAAAGTCGAAAAAAGATTTCTCATTACTAAAGCGTAAAAGCAGACTGACAAAATACGATGGAAAAATGTTCAGTACTTGTCGCTGGTGTCATCTTACTAGTGGAGAAAAGTGAGGTTAAGTGTCGGACAGGGGAACAGGGATGCCGTGCGTGGCGATATAGTGGAACAGGGACAAGACGGATGGTAGCCGGAATGAAACTAAGAGACGGGAGCAATTTACTGACAGAACGAGGGGGAAATTTGAACGCGACAGAAAGAGCGAGACAGATAAATAATAATGCTTTGGAAGAAGAAGCAAGCTACTTTACACTGGAGTAAGTAAACAAAAAATAACAGGGGAGAGTAAAAAGAGTCGGGGGAGGCCGAAAGGGAAAGAGTTGGATTTAGGAGAATATAGGGTACACAAAAGAAGATGAAATAGCGTGGGAGTGCAAATTTTTTAAAAGATTGGTTAAGGAGGAAAAGGGATTGGATGACAGTATGGAGAAAAGTTTTTAGCTTTAGTCCCTTTAAAAGTCCCTTTAAAAGGAGTACAAGGTTGCTAAGATCACCAGAAGGAAAAAAACTCGCAGGAGGGAAATAGTTGCAAGGATAAAGAAAGAAATGCGCTTGAGGAAAACAGGGTGAAAGAATCGGAGATATAAAACGACATGATAGGGAACACGAATAGTAAAAGACATGATAGGAAAGCAGGAAATAAGAAAATGAGGAATTTTATTTTGCAAAGATAAAAATTATTTTGTTGAAATTATCTTTTTTTCAGACATTCTAGATTCCCTCAGAATGAAGTCAGATCAAATTTGTGCTCATTTCGGACACACTCAAATAAATTTTGAAAGCAAATAACAGTTGGGTTAGAATGCAGCTAAAGTGTAAAGCTTAAAAAAATTTACTAAAAATTATAGACATATTATATTCTTATATTCACCAATAGAATCGAGGATAATCACCAAGGATAAGAATTGAGTATAAACAATCCTCATATTTCCTAATTATAAAAACAACTGACGAATGTATTGATGAAAAAATTTGTTCACAGTGTGACCAATAAATACTCTTGTCATTCATTAGAGTATATAGCATTTTATATGGTCATTATCTCAAAGATTGTAGGCCTTAAGCTTGTTTTCCTGGGATATTTACATTTCATTAATCAGTTACCAGGAAAAAATTTTATCACTCAATGCGTTAAAACTGATATCACAATTTATATAATCTTTTTCATTCGCCTCGTATAGCTTTTAAAGTTTACTTTTGTATGCTATTAACGGTTCACTTAAAAGAAAGTATAAATTGAAGAATGTTTTCAGAGATTTTAACTTTTATTACGAAAGGAATGACACCACAATAAGGTAAAATGAGAAGCGCAAAGCACGTGCACATTCTCAAGGCTGAATCGGTTAATGTAGTAACAATCATTTGCGTGAAATAAAATTACTTGTTTGGAATTGTTGCCTTTATTATTAAATACTCATTTACAATTAAAATTTTTTCTTTCAGAATTAAAATACCTTATTTTCAGACGTAATATGTTCTAAGAATATGAACAGACTATATTGTCATTCTTCTAAAAAAGATTATAAGAAGGAACAAAATGAAAAGAGTCACTAAAAGTCAAATTTACGTAGTGTCGCAACTAATCAGGTTTTCGATAACAATGTATGGGAGATCTCGTCATAAGTTTTTAAGAAAAGGAAGAAAAGGAGAACCGGTTACTGGAAACATTTTGATCCCACTTTATCACAATTTTATATTTTAGTTTTACATTTTTCTAAATTGAATTAATGTTCCGGAGATTTGTTGTTGTTGTTAGGGAGTTTCCGCGATTTCATGTTCATTTAAATCGACAACTGCACCGCTGCCCATGTTTATTTTCACCCGTTTTCGAAGGATATTTCGGCTTATAAGTATTCCACGAAGATTTGTATTATTGTGCTCTAATATGGCCAAGACGTCACCATCGGATGTTGATAATACAGTTTGTGCTTCTGTTGGGATGAGCATAACACCATTCTTTCCTGCATATAATTGAATTGGTAAATCGGGAGGAAAATTCTATCTTCGAACTTCGAATAGCCGGTGCGGATTCGTATAAGGAATAATCCGAATGTGTTCAAATCTGCCAGTAGTAGGAATCTTGACAGGAGGAGGCATGGCCCTGGCAGGAAGAGACCAGGATCTGGTAGCAGGAGACTTGGACCTGGCACGAAGAGAAGGCCCGTTAGGAGAGTGAGGCTTGGCAGGAAGAAGAGATCTTTCGGGAGAATGATGACATTCATGAAAATAAGGAGGTCTGCAACGAAACACACCAGGAATAGGTTCCCCATTGGGCAAACACTCAAACTGTGAACTTAATTTTACAACAAGAAACAGAATATAAAATTTTGCGAGGCAAGACTGAAGACATGAGGGAAGTTAGTCCTGGAAAAATTCTTGAAAGCTTGACCAGCAGTAGAAATTAAAATATAAAGAATTATGATGTACTTTTAATAATGTGTACTATACTTTAAATAGCTACCAACGTAGACAATTGTGCTTCTCAGGGGCTTGTGTGTCACTGATTATGAATCTGAAATTAAAAATCAAAAATTCGAATGCACACAGTCATCCACGGTGTTAAACCTCCCGCTCGACATTAGTTAAACCGATTGTCTAAAGTTAAGCGAGAATACGCGAGATTAAAGATGGCCGAGAACTGGCGACCGTCAGGGATTAGTGGAAAACCAATTTCTTTTCCGGCTTGTCCAATGAAACTTGGAAAGCTTTCAAGATTTTTGGCGGCAATCTGGAATTCCAGTAACAGATACGCAATTCAGATGACTTCGAAACCCATTCAAATCAATTTGAGACGGTCCGTTCTATTTTGATAATTAGAATTAAATCAGAAAGTTACCGGCGAATATTTATAGTGATACGTCCCTGACTCAAAAGTGGGCAAGCAGGTACCTGGGAAGAAATTTAGGACAGCTGTTGCGTGCGGTGTAGGAGGGTAACACAACCACGATTTTCACGCGACAGCAGTGCCGTTTTTCGTGGAGCGGCGGCCTTAAAATGTGGCACAACGTTGCCCTCTTATATCTGAAAACACTGCTGTCCCAAACCATAAAACGTAAACGCGCTACAGTAGTCGATCCGACTTCTACATTTCTATGCTCGGATTAAAAAAGAGAGACCCTATTAAAATCGAAAGTTTCCACGAAATTGGAGTTTTCTTATTGTAGGTATAGTTACATATAAGTAAATTGACATGAGGCCGCGCACGTGTATCAACCGCGTCCCCAGAAAAGAACGCAACCGTCTCACTGAGTTCTGGGTCTGTTGTTGTCCCATCAGTTTGGCGTGTCGTTTGCTCCTCTGTGGGATTGCTGCACTATCAAAATAACATAGTAGAGGTCATGAACATAGGGCGCGCTAGCGCTCGTTTGTTTAGCTCAGCAGCGATACATATAAGTACCGCAGTCGCCCAAAATTTCTTTCCGTGTAGAGTGAAGGGATAATTCACGAAATCATTCAATCATACGATCGATGGCGCGCGCCATCAGCTAATAAGTGGGGATGGCGTGGAACCAATGCACCTAATATATTTATTTCGCTACCGGTACCAATAGACTTCTTACTCGAGGAAGGAACGCAATTAGTCAGGATTCTCCTGCATAGTTTTAAACTTCATTTCGAGGATACTATCCGAATTAATTAAGAATTTGGATAGTAGAAGTGAGTTTGTGGGAATTTTGTTTATTAAAATAAATTAGTTTGTGCATTATTGTAACGACTTTGCACTCCATGTTTCTGTGGAGACCTCATTGTGCATGTTTGCACTAATTGTGGGGAATTAAACAAATGATAAAGTAGTGTGTGCAACTTTTATTGTAATGACTTTACACTTTCTTTCACAATAAAGACCTCGTTGTGCATGCTTACATTAGCCACTGGAATTTTATGGATGTTTTACGTTTATTTTTTAAACAGAATGGAGCTAGAATGGAATTCGTAACGACCTTGCACTTTATTTAACAATGAAGACCTCTTTGTGCGAACTAAGTTTTGGTATCTCAGTTTCAAAAAGAAAAGAGAGGAGAATCCAATGTAATTTAAAATCATCTGTTCAAAAATTAAATTTCACACAATATCGATCCCCGGTTTGAAATTAGGAAAATGTTCCAAAGTGGATAAGAGCAGAGTCGTTATCTCTTAGATTGTAAGCGTCAAACTTATCTTCTGAGACACACTCTGTTCCACAAGAAAGGCTACGGCAAAAGTCAGGGAAATCTGCAAACAAGAAATAAATCATTCTTATTATTTAAAAGAGGAGAGTCAACTCTAAGACGGAAAGTATGGTAGGAATTGTATTGTCTCTTTTATAGACGGAGAAAATTGATTGTGGAAAGATTCCGCAAAATTTATGTAAAGCTGGGATCAGGCGGCAATTGGGGAAATTTTAACATTATTTTGGTAGAGTTTAAAACTATTTTGCGTGTTTATTAGAAAAACATTTTAAATTCTTCTATTAACATTTAAAAGAATAGCCAAAGTTGAGTACAACAAGTGGTTACTTGAGGGACAAATTTGTTAAATAAATGTGTTGCTGATGTTCACAGTTAATTTTCTTTATAGTATTATCTCAAAGACAATATTTGTTTTAAAGTCTAATGGTAGGCTAAGTTTACGATGAACGTGCTGTTGTTTCGAAGGCTTTCGATTGTATTTTGAAAAATTCTCATAAAATTAATTATTCAAAATAAAAAAGGTATTTTAAATTTCCCCAGCAATCTTCAGAAATTTTTTGACATTCTCTTGAACCCTTTCGAAATTTTTATGCAGCTTCTTTTTCGCAATTTTCAAAAATGTACATTTAGTTTACATACGAGTATTTTTCAAATATTCTCAAGACTGACAGTATATTCGTATCTTTTTAAAACTTCTAAAACTTTGACATATCTTTGAAATAATTCAGTTTTCCTAAAAAAATTTCAAAATTGTCCAAAATAAAAAATTTGAAATTTCTTAAACTTGAATTAATCTTGTAAAATAAAACCTAAATATTAAAAATTTTTCCATAAATCTCATTGACAGTATCAGTAATTTTTTGATCACCGGTACCCACAATTCTTTTTTCACCCGTACTAACAGTGTATACACTTCGTAAATTATGATATTAAAAATTTTTGTTTATAATTTTATTTTCTCTATGTCTTTGAAAGTGTGACAACTTTTACAAATTATAGTTACATTCTTTTTCAATATTTTAGGAATTAATTTTGAAATATTTCTCAAATTTCTCTTAGAATTTATTTTTTTTCTCAAATAAGAAATTGCCCGAAAAAAGCGTGACGTAATACTTGAACGGCCCCAAATTCGTAATCTTTAGAAATAGATAAAAACATATAACCTGATTTAATATGGTAAAGGGTTTATGAATAGAATCCCTTGGCCATAAATTTGCCAACAATTTGAGAAGGGAATTTCTGTCTTTATTATTGAAGAATCATTGATCATTTGAATGTTCTATTTTAGACAGAAGTTTTTTTAATTAAAATTCTTCATATGGAAATTATGGTTTAACGAAGTAAATAAAATGCAAAATTTTAATTAGTTAACATAATTTACAATTAGTTTAATATGGAGAAAAGAATATAAGCAAAACATATCATTTTTCTTAAATTTTTATAACATTGAATAAACTGAAAAGAGCCTCTAAAAGTCATATTCACGGAGTGACGCAACCAATAAGGTTTTTGATAACAGTTACTAAGAGATCTCGTTACTACAACTTCCTAAGAAAATGAAGGAAAGTAATACTGGTTACTGGAAACATTTTGATCCTTCTTTAGATCACAAATAATATTATATTTTAGTTCTACATTATTTTAAATTGAATCAACGGTGTGGAGAATTGTGGTTTACATGTTTTATACACATTTTAATTGAAAAGTCTTTGAAATGGGGTGGCGCGCGCCTAAGGGTGTTTCCTTGATTTCATTTTCATTCAAATCGACAACCAAGCCACTGTCCATGTTTATTTTTACCCGTTTTTCAAGAATATTTTTATCTCTATATAATCCACGAAGAAATTTAGTATTTTTATCCAATATTGCAAAGACGTCACCATCGGATGTTGATACTATAATTTGTTCTTTTGTTGGTATGGGCCCAAGGCCCCTTCCTATTCTCAGCTGAATTGGTGTATCGGGAGGAAAATTGTATCTTCGAATCTCGAATATCCGGTGCGGATTCGTGTGGGGAATAAGCCGAAAATGTTCAAGTTCCGGATTTCCATTCCTTAGTACAGGAAGCTTGGCAGAATGAGAACCTGGCTGGACATTAGTCGACCTGGCAGGAGCAGATCCAGCAGGAGGAGACCTGGCAGGAGGAGATCTGGAAGGAGGAGATCTGACAGGAGCAGATCCAGCAGGGGGAGACCTGGCAGGAGGAGATCTGTAAGGAGGAGATCTGGCAGGTGGAGACCTGGACCTGATACGAAGAGGGGCCACGGCAGGAGAGAGCGGCCGAGTAGGAAGAAGAGACCTTTCAGGTGAATGTATGTTAGAAAAAGAAGAAGGTCTGCAACTAAGAAAACCAGGAATAGGGTCGCCGTTAGGTAAACAGTCGAACTGTAAACTTAATTCTGCAACAAAAAGTAGGAGATTACAATAATTTTATTAATGTTTGTTTCGTAAAAATAGAAATCATTCATTTATAGAGTTTTCGCTACTAAATAATGCAAGTATCGAATTGCAGCAAAAACTTTTTTTGTTCGAGGGTAAGGTTCGCGGAAAAAATAAATTACATTATTTCTTCTTTATCAAGTTCGTCAATATGCCGCCTGGCCTCTTAAATTAACATGAGTTTTCGGAAAAATGGGAAAAAACTACTTGTTAATAATTTTCCGTGAATTAAATTTCAGCTCCCTAACCACTTTGTATTTTGCTCGGAAAATGCCCCTCAAATATAAAATAGCAGTTTTATTTAAAATTCATGCTAAATATGGGCTTTTTAAAAATTTATCTTGATTTTTTTTGTATTTGATTAGTGATAAATTTTAAAGAATTTTTTAAGAAGTTCCAAATTATTCAAGCAATTATTACTTGTTAAAAATCTTAAATTTCTCCCTTGAATTTTTAGCCAAATAAATCAAATCTCAACGTCTAAGTTAAATTTTCAACCAAACAAAATGATTTTGAACAAAAAAGAAAAGATTCAGATTTTTCTGTTATTCTTTCTATGGGGTATTGATCTTGAAAAATATGGAAAAACTCTAAAGTGTAAAGATGCGAAGTGAAATTTGTCATATTACAGGATAAATACCATTTTGACTGTTATTTTTTTCTGTAAAAACAATTTTTTTGTACAATCCACAACAAAATTTTGGAAAATAAATAGAGTTTTTCTTTCTAATGAAAGGGTAATTAGGGCGCATTTAGTCGTTCCGCGAATTGACGGAAACGGTTCATACATCTTCATATATCATTCACGTCTTCATATGTCTTGAGTATGAAGCTGCGTTATGCGCATTATGCGCTATACGCAAAAGTGCGTGCTTCCCACTTGAATTTCCGTTAAATATTTAGTTTACCCTTGTCTCCATATTAGAAAAACGATATTCAAAATATTTGTTAACACGCTGTAAAATCCACCGGAAACGGTTAATACGTCTTCATATGTCATTCACGTCTTCATATATCTGGGTTGATATGTCTGGGTATGAAACTGCTTTATGCGCATTATGCGCTATACGCAAAAGTGCGTGCTTCCCACTTGAATTCCCGTTAAATATGTCACTTACCTTTGTCTCCATATTAGAAAAACAATGTTCAAAATAGTTTTTACCACGCAGTAAAATCCACCGGAAACGGTTCATACGCCCCTGACTGTTCACGTTCGGAGTGAACCTGACTCCCGAGAGTTCGCCCACCGTCAGCCACAAAACCGATACTATCTCCGGGGTGCACTGTAGTTGAATTTTTGACGAAAAAGGTAAGGTACAAAAAGGTATCTGATTTCGTAACGTTACTCAAATAAATTTTGGATGAAAGTAGCAATTTGGTTAGAATATAGATTAAACCGCACAAATTCTTAATTACGTAAACTGAAAAAATGCACTCCAAATTATAGACATATTGTATCATTATATTTACCAATAGCATTGAGGATAAGCGCCAAGGATAAGACCAGAATATGAACAGTCCTCATATTTTATAATTACAGTGAATACTGATTAATGTGCTGAAGAAGAATTTTGTTGAAAGACTAACTAATGAATATTCTTGTCCGTCATTAGTATATATAGTATTTCCTATGATCGTTATCTCAAAGATTGTAGGCCTTATGCTTGTTCTTCTGAGATATTTACATTTGATTAGAGTCACTTTCAAGGAAAAAAAAATAGTCACGTAATTCGTTAAAACTGATATCACAATTTATATACTTACATATAAATTTTTTTTAATTACCTTCTATCTTGAAGTTTTTTATGCAATTAAAGAAATTACTGGTCGTTGGGCAAAAGGACGTAAGTGCCAAAACAAAAATTTATTTTTTTACATTCTCATTGTTTCTGATGGAGAAAGTATTAGATTCCTCCGAAATTTCAGACCTCAGTTTTTCATAGGATCTCCCCGTTTTGAGATTCCTGAAGCCGAAATTCAAGTTAGGGTAACATAAGCATCAGAATTCCTGAATTTCTTTTAAGAAAATGTAATAACGATATAAAATCACACATTGACTTATTAATTTTTTTATTTGCTCCTAATTCCTGCTGAGATAAAATCTTATGTTATAAAATTTACAGATTACTGAAAGCCGATTAAAATTAAAATCTATGATTATTAATTATATTGAACAGTACTTCAAATTGAAGAATATAATTTAATTTGATAATTATACAATGGAAATAAGAAACGTGTAGTAAGTTACTATCATATTTATTATCTCAAAGACAATATTTGTTTTAAATTCTGAGGATGCGCTATGTTTAAGATAAACGTGTTACTGTTGCTAATGCAGATCTCGAAATTGTAGAGGAAAATTACGCAGTTGAAATTTCAATTACAAAAGATTCTTTTCAATGTTTCTCTAAACATTGATGTTTTAATATAAAAAATCATTTTTAATTTTTCCAAGAATCTTAAGAATTTTTTTTTATTTTCCTGAAACATTTCAGAATTCTTAAAAAGCGTTCTGTGACATTTTTACTGGTTTTTTGAAAAATGTCGGATTTAATTGACCCAATTATTTAAATTGTTGTGAAGAATTTTTTATTGGCATTAGGGTCTTATGAATATACGAGTATTTAATTCAAAACGTGCATTTCCTAACAGTTAAAATTGGCAAACGTTTCGACCACGGATAGGGGTCCTCCTCAGTGCCAGATATAACAATAAGATTAAAATAAAGAGAAATCATGCATGAACTTAGGTTCTACGTCGTGCAGCTCCTCTCTCGCCCTCTATTTATCTCTATCGGTACCTCTATTCAGTTACAAAGCCTAAAATTAATTTTGTAAAACAAAACCTAAATCTTTTTAAACTTTCCCAAGAATCTTAATTTCAAAATTTAAAAAAAATTGTCTTCAAATCTTTCAGATTCTTTTTCTACATATTTTGAAATCTTACAAATTTAAAATTAATGTTGGAAAATAAAACCTAAATCTTTTTTAATTTCCTCAGAAATCTCATTCTTGGTACTGATATTCTTATTTCTCATCTCTGTGAATGTATGAAAGAGTTTACAAATTATAGTCTGGTAGCAAAATGTTAAGAACAGAATTATTTCCCAATTTTAAAAAGGTGCTTTACAATTCAAATGTTTTCTTTGATGAAAATTATTTAGAAACAATCAGAAATAAATTCTATTGTGATGGATGGTGCAGAAAATTCGTAATTTTTATTAATAGAGAAATACATATGAACTCTTTTAATATGTTGAAGGTGTTATGAATATAATCCTTTTGATATTATTAAAATATGTGGTCAAAAAACATTATTAAAGAATCATTTAGCGTAATATGGTCAAAACAATATCAATATTAATCAATGACAATCATATTTACGCAGTGATGCAACCAATCAGATTTCTGACAAGGCGATATCTCGAGAATACAACCTTTTAAAAAAGGATTACCAGTAGTTGCTGGAAAATCGTGCTTTATATGTTGTTTAAACATATTATTTGAAAAGACTTTGAGATGGGGTGACGCGCGCCTAAGGATGTTTCCTTGATTTCATGTTCATTCAAATCGACAACCAAGCCACTGTGCATGTTTATTTTCACCCTTTTTTGAAGCGCATTTTCGGCTCTATATATTCCACGAAGGATTCTATTATTTTTCTCCAATATCGCAAAGATTTCACCATCGGATGTTGATAATACATTTTGCGCTTCTGTTGGCATGGTCCCAAGGGCATCTGTTCCTACTCTCAATCGAATTGGCATATCGGGAGGAAAAGTGTACGTTCGAATTTCGTACAGCCGGTGCGGATTCACGTGTGGAATAAGCCGAAAATGTTCAAGTTCGGGATTTTTGTTCTTTACTGCAGGAAGCTTACCAGAACGAGACTTTAAGCTGCCAGGAAGAGACCTGGCAGTAAAAGACCTGGTAGAAGGAGACCTGGTCCGGGTACGAAGAAAGGACCCAGGAGAAGAGAAAGGCCTGTCAGGAGGAAGAAGAGACCTATCAGGTGAATGTCCGAAAGAAAAAGGAGAAGGTTCGGCACGAGGAACACCAGGAATAGGGTCGCCATTAGGTAAACATTCGAATTGTGAACTTAATTCTGCAACAAGAAACAGGGGATTAATTTTGTTTAGGTACATAAATGTTATAAATATCACATGAAGTACAAGTCCGGATAAAGAGTAGGGGAGAAATGGCGTGGGTGAGTTGATTGTACTTAATAGAAACAGTAAATATTTTTTGATATTCAAGATGTAAAGTTACATACATGTAAAATGTATGTGAATACCGAACAGGCCTAATAATTACGATTATTACGTTAATTGAGTCAAAATCAAATTTTTGTTCATGACACCATAGCTATTTTGCATTTTTCTGGGCATTTTCCGTATACAATACAAGTAGCTGCTTTTTGATTTTTTTTTGAAAAATTAGCTTTTCCTATTCAAAATTCCATGTCCTCACAAAATAGTTCTGGGTAAATTTCAAATGATCTAGATTTTATTTTCAGGGATTAACTTTAAGATTTGAAGATATCAAAATATCTCGAAAAAGAACCTACTATCGGTGAGAAAATTCGATTTCTCTGGCTTTGACGTAAGAAAGTAAGTGAAGAAAAAATGGTAGCTCAATAGTAGATGATTAAGGCGGGTTCTAATTATAAATTCCTACCTTACCGACATCAAGAAGATTCTAGCTGTAGTGTTTCGTGTCCGTGCTAAATTTTTCTAGAAAAGTGGTTCATGGGCGTGCTAAGCTTCTAGAACATTTCGATGCGCCCTGATGACGTCATCATGCATTGCTACCTTACCGACATTCTTGATGACGTCATCATGCAACAACAGGTTCAAGGTTATTTCTTACCTCAAGAATTTTTCGCGTAAATACTTGCAAGGTTATATTTTGCTTTGTCCTGACAATTTCTACTGCCTCATATAGTTATTTTAAGGATGATTTATTGCTTCCTCACAGATAAAATATTTATTTAATGCGCAAAAACGTGCATTTGTACAGATGAAATATGATACGGAGGGCTATGTATGGCATCCTGTTTTGGCTAGCTGAATTTGATTTATTTCTTCCTTATAGATATCATATTCAACATTCTTCTAGAACATTCTTGATGACAGCATCAAATTAAACTGTGAAATTTTTTTTGGTAAACAAGTTCAAGGTTATTTTCATGACGCATTACATTTTGCGTTGCAAAACTTATATCCCAAACGTGTTGATTATAATGTAGAATCTTCCAGTACTCAAGGATAAAGAGGAAGATGAAATTAAAATTGAAAAATATTTTAAGCCAATCGAATGATATAGGTAAGAGAGGATCTGAAAGCATTTCCTATGGTAGGTTATGTGCCCGGGATTCTTATCGCTTCATTCTGGTGTCGAGTAGCGAGCGAGCGAGGACTTGAGATAAAATCCAAACGTGTTTAAAAGTTTTGATTTTGGAAAACATTTGATGCACTGACCGTCTAAGTCTGCATACATTTCATTAGACTCTGCTTTCGTTCTCTAGAGATCACTTATTCCTGGAAACCGAAGAAAAAAATTACAGAAAAAATTGGTGGCAGTCGTGCACTTGTCGTGTCAGTCAGCACCTGCCGAAAGTAGTGAGCCCCGGCATATAGTATTTGGAATTTGTGCACAGAGTGATTTGTTTGGTTCGGACTTTTTAACGATGCTGCAGCAGGGTCAACTGCGCAGAGCGGAGGGTACTCAGCTGGACGCTGTGGAGGGCAGGTAGGCACGCAGGTCATAAATGTGTATAAAACAGTCATTGTTTGTCTCAAAAAGGTTTCCCTTCCTCATTTCAAATATACTTCATTCTCGCGCGCTCACTTATCCAATATGGCTGGCTATGGTTGAGTTGCTTCCTATTGGTTACCTTTCTTTTAGTTGCGTCTTTCTCAAAACATGATTTTTTAAAATGGCCATTTTGTAAAATTTCAATATTTTTTATTTGTTTTAGTCCCGGCTATGGCCGTACTCGTATATTTTAAGAATCTGTTCAACTTTTTGTTTCCGATGACCTGAAGCAGCTAAATCATGTCAGCCAAGTGAGGGTGTCGTTTCCGGGAGACATTCTTTGAAATGCTACAGCGCCCCCTATTATTTCTTTTTCAATTGGTAACCATGTATTTTTTTCAGTTTATCATCTGCTTAAAAATATAAAAAAAATCCCATTCAAAGATATTAACAATTGTATTTTTTATGAATATTTCAAGCACGCCTGAAGAAAGCTCGGTCAAATAGAAATACCCCCTTAAGGTTACGAAACAGTGATGGTTTCGCACCTCCGAGAGCACGGATCACAAGGAAAATTACTTTGACCGAATATTTTGGGTACAGTCGTTGCGACTCTCATTTATGGTAATGATACACTTCCTCCTTTTCTTCCTCCTTAGCAGTGATGTTGTAGTCGGCCGGAGCCGAGAATTCGATCACGAATATGGTTCGTTTCTCGAAGTCTTGGAGAACAATGTCAGGCCTCAAGTGTGCAATGTAGACTGCTATCCGAAAGTCGTAGTTCCAGAATATTTGGCACTTCTCGTTTTGGTCAATTGAGTCTATCTCCCTTGAAACGTTCCGCAGAGCAGGGTCGCGGCCAACACCGTAAGAGAGACAAAGATAGTAATAATGAACTCTTAGGGCCGCATTATGTCTGTAGAGACACGTCGTTTTCGCATGATTAGGACACTCGGATAGTATGCATTCTAGATACTCAGCGTGTGCATGACACGCTCTGCACCTATCGCTGGGAAGTCGTTGACATAAAATGCGGCTATGGTATACTAAGGTGGAAATGGCACCGTCTTGTCACGCGCAAATGAAACCCACGGTGCCTGAATTAAGTCTGAATGATCTGAGGTAAGCAGAAGTTAGCTCCTTCGACTAGGGCTGATCTTCTACATTTATGTCAATTTTTCCGTGCATTTTCTTGTCAAGAAGCTGTTGACGAAAGTTTTCAACCTCTGCTTTCTTTAGTTGGGCTTTTAGAAGTGAGGCATCTAGATGGAGTAATGCACTTTCTATACTTCTTATGTTAAGATTCAGGCCAAAGGTTTCGGCCAACTGCTCGGCGTCTTTTAAAGGAACGCTCCTTTGCCAATAATCTCGTGTATCCTGGTAATTTTTAGGAGAGCATCTCTTTCATTTGCGACGATATCAGCTATACCCAGGATAATTTGTTTATAAAGACATTGTAATTTAGAAGTCCGTGTCCACCTAGACTGTGTGTGATGTACAATCGCGGAACGGACGAATTGATATGCAAGCTTTCCTGCATATGCATTATGCATGATCTTACGCGTGACAATATTGAGGTTCGTGAGCTCATGATTCGCCCATGAAACTACCCCAAACGAATAGAGTAGAACCGGGACAGCATGCATGCTAGTCGCAGATACTTTGTTCAATGCCGATAGATTGTAAGACCAAATCTGTCCAAGGAGACGATCGTATCTGCTTCAAAGAGACTCCTTTACTCATGTTATGTCCTGAATGCGGCCCTAAGGCACGCCTAGGTATGTATAGGTCCATCTAGTGTCAAGGTGGCTGATAACACTTATATCCACGAGCTCAGGGTCCCCAGGAACGCCCGTAATTCGTCCTCGCTTCAAATGAATTTTGGCATACTTGTCGAATCTAAAGTCCATACCAATCTCTCCTGTGTATTTCTTGACGATATTTATGGTAGTTTAAAGTTTGCTTTTACCAGAGGCATCGATCTTCAGGTCATCCATATAAAATACATGAGTGACCTTATGCTAGCGATTATTAGTGTCACCGCAGAGGTATCCAGGAGAATCGCCTAGTGCGCTGTTCTTTGTCACACGATCATTTCTAGATAAGATAGTGGATCCAGTTTTTCACACAGAGAAAAGCAGATATTAAAGAAGACTATATAGATATTACTAGTTAATATCTCAGCGATTTAACTATGGGACAGAAATCTAGATATTAAAGTAGAGCATCCATAGATATGGAAAAGAAGATTGTACCTGAGAATATACAAGATATTAAAGGGCAGAATGTGAGATATTAAAAAAATATTTTTTAATTATGCCAAAATTACCTGTAAAGCATGCCAATTTCTATAAAATTCAAAAGGATTTTACATGGTACTCCTCTGTTTTTGATATCCGAATCTTCGAGCATTGATAATAATACGTGTTCAAGACTAACATAAGTGATGCCTGTAGCACCAAGTCCTCATTTTCTTGAGAAAATTATAATAGCCATATCCAAAAACACTTGATCCATTTTCCACAAAAATTGTTAATGCAATATATATCCGAAAAACCACAACACACACGACATTTGCTCAAAATACGGACAAAGCGTGGTTAAAATCATTTGTCGCCACGCCACTCACACGTGTCAACGACATTGGTCCGACAAAACTTCGCTTTTTTAATATCTTAGATGTTAACGGTTAATATCACACATTTTATTCTTTCATTATAAACAGGAATTGCCCTTTAATATCTTGTATATTGAATAAAATATATTAGATATTATACCGTAATATCTATATATTATGGTTAAATATTAAAGTTTTTAATATCAACTTTTCAATATCTATTTTTCTCCGTGCAAAGGGGTATTAATCTTTCTATGCATTTCACTACGTATGGATGAACCTTCTAGCTTTCCAACAGGCAGATGATAAGTCTATTAGAGGGTGAATCGAAAGCTTTCCGGAAGTCAAGCCAGGCCTTCGACAGGCAGCGCTGGTGGACTGCTGCGTCTTTGCCGACGCACCTCTCAATTAGTAGGTTCTCTTGGCAGCTTGATACGCCTTTGTTCGAGCCACATTATTCGTACATCTCTTCTCACGTGGAATCAATTTTTCGAACAATTCTGTCGTTCAGGACAGCTGTGAAGATATTATACAGTGTGTTCAAACAAGTTATTGACCTGTATTTGCCTGGGTTAGACCAGTCGCTTTTCTTAGGTAGAAGTGCAGTGCGTGCTAACAACAGCCACTGCGGAATGGGCATCTCCAACTTTAAATATGAGGTAGCGATGCGGGCCAGATATTGGTGTGTAGAAGTAAACTTATTCCAACAGAAGTTCTTTATAACATCTGATCCTGCAGCGGAGAAGTTCTTCGTGCCCCTAAGTGCTTTCTTCACCGCTTTAACAGTAATTGATGGACATTCCTCCTCAGATGTTACGTAATTATCGCAAAGCTCTTTGAAGCGGATGATATTCTCAGTGTCTTCCTTCAATTTCAGTGGTGTGATCTTGTAAACATCTCTCTAAAAATTCTCTCCTTCGTCGGGCTTGGGTAGATTTTTGACAGAAACAGGGAAATCGCTGAAGAAACTGTGTTTTCTCCTTGGCCCACTCCTCCCTCTTCTGTATTCTCCTTGCGTCAGATAACACCCGTATTTCGTCAACAATGTGCTGCCTGATTGTTAGCAGCTTCAACTAACTTGTTTAATTCGCCGCTTATGGGCGAACTTTCGGAATCCTTTCTATAAACGCCTACCAGATGATAATAACTGTTAATAAATGTTAATAATTTAACACGGGACGCATTTTCTCTTTCCCAGAAAATCTTCTTGTTCGGTTAATGCAAGCGTTTTTTGGTCTTTTGATCCATCGTCGGTTTTAGTCTTCGATTTGAAGCAGCCAAAGCTCTCGTCGCACCATAACCTGAATAATTGATGGCCCGGAGGTTGGGCTCCTCCGAGATATCTTCACGAAGGGAGGCATCCCTTTCAGCCCGATATTGGGGCTTAAGAGGAACCTGAATATTAATGTTCATCCTTGTCCTGAAATCGCTATCATCTCTAAGGGGGTGCCTGCTTTCTGCGTTTGGTCTTAATGTCGCTTCCTTCTCTTCGTCTACGCATGTTCATGCAGCAGTTGGGGAAGCTCTCTGCATTCATATCCGGATTTCGAGACGTAGGTAGCTTGATTTCGCAATGACTGTTGCAAAGCGTGCTGAAGCCCTGGATGTTTCTGGCACCACAGAGTGTGCATACGCGCCATGAAGCCTCCGTGAACAGGGATAATGCTTGCATCGTAGCAGTCCAGCAAGTCATCCTTAAGTCGATTCGTCCATTCTATATGAGCGTTTCGCCGGTTTATCGTCCTGTTTCCATTCAAATTATTTTCAATGCCACGAACTCTAGGCTGATCGGCACAGTTTGCCGACCCATTGTCGAGTGCTCTGCGCGTTCGATATTTTTGTACCAAATCTGCAGCTAGGTCTGATGCTGTTATTGTTGTTCCCATAAGTACCTAGGAGAAGGGTCCGTCAATCCTAGTAGAGCCCCGCATGCAAGGCTAAGGCTGTATACTCTGTGAGGACACCCGGTATCCCAGAGTCACCATTAAAGACACCTCACCCAAGTGCCATTCAGCCTTCGGTACGGTTGTTACGCCACCGTTTGGGGATTTTTCCTTCGGGACCATCCCTGGATAATTGTTCGCGACTGCTTATTAATTATTGTAACCATATGCAGCAAAAACGCTTGATACAGGGGCCCTCTACCCGCAACCTGAGGACGCGCCCGATGACTTTGTCATAGGCCCTCCGGTTCGACTCGAAAGGAATCCAAAACCGAAACTGAATATATATACTAAATAGAATACGTGAATATAACAAATTTTACCTACTTTAGTTTTTCACCATTCACAATAACGTAATGTGTAAATGAAAGCCATTGCAAAATAATTCAAATAATGAATTGTCGTAGTAAAATACAACGTTTAATATTCAGATGTTATCTGATAAAAATATACGCAAAAAATGATTCACATATATTTATATCATCTGAATGTTGAATGTACCAGAAAACAGAGAGTTTCTAGACGGACGGTGGCAGGTTATTCCCGTCAGGACCTGGTTAGAAAACAGTAAAAACTGTGGGATAAGTTTGGTTGCACCTAATTTCAAGATGAAGTTCCATCTCGCTCGGAGTTGGGGTACGAAAATGGTACCCTGAAATTAGCTTTAGATTCACACTTTGTTTTTTCTGTGAAGTTCTAGATAGAGCCCGGCTATAACAGCGTTACATAACTAGTCAGGCCCTCCAGCTTCTGTGGTCAATATTAGAACGGATTCCTCTATATCATTACTCGGCACCAACATTCGCTTGTATACTAACAGAAAAACAGACTTTATAATATTCAATTTCTTACATAATTCAATTAGTATTGTTTTCTTTCTTTAAAAAAAAGAGTGCGAATAGCATTTTGGACGATTCGAATACAGGAAAATCACGACTTCGAAAAATGTACCAAATTTGTAATGCATTCGGTATACTCTTCTTTCAACGGCATGTTACACGGTATCAAAGATGATCAAAGATGGCTAAATTCATATTTTATAACATTGCACTATAGCAGCAGATAATGCTCTATCAGAAAACTGTTCGCATTTCAGAATTTTTTTTATACAGATTTATAGTTTTGCCACAGTTTCAAATTTTACGATATTTATTTCTCATTTTTATTAATTTTAACTTGAGAACTTCTTATCAGGGGATATCCTTAATACAAGCTTTAGCTGTACTGTGCTGGAAGCATAGATCTTAAGATCATCGCATATGTAAAAATAAATACAGCAATAATCCCAAAAAACGAAATAACGAATAATAAACATTCCAGAATCGCTAGCTGCTGATATCGACTGCAATAATGGAGATACAATTATAATTTTGGGTTGTGAATCAAATAGAGGGTCTACAAAAAAAGATAAAACTGAACAAAATCTACGTCGTAAGCAAAGTTTGATTATTGATGGAAGTACAGGTTAGTAAATGATATTAAACAATTGTAAATTATTTTACGTTTAAAATCTGAAATAGAATAAACGATTGTATAATTGTCGGCGCTGCGTGATTTTTTGAACCATCGAGTTTTTAACCCCTGCCCACAATATAATGTAATGCATTATAAATGCATTACAGAATTCTTTATGAAACATATTTGCATCAACTTTATAACTATTTTTATCCCACATACGAATTTTTAATTCTTATAAAGGTGACTTAGGATCTATTGAGGATGACGAGAGTTGTCAAGATTGGTGGACTAAATATTTTGCGTCGATTGAAGCTGTGATTGAAAAGAATAAAGAGGTACGTCGAGAGAAGTCTGTTTTCCAATTCCAGAATAAAAACAGCAACAACAGCAATGGCAATGTACCAAATTTCTTTGAAGAGGACTTTTTCAGTCCAGCTGTGATAGACAGTGCTGAGAAAAGTCCCGGAATACAATCAACAAAAAAAATATTCAGTTTAAAATCAACTGCCCATGCAGCAAAATTCGTAGCAAAATTAAGTCCCAAACACATCCCGCGAAAGAAAGGCTTTCAGAAAACGGCTCTCCTAAAAATCTATCCTAAGGAATTGGAGGCGGAACCAGAGTTGGAGCATTTCAAAGAATGGTTACATACTTTTGAACTTTATCGAGGGAAGAAAACCAATGACGAGCCAGAAGACGAGTCTAGAATTGTTGGAAGCTTTAAGGGAGCATTGAAGGTGTATAAGTGGCCTTTACCAAAAGATTTACTCGATTACACAATTATGGGATTCGATCCACAGTACGGTTTCTTTCAAGGATTGCCGTCTAATGAACCGATACATGTACTTGTGAGAGTTTATATAGTTAAAGCTAATGATTTACATCCTTCTGATTTGAACGGAAAAGCCGATCCATACATTGTCCTTCAGTTAGGTTCAAAGAGGATTAGTGATAAAGAAAATTATGTTTCTAAACAATTAAATCCAGTATTTGGAAAGTAGGTATATTTTGATTTTATTCGCTTATTAGATTATTAAACCCTGAACAGTTTACTTGTAATAATCGCCGGTGTATTTCTTTTTGATATAAAACCCAACAGTTCATGTGCATTTATATAAAACAAAGAAAATATGTTTTAGGTGCTTTGAGATTGAAGCAACTTTTCCTCAAGATTCACTACTGACGGTGCAGATTTTAGATTGGGACTTGGTTGGCTCAGATGATTTGATTGGAGAAACAAAAATTGATTTAGAAAACCGATTTTACAGCAGGCACCGAGCTACCTGCGGTCTCCCACGCAGATATGATGAGTAAGTTCCCTGTAGTCACACAAGTCTTAAGGTTGTCCTATAGACGTCTTTTGACGGTCGTCTTGAATCTTGAAGACATCCTGAGGACATTCTACAGGCATGAAAAGATCCAAAGGATGTCTTACTGATGTCAAGTCGCAGCATACAGGTATATTCTAAGGACATCTTCAGGATATCTTGGTGATCACTGGGTTACGACTACAGCCATATAGGCAGACTAGTCATGAGGTTGTCCTAGAGATTCTCAAGGGACAGTTGAGAAACGCACTCCAATTCTGATTGGTGCCGCTGCACCGTAACTACAGTTGATCTTTTATTGAATTTGTTTGGCTTAAGGTAGCGTGGTTTTCAAATCTCAATTTTAATTGCAAGAGGATTTAATACAGAATAGAGGCAAAACCGATCATACAAGGATTTTAAAAGATTGGGAATGTAATAATATTCATTTTCGAACATATATACTTTGAAATTTTCGTAAAAAAAAACAAGAACAATTAATTACACGATTAAAACTTTTCGTGCCTCGTGAAAATATCAAGGTTCTGGTAGAGCGGCCACCATTGGAGGGAGAAAACATGTCTCAAAGCTCTCCCTAGAGGATGATCTCTAGGCTGTCCTATAGACGTCGACTTTTTGCGGATGTCTTGAATACGTCCTAAAAAATGGAAAAAAAATTGACACATGGGTAGAAAGATGACACAGTGGGCACCGAGACATCCTTTGGATCTTTTCATGTCCTTAAAAGGTCCTCAGGATTTCAGCCAAAAGACGTCTATAGAGAACAACTTTAGTCAATGTAATTTTATAGTTTTGCATGAGATCTCCTCAGAATCTCCATTTAAATTTTGAAAAGGCTATTTCAACTGATATGTACCTAGTCTGTGAAGTCTTTGAAAAGGTGTAAGCGATTTTAAAAGTATTTTCTTAGGTCAGGTTACAATAAATGGAGGGATGCCATGAAACCAACGCAAATCCTGTCGAAACTGTGTAAGGATGGAAAAGTGGATGGTCCAGTATACTCGCCTGGCCGCGTATCAATTTGCCGAAAAAATTTTTCCATATCAAATGAAGAAATGGAACATTACGTACACTCAAGAAGTGAGTATCCACATATGTATTTATCAAGTATATACGCTATAAAACATGTTTAGACCAGGGTGTCTACTAAATTTTGCCTACAAAATTCTCGGACAATTCCCGCATTTCCCCCGCTTATAACTATAAGGTCCCTCTTGCGATAACAGCATACATTCAATGCATAGTGGTTTGCGACATGCGTAATTTGCTCAAATGCAATATTACAATTTATTTGAAAAGATATATTTTTTACTTTTTTAAGAATTTTTAAGGCTTTCAATTTTAAGTAAGAAGAAATTAGCGTTAGTAGCTCAAAGGGACAATAAAAAATTATAAATGATAAGAAAATTAAATGCACTTCCCGCATCAAAAATAAAATCAAGGGCAATTCTCTGATTTTCACGGATTTTTTTCAATTACCCGCTTTTCTTACATTCCCGCACAGTTCCGTCATGATCTTCTACTTAAAAACTAAATTTAAGTCCTTTTTGACTAAAAATGCTGCGTCTCAATTTTGGCCCAATATCCGATTGAAAATGAGTTTAGCTTTTTTCTGTGCACATTTCAAACTTTGGACCTGCACATTCTAAACTAAATATAAATTGATGTGTGTTTTTTATGTTGAATAGTATGACTACAATTTATACCAAATATTTCCTTACGATGGCAAAATGGAATTTTCGGTAACATGTGGGCGTCCGCATGAAAAAGGCCCTTATAGCCGTTTGTAGTTTATGAGATATTTGCGTTTTCTTAAGTTGAGGTAAAAAATTACCATTTTTGGGTTTGAGTGGAGTATGTTATTGGGACCTATTGTGAATTTATTGGGACTATGGCATATTCATATTCAGAAAGTAACCGAAATTAGATATATTTCATGTTCGAAGAAAAAATATAAAATGTATTTTTGTGGCACTCGCCAAGTTTAGATGCGTTTTTCTAGAAAAACGATTTTTCGAAGTTCCAACGTCGAAAATTCCCCAGTGACTCATTGCTCAACTTATAGGGTTCATTTTGGGCCTGAACTGCTGTGAATTTATCCGACTATATACCCCTATACGTAACTCCATGCCGACCATAAGGGCCATTTTTATTCGAATGCCCACATAGGTATATTGTATTTTCGCAAATTCAGGTATGGAAGAACACTTGGCTTTAGCAGTGCTTCATGAATGGGCTGCTTTTCCCCGAATCGGATGCAGTTTAGTTCCTGAACATGTTGAGTGTCGATCCCTATATAATCCCGAGAAACAGGGCATAGAGCAAGGAAAATTGGAAATGTGGGTTGACATGTTCCCTATGGACATGCCTTTACCAGGCCCGCCCATTGACATCTCACCCAGAAAACCAAAAAGTTATGAATTGAGAATAGTTATTTGGAACACTGACGACGTAGTGCTTGAAGATGATGCATTTTTCACTGGAGAAAAAATGAGCGATATTTACGTAAAAGGGTATAAATATATGAATTATTTGGTATTGTTATTTATGCATATTATATAGCATGGAAAAAAGTGTATTTTATTGGTACAGATAGACTGTTATACAAATGCCTGTATTGAATCTATACGTATATACAATTTCGACAGGTGGTTAAAAGGGCAAGAAGATTGTCAAAGTACTGACATTCACTATCGTTCATTGACTGGAGAAGGAAATTTTAATTGGCGTTTTATATTCCCATTTGAATATCTCGTCGCAGAAGAGAAAATAGTAATAAACAGGAAAGAGAGTTTATTCAGTTGGGATGAGACAGAATGTAAAATTCCAGCACGCTTGGAATTGCAAGTACGTAACATACCTATAAATGAATTAGAAAATGTACAATTTTTTTTCTAATAACCGTTACTTTTACTCTGGCCCATATCTCAATCCCCTTTTAACCCGCCTATGGAATTCTAGCTTGCATTCATTAGGATTGTAAGCTTCATGCTGGTGTACACGCACCAAATCCTATGACTTTTGTTTGTCATTTTTTTTAGAGGAGATTTGAACGCATTTAAACACCGTGTCAGTAAAGAATTATAAAACCGAAGTTACTTCAATGTTATTATTTTTTCAGGTTTGGGATGCAGATCATTTTTCAGCTGACGATTTTCTCGGGGCGATCACACTAGATTTGAATAGATTTCCAAGGGGCGCAAAGAACAGTAAGCTGTGTACACTGAATATGTTGAAGACAGATGGTTCAGTTCCAACTGTAAATATATTTAAACAAAAACGTATCAAAGGCTGGTGGCCTTTCTACATCAAAAAGGAAAACGATGATATGGAACTAACGGTATATATTGTTTCTTTTATGTATACAGTTGAGCTTAATATTGCGCAGATGGAAGAAAAAGGGGCCATTTCTGCCGATCCTGTGAGTAAATAATTGCAAATCAGTATGTTTTGTCTCAATAGGGAAAGGTCGAAGCTGAAATACATTTGTTGACGAAAGAAGAAGCTGAAAGAAACCCGTCCGGCTTTGGTAGAAATGAACCAGATCCACTAGATAAACCAAAGTAAGTTACTCGTATAATGATATGAATGTGTGGGGAACTTGATGCCGGATTCAAAAAATGTCGAACGTGTATATTCATCTCACCAATTTTTTACAAATTATTATACACAACTTGTGACACAACATTTTTCGTCCAAAATATCTTGTGTTTTTTTCTTTTCGTGCTTATGTGTACATTAAAAAAACGGTGAGATGAGTCACTTAGTTGCATGAAGCCGATATAGTTTCCAGATAAATAAATAAATATATACATATATAATTTATTTCTGTTTAGTCGTCCAGATGCTTCATTTATGTGGTTTCTAAATCCACTAAAGTCTATCAAGTACATCGTCTGGCACAATTATAAGTGGCCCATTTTAAAAGCCATCATCGCTTTTGCTCTGATAATTCTATTTATATTGTTTCTCTATGCAATACCTGGATACTCTGTCAAAAAAATTCTAGGTGCCTAAACATAATTTTAGATAAGTAATTAATGTGTGCCATAATATGTTAAACTTGGCACTAAAAAGTTTATTGCTTATCACTATATTAGAAGTTTATTAAAACTTTTAAATAGAGTCAAACAAATCAATCTTTGAATCAACTTTATATTATATTATCAATATATTGAAATTTTATTGAAATCTATAGATGAAATAATTTATCAAATTCTTACACTATATTATATACATATCTATAATATACTATGATAATAGGGTCTTCCACTAAAAATTTGGTATGCTGTTATATGAAAATATATGTTCTAATCTCAACAATAATACGAGTCTAATTTAAAAAAAAAGCCTTTTTTCAAGTTTCTAGCAAAAAATAAAAATGTGCACTTGGTATTTCCGTTTTTCAAGTCCTATTTCTGTCGCGGCAACTTCGCCCTCCGACTGTGACATCATCTGCCTTCAAAAGTTTGTAAAAAGCTACATGATTAACATTTTTTCTTGCAAAATTAAAAGAAATAAACATTACTGATAAAATGTATGTCTCAATGTTAAAATGAGAATTTTAAGAATTATAAACAAATATTTGTATGTGTAGACAATGGCGAAGAACGGTAGAGGTGGTATAAAACAGTCCGGTGTGAAATGTTCCCTCACCTCAACAGAGTCATATTGTCCAGATTTCTGAAGCACATTTTGAAGTTTAATTTATTATGTGGACGAGTTATATTATGATTTGCTTGCAAATCAGAACTAGAAACGGCGGGATGCAACAGTGTCGCTGATACGTTGACATACTAACAGTGTTATAATTTATGTTTAATAGCCTGGTATATTTTTAAAAAGTTTATAAGGACACTTCCAAGGAGGGGTCGCGAGATGTGCGTCGCTGATTCGGCTGGGGCTTCGCAGGGTGAACGTACATGAAAATCCATTAGGTGCTTATTTTTTGTTTTGATCCAATGGGCCTTAGTTTCCAAGACATCGAGGTTTGAATATTTACGGTCTAGCGCTCTCGACTCTCCATTGTAGCCTGCACAATGTACATACATAAGCGCCAAGTCCGAGGTCCGGGCTATAAAGTGGCGAGTACAGCGCAAATACTCAAACCTCGATATCTCGAAAACTAAGGCCCACTAGACCGGATAAAAAAGATACGTATCTAAAG
This sequence comes from Andricus grossulariae, assembly GCA_011634705.1. NCBI lineage: Eukaryota > Metazoa > Arthropoda > Insecta > Hymenoptera > Cynipidae > Andricus > Andricus grossulariae. Next base: position 82,049,273 of record JAABKJ010007545.1, on the reverse strand, counting down.
GATTTTTATGTTCTTTCACTGTGTAAAAACCCAGTCGAATTGGCGACGCGCATCTCGCGACCTCTCCTTGTTAGTGACATTTATTTACTTTTGAGATAATGAATCCTATTGATTAATTAGCAAACTTTGCCCATGTATTTCTACCTCTTATAATGACAGATGACGTCACACCCCGTATTTCGCGGCGTGAGGGCGCCACAAGTAATGTTGAAAAATCGATATTTCCGGTAGATATTTGGTCACTTTTTACTGAATTATTGAATTATTAAACTTTAGTTTCAATATTATATTCAAATTTTTTGAGAGTCAAAGTTTATAAATTTTTGTGGAAGATCATATTGGATTAAAGACGCAAAATGTATAGTACGTAATGTGATGCACAAATAATACTATTTTATACACTCTTAGCTAATGTCCTAGGAACAGAACAACAAAAATGTGATACTTGATTCCTTGCCCATGAGCCACATCAGTTTATCTGGGGGTTTCCTCAAGTTTCTGCGAAAAATATTTATTATTGTGGAAACCCCCGAAGAAACAGATATAGCTCATTTGGTAAATAATAATTGAGTATCAGATGCCTTTAATTCGAAACAATTTAAAATTTAGGATTTCTTATAATGCTAAGGCGTTAGCGAAATATTGCATGTACATATATTTATATATAAATTATTACTATGACAACACATAGTGTTTAAATAGTTTATTAGAAAAATTAATCACTCTGATACAAAACTGTAAAGAAATTATCAATATGAAACAATAAAATGTATACTATTTATTATTTAATAAAAACTAGACTGCCTTACGTTCGTTTTTCTCTTTTTAAATTTACGTTGAAGTAGACAAAACAGTAAACTTATTAGGCGCTGATGATGTCTCAATTTCGATGTCATCTACAGAGTCTTGCGAGTCATCGCTACTATTTTTATTAGGAGGAAGTGGCGACTCCAGACTTTCACTTTCTTCATCTTCCGAAGAAGAAGATTCAGTTACCTCTTCGGCGGCTTCGTACTCGGCCTCACTTTTTGCTTGAATCCACTTCACTACATCTACATCTGGGTGACTTTGCCACGATTCTAGTTGTAGAAAACGCAGAAAAATGTAATAAGTTGTAAAAAGTGAAAAGTGCGTATTGAGACTAAAGCAAAAACGTTGACACATATTTACCTTTGGCAGTGGACCATCCCGGTGGATATGCATACATACAAATTGTTCCATCTAATGCCATTCTCAAAAGTGAATTAGCTGCTCTGTAAGTATCAAGTCGTGCGGCTTTTGCAGTCATATAATGCCTCTTGGCAGCCCAACTCTCGCATATATCCATGGCCGACCATGTGTCATCATTGTCCTGATGTTGCAGCTTTAATAGCTGAGGTAAATTTACTCTTTCTGCTAGAAATTTGATAGTCGTGTACGGCTCTCTGACTTGAGCAATGGGAAAGGAGCCCATTAGTATCTGCAAGGGTTTTGGTACTGCCGACGGAAACACTAATCCAGGACAGTCGCACAGACAGACTGTTTTCGTGAGAAAAATAGTTTGGAAATGTTTGGTATGACCAGGAGTACGAGAAACACTCACCACTTTCTTGCCTAAAAGAGATGGTTAAGGCAAGCACTCGGTTTTAATGTTTTTTCAAGTACACCACAATCAGTCATTTTCAATAAAATAACATTACTTGTGTACTAGGGGACTGAGCCCCCTGCGCGCGCACCAACCATCGTTTCAGGTAAATAGAAATAAGTCAGTGTACAAAAATTTGGGTCCGTATTTTTGGTTAGGGTACATTAGTCACTCTGTCTTATTCTGCAAAAATATACTTAACAAAATTTGCGTCTATGTTTTTGATTAGGTCAGTATATTTAGTATAACCCTAATAGCACGGAACAAGCTTTTGGGACGTCACTGGAATATTCCGTGGGCACCTTTGGAACATTCCAGGCACGTTCCATTGGCAACTGAAGGGAACTTACCGTTATTCTTATTTTTAACAACAAATATCTCGTAGACCGTAGGAGATGGGTTTACCGGCATTAAATTTGAACTTGATCAGTGTAGAGGTTGCCAATTTTTAAATTTCACTATAAATTACAAAACGTATAGTCTTTGAAATTAAAAACCTTTTAAATCTTGGAAATCCTATTAAATTGCGTTTAATTTTATCAAATTCCTTTTGATACCCGTGAATTATTATCAAATCACTTCACAATCCGTTGAAATCCAATAAAATCCCTTGAAAAATACGCGAAATTCCATTAAATCTGACGAGATTTTCTGAAATCCTAAAAATCCGTTTAAATTCATTAAAAATCCCTTGAAATCTTTTAAAATATCCTAAAACCTTATAGGTCCTATAATAATCCTTCTAAATCTTCAGATCTTCTTTATAACCGCATACAATATTTTTGAATTTCTTAAAATCACTAGACTCCTTTGAAAGCTACTTAAAAAGCTTACTTCGAGAGCTACTTAAATCCTGAATGAAATGAGCCCAGGATAAAGTAATTTGGACAATTTTGAGAGTTTCGTAGCTCCGGACAAAAATCCTTAGTTTCAGTCGGTCGTCTGTCCGTCGTACTTTTTTCTCGGGAGGGGAGACGAGAGATAGGAAAGGGGGTGGGGGAGATTTTAACGACTCGGTAGGCTACGTAACACTACTTTGTAGACGCATGTTGCCTACTTTGACTAACGTTTGAAAAACACAGAGAGGGTCAAGAAATTGGGCCTGTTTCTAGGTAGATCAGCATATTAAGTACAAAATGCTACCATTTTTTTTTTCTAACACAGAGAGGATCCCAAAGCTGGGTCTATGTTTTAATTGGGTGCAATATATATTTAATGCAATATCGTACAATGTTTTCTGAAAACATTCTCGATTCCTGAAACAGTGGCAGCGGCGGCGCGAGATTTTTTTATAATATAGATATGTAAATGTTGCAGTCGCTTACCCATTAGTGCATTCATCAGAGAAGATTTTCCGACATTTGGAGTCCCAATGCAACCAATCGTCAAGACACCATTCTTGTACTTGACATGCTCAAAATAGCTAGTATCTTTTTCTTGAACTGCAATGTTATCCTTTCTTCCTAGGTCCTCCAAATCATACTCCGAATGCATTTCTTCTTGAATTTTTTCCTGCCAGGAAGTCAAGTCAACTGAATCGCCGACAATTTCTTTGCAGGCTTCCAATAACTTTTTAGCGCCTTCCGCGGCCATTTTCAGCTTTCCTTTCCTTCGTCTTTTCTTTAAGCCTTCGTCCAGATTTGCATTACTGCGCAGATTGTAGTTGGGGTAGGATGTAAACATCAAAATGTGTAGTTGTGGATAGTGTGTCCTGAAATACTCTCGCCACGCCACGACAAGGGCTGGTGGTGCCAAATCAATTTTATTTAGCACAAGAATCATGTCTTTCCCCAAATCTTCTACAACGTATCTGTAAAGATAGGGTGGAAACATCAGGACTGGATATCGGATATCAACAATAATTAGAAGCACATCCGACATTTCAAAGACTCTCCACAGCTGACGCCACGTTTCCAAATTCAGCTCGAAATAGCTAATATTTTCTGTTTTTATACTGCTCAAGTATTCCTGAAAAAAAAGGTTCATTGTTGAAGAAGAGAAGGTAAAAAACGGCATTTCATCGGCAAACAACAGGTATGACACAAAATCGAAATTCATTTACCCTCAAATACTTTTGCTCTCGTGACTCGAGTTCTTCCTTGGACATGCTGAAATCCCAAGGAGGTCTCTTGGGCATATCAATTCCTGGTGGAAAATATGTATCAGAGATTTCCTGTTTTTCCAGCGGAAGTATTTCAATAGTTTGACAAGCTTCTTCTTTGCGTTTGCGCAATTCTTCTTGGGTTTCTTGGAAAAAGTGTAGAGCATATCTACTACTCTTACCGGACCTTGAATCTCGTGGCTGTTTATTTATTTTTTGAATTGCATGTTCAAAATGAGGATCTTCTTTGTCGCTAGGTTCACCATCCTTGCTGCTATGACTTCCAGCTATAAGGAAAAATATCATTTTTCACGCTGTGTCTCGTTTCAAGGAGAAAAGATTATTGTTGATGAAAAAATTATGAAAAATAAACGGGGCTTCTCGAGTGGTTGCTACAACACCAGGGTGTCTAGTGATCAGGCAATTTGAAATTCCCGAGTTTTTCCCCGATCACATTTTTCCCCCGATCAATTCAAAGATTTCTTTTTGTAATTTTTCCCAAACCAACGTATAGAAATGGGAATTTTACCATAATATACATATGAAAAATTGACGTCGTAAAGAAACCAATTATTTATTTACACGTGTCAAACTTATCCACAATCACAAACTGAAGTGAGAAATATTAATCAAAACTACATTGTCAATCACGAGTATGACACAACTTGTTTATCGATGATTGTTTATTTAGTTATTTTAATGTTAATTGTCGAAGTTAGATGTTGCTTCTTAAATAGGTTGAAAGCTATCGAAATTCTTTATAAAATAAACCAAGATGAAGTCATTTCATGAATTTCTTAAAAAAGATATTGCAAGAGTAGTACAAAATTTCAATGTTTTCTCAAAATATAAATAAATTGTTATATAAGAAACATTTTTGAATATCCTTGGCATCATTTTGAAGGTACATTTCTATAAAATCACACTAAATTATCACCATTATAGTGAAGAAATGTTCACGCATGGTGCAACACATTTAAAGTTGAAACAGAAACATTGGAAAATTTTTAATAGTTTTTCTGCTGACTTATATTATTTTCCTAAAGATGAGATGTCTGTGAATTTTACCAAGTTTTTTGTATCAACTTTGTAAAATATTTATTGTATTAGATTTTACAGTCGAACTCGGATTTAACGTCGGTTTTGGGGCTGTCCTTGGACCTGACCTACCCTAACTGAACCGGATTTAGTTAACAAAATAGTTGAATCCTCAACAAAAAAGATTTATGTTTAATCAAATACTGGAATTTTCATCCAAAAATATAAAATTTCAACTTTCTACCAAAAAAGATGATTTGTTAACAAAATAGATAATATTTCTAACAAATAGTTTGATTTTCAACTAAAAAGATTATTTTCTGCCAAACTCGACCAATTTTTAACAAAATAGATCAATTTTCAACCCAAGAGATGAATTTTGACTTAAAATTTAGTTTTTCAATAAAGTAGTTTATCTTTTAACTAAAAAGTCGAATTCAACCATAAAATATGAATTTTCAACAAAATAGTTGAATCTTCAACCCAAAAATAAATGACTTTTTAACAAAATATTTTTATTTTCAACCAAAAAGATAAATTTTCAATCAAGAAGCCTAAATTGTGGATCAAAAATGGAATAGTTAAATTTTAAGCGAAAAAAAGTATACAAAAAAATTGTCCAACAAAGAGATGAATTTTAAACTGAAATTTTGAAAGGTTAACGTAAAAGATTATTTTATCAACAAAAAAGTTCAATTTTTATAAAGTAATTCAACAAATTCAACAAATTTCAATTTAATTCAAAAAAATTCAATCGAATTCAACAAAAAAAAGCGAACTTAAAAAAAATTAATATTTAACCAACTACTTTAATTTTAACTAAAAAGATGAATTTTCAATCAAGAAGCTTAAATTGCTAATCAAAAATGGAATAGTTCAATTTTAAGCTAAAAAAAAGTTTAACATAAAAGAAACAAATTTCCAACTAAAGAGATGAATTTGAAATTGAAATGTTAAATCGTTAACGAAAAAGATTATATATTATATATTTTAATTCAATCAAGAAGCTCAAATTGCTAATCAAAAATGGAATAGTTAAATGTTTAGCCAAAAAAAAATTTTAACAAAAAAAAAACAAGTTTCCAACGAAAGAGATGAATTTTAAACTAAAGTTTTGAAACGTTAACAAAAAAGATGATTTTTCAAAAAAAAGTTCAATTTTTATGAATTAATTAAATTTAACCAAAAAAGAAAAAATTTTAAAGAAAGAAAATTAATCCTGAACAAAAAAATCGATTTTCATCCAACTAGTTCAGTTTTCAACTAAAAAGATGAATATTCGATCAAAAAGCTTAAATTGCCAATCAAAAATGGAATAGTTAAATTTTAAGCTGAAAAAAATTTTAACGAAAAAAAAAAATTCCAACTAAAGAGATGCATTTCAAACTAAAGTTTTGAAACGTTAATAAAAAAGATGATTTTTAGCAAAAAAGTGCAATTTTTATGAAGTAATTAAATTCAACCAAAAAGACACATTTTCAAAGAAAAAAGATTAATCCTGAACAAAAAATTGAATTTTCAAACAACTAGTTTAATTTTCAACTGAAAAGATGAATTTTCAATCAAGAAGCATAAAGTGCCATTCAAAAATGGAATATTTAAATTTTGAGCTAAACAAAATTTTAACAACAAAAAAAACAACAAATTTCCAACCAAGGAGATGAATTTTAAACTTAAATTTCGAAACGATAACAAAAAAGATGCATTTTTAACAACAAAGTTCAATTTTCATGAATTAATTGAATTCAACCAAAAAAGAAATTTTTTTAAAGAAAACAGATTCATTCTCAACAAAAAAATGGAATTTTTAATCGACTAGTTTAGTTTTCAAATAAAAAGATGAATTTTCAATCAAGAAGCTTAAATTGCTAATCAACAATAAAATAGTTGAATTTTAGGTTAAAAAAGTTGACACAAAAAAATTCCTACCAAATAGATGAATTTTAAATTAAAATTTTTAATCGTTAAGGAAAAAGATGATTTTTTTACAAAAAAGTTCAATTTTTATGAAGTAATTGAAATCAACCAAAAAAGAAAAAATTTTCAAGAAAAAAGATTAATCCTGAACAAAAAAATCGAATTTTTAACCAACTAGTTCAGTTTTCAACTGAAAAGATGAATTTTCAATCAAGAAGCTTAAATTGCTAATTAAAACTGGAATAGTTAAATTTTAAGTTAACACAAGTTGAAAAAATAATTTTCAACCAAATAGAGGAATTTTAAATTAAAATTCTAAAACGTTAACGAAAAAGATGATTTTTTTTACAAAAAAGTTCAATTTTTATGAAGTAATTGAATTCAACGAGAAAAAACGAACTTTCAAAAAACAAAAAAAGAGTAAATTTTTAACCAGCTAGTTTAATTTTCAACTAAAAAGATTAAATTTTAATCGAGAAGCTTAAATTGCCAATCAAAAGTAAAACAGTCAAATTTTAATTGAAAATTTTTTTTTTTTTCTAATGACAACCAAAGAGATGAATTTTAAACCTTAAAATTTGAAACGTTAACTAAAAAGATGATTTTCTAACAAAAAAGTTCAATTTTTAGGAATTAATTGAATTCAACCAAAAAAGTGAAATTTTCAAAGAAAAAAGACTAATCCTAAACAAAAAATTTAATTTTCAACCAACTAGTTTAGTTTTCAACTTAAAAGATGAATTTTCAATCAAGAAGCTTAAATTGCCAATCAAAAATGGAACAGTTAAATTTTAAGTTAAAAAAAGTTGAAAAAAAAAATTTCAACTAAATAGATGAATTTTAAATTAAAATTTTAAAACGTTGACGAAAAATATTTTTTTTACAAAAAAGTTGAATTTTCAGTTAGAAAAAGTAATTTTGAACTAGAAAAGAACAAGAAATTTCAAAGCAAAGAAATGGATTTTTAACTACAATTTAGAATCTTTAAGAAGAACAAATTTTAATTGAATAGTTTAACTTTTAACCAAGTAATTGAACTCAACTAGAAAAAAGGAATTTTCAATAAAACAGTTGAATCCTGAAACAAACAAAAAATTAATTTTTAACCAAATAGTTTTATTTTCAATTAACAAGATGAATTTTTTAACCTAGAGGCTTAAATTGCCAATCAAAAGTAGAACAGTCAAATTTTTAGTTAAAAAAAAAATATTCAAAAAAATCCAACCGACGGGATGAGCTTTTAACTCAAATTTTGAAACGTTAAGAAAAAAGATGAATTTTTAACAAAAAACTTCAATTTTTAAGAATTAATTGAATTCAACCAAAAAAGTGAAATTTTCAAAGAAAAAAGATTAATCCTGAACATAAAAATGGAATTTTTAACCAACTTGTTTAGTTTTCAACTAAAAAGATGAATTTTCAATCCAGAAGCTTGAATTGCTAATCAAAAATGGAATAGTTAAATTTTAAGTTAAAAAAAGTTGACAACAAAAAAGAAATTTCCAACCAAAGAGATGAATTTGAAATTAAAATTTTAAAACGATAACGAACAAGATTATTTTTCACAAAAAAGTTCAATTATTATGAAGTAATTGAATTCAACCAAAAAAGATCGAATTTTCAACCAACTGGTTTAATTTTCAACTAAAAAGATGAATTTTCCATCAATTGAACATAAATTGCTATTCAAAAATGGAATAGTTAATTTTCAATCCAAAAAAAAATTTGACATCAAAGAAAAACAACAAATTTCCAACCAAATAAATGAATTTTAAATTAAAATTTTAAATCGTTAACGAAAAAGATTATTTTCTTACAAAAAAAGTTCAATTTTTATGAAGTAATTGAATCCAACCAGAAAAGACAAATTTTTAAAGAATTGCTATTCAAAAATGGAATAGTTAAATTTTAAGTTAAAAAAAGTTGACAACAAAAAAAAATTCCAACCAAATAGATGAATTTTAAATTAAAATTTCTAAACGATAACGAACACGATTATTTTTCACAAAAAAGTTCAATTATTATGAAGTAATTGAATTCAACCAAAAAATACCAATTTTCAAAGAAAAAAGATTGAATTTTCAACCAACTGGTTTAATTTTCAACTAAAAAGATAGATTTTCAATCAAGAAGCTTACATTGCCAATCAAAAATGGAATAGTTAATAATGTAGGCTAAAAAAAATTTAACAAAAAAAAACAAATTTGCAACCAAAGAGATGAATTTTAAACTAAAGTCTTGAAACGTTAACAAAAAAGAGGACTTTTTACAAAAAGTTCACTTTTTATGAAGTAATTGAATTCAACCAAAAAAGACAAACTTTCAAAACCAAGAAAAAGACGAAAAAGATTATTTTTTTACAGAAAAGTTCAATTTTTATAAAGTAATGGAATTCAACCAAAAAAGACAAATTTTTGAAGAAATAAGATTAATCCTGAACAAAAAAATGGCATTTTTAACCAACTTGTTTAGTTTTCAACTAAAAAGATTAATTTTCAATCAAGTAACTTAAATTGATCATCAAAAATGAAATAGTTAAATTTTAAGTTAAAAAAAGTTGACCAAAGAAATCCAACCAAATAGATGAATTTGAAATAAAAATTGTAAAACGTTAACGAAAAAGATTATTTTTTTACAAAAAAGTTTAATTTTTATGAAGTAATTGGATTCAACCAAAAAAGACAAACTTTCAACTAACAAGATGAATTTTCAACCGAGAAGCTAAAATTGCCAACCAAAAATAGAATAGGCAAATTTAAAATTTTTAAAAATGTTTGACAAGAAATAAACAAATTTTCAACAAAAGCGATCAATTTTGAAATAAAATTTCGAAATTTTATCCAAGAAAATGAATTTGTATCCAAGAAAATGAATTTTAAACAAAGTAGTTGAACTGAACCAAAAAATACGAATTTCTAATGATACTTCAATCCTCAACCAGAAAAGATTTATTTTTAACCAAATATTCAAATTTTCAGCCTAAAATATGAATTTTCAACAAAGAGGATTTATTTGCTGCCCAAAAAGTTACATTTTCAATTAAAAAATAAATTTTCAAGGAAAAACGTAATTGTTGATATTTTAACAAACAAAATTAATATTTCAAATAAAAACAGTTTGATTCAACCGAAAAAGACGATATTTGACACAAATAGATTTTTAACTGAAAAGAATTATTTTCTGCCAAACAAGATAAATTCTCAGACAAAGAGAATAATTTTTAACTTAAATTTTGAAATGTTAAGGGAAGAGATGATTCTTTAAACTAAAAAGTTCAATTTTTACGAAGCAATTGAATTCAATCAAAAATAGAATAGTCAAATTTTAAGTAAAAAAAAGTTGAAAAAAAAATTTCACCCACAGAGATGAATTTTTAACTAAAATTTTAAATGATTAACCGAGCAAATTAATTTTTGACAAAGTAGTTAAACTTTTACGCTAGTAATTAAATTGAGCCAAAAAAATTCTCAATAATAGTTGAATCCTCAACCAAAAAAAAAAATGAGTTCTAACCAAATACTCAAATTTTGAACCTAAAATATGAATTTTCAACAAAGAGGATTTATTTTCTACGAAAAAAGTTAAATTTTCAACTACAAAAATGATTTTCCAACGAAAAATGTTATTGCTGATATTTCAACGAAAAAAATAATAATATTTTAATCAAAAACAGTTTGATATAACCGAAGAAATTTTGACAAAATAATTAGATTTCCAATTGAAAAGAATTTTTTTCTGCCGAACAAGATGAATTTTCACCAAGATAGATAAATTGCCAACCATAAATGGACCACTTAAATTTTCATTAAAAAAAAATATTTTCCATCAAAAAAATAATAAACAAAATTTTCAACCAAAGACATAAATTTTCAAGTAAAACTGTGGATCTTCAGTCAAAAAAATCACTTTTTAAAAAAGTAGTTGAACTATTAAATAATTAGTGAACTGAACCAAAAAGACGAATTTTTAACAAAATAGTTGAATCCTCAACAAAAAAGATTTATGTTTAATCAAATACTGGAATTTTCATCCAAAAATATAAATTTTCAACTTTCTACCAAAAAAGATGATTTGTTAACAAAATAGATAATATTTCTAACAAATAGTTTGATTTCCAACTAAAAAGATTATTTTCTGCCAAACTCGACCAATTTTTAACAAAATAGATCAATTTTCAAACCAAGAGATGAATTTTGACCTAAAATTTAGTTTTTTAAAGAAGTAGTTCATCTTTTAACTAAAAAGTTGAATTCAATTACAAAATATAAATTTTCAACAAAATAGTTGAATCCTCAACCCAAAAATAAATGACTTTTTAACAGAATATTTTAATTTTCAACTAAAAAGATACATTTTTAATCAAGAAGCCTAAATTGTGAATAAAAAATGGAATAGTTATATTTTAAGCGAAAAAAAGTATACGAAAAAACATTTCCAAGAAAGAGATGAATTTTAAACTAAAAGTTTGAAGCGTTAACACGAAAGATGATTTTTTAACTAAAAAGTTCAATTTTTATAAAGTAATTGAATTCAACCAAAAAAGATGAACTTTCAACAACAAAAAAAAGATTTAATTTTTAACCAACTGGTTTAATTTTTAACTAAAAAGATAAATTTTCAATGAAGAAGCTTAAATTGCCAATCAAAAATGGAATAGTTAAATTTTAAGCCACAAAAAAGTTTCACAAAAAAAAATTCCAACCAGAGATGAATTTTCAACTAAAATTTTGAAACTTTAACGAAAAAGAAGATTTTTTAACAAAAAAGTTCAATTTTTATGAAGTAATTGAGTTCAACCAAAAAATACAAAATTAAGAAAAAAGATGAAACCTGAACAAATAAAAATTAAATTTTTAACCACCTAGTTTAATTTTCAACTAAAGAGATGAATTTTTAATCAAGAAGCTCAAATTGCTAATCAAAAATGGAATAGTTAAATTTTAAGCTAAAAAAACTTTAGCAAAAAAAAACAAGAAATTTTAAACCAAAGAGATGAATTTGAAAATAAAATTTCGAACTGTTAAAGAAAAAGATGATTTTGTAACAAAAAGATTCAATTTTTATTAGGTAATTGAATTCAATCAAACAATACGAACTTTCAAAAAAAAAATTGAATTTTTAACCAACTAGTTTAATTTTAATTAAAAAGATGAATTTTCAATGAAGAAGCTTAAATTGCCAATGAAAAATAGAATAGTTAAATTTTAAGCTAAAAACAAGTCAAAAAAAAACAACAAATGTCCAACCATAGAGATGAATTTTAAACTAAAATTTTGAAGCCCTAACGAGAAAGATAATTTTTTAAAAAGAAAGTTAAATTTTTGTGAAGTAATTGAATGAGACTAAAGAATATCAATTTCCACCAACAAGGGAATAGTTAAATTTTCAGTTAAAAAATTAATTTTTAATAAAAAACAAACGAATTTTCAACAAAATTGTAAATTTTTTAACCAAAGAGATGAATTTGCAACTAAAATGAATAATCTTGAACTGCAATAGTCACAATTCCAGTTAAAATTTTAATTATCAATAAAAAATGATTTTTCAACAAAAAGGTTAAATTTTCAATCAATGGGAAATTTTTTTCACTAAAATAGTTAATCGCCAACCAAATACTTGAATTTTCTACACAAAAAAATTCTTAATAATAATCGAATTCTCAACTAAAAAAGATTTAATATCAACCAAATACTGCCATTTTCAACCTAAAATATGAATTTCCAACAAAGAGAATTTATTTTCTACCAAAAAAATGGAATTTTTAACAACAAAAATAAATTCTTAACGAAAAATGTCATTGTTGATATTTTAACTAAAAAAAATCAATATTTAAAATAGAAAACTTGATTCATCCAAAAAGCACGACATTTTAAACAAATAGTCAGATTTTCAACTGAAAACAATTATTTTCTGTCAAATAAGATGAATTTTTAACTAAAATTTAAAATCGTTGAAAAAAATTTTTTTTTTAACAAAGCAGTTTAACTTTTAACCAAATATTTGAACTCAACCCACAATAAAGAATTTTCAACAATATAGTTAAATCTTCAAACCAAAGAAAAAGGAATTTTTAACGAAATAGTTCAATTTTCAACCAAAAATATCAATTTTCAACCAAAAACATAAATTTTCTGCCAAACAAGACGAATTTTCACCAAAGCATATCAAACAAAATTTTGAACAAAAGAGATGAATTTTCAACTAAAATTTTGAAATGTTAACAAAAAAGATGATTTTTTAACGAAAAATTAAAATTAAAATTATTAATTGAATTCAACCCGAAATAAGACAAACTTTCAAAAAACCAGATAAATCCTGAACGAAAAAAAAAGTTTAATTTTCAACCACCTAGTTTAATTTTCAACTAAGAAGATGAATCTTCAATCAAGAAGCTTGAATTGCCAATAAAAAATGGAAAAGTTCAATTTTCAGTTAAAAAATTAATTTTCAATAAAAAAAAACGAATTGTCAACAAAATTGTTGAATTTTTAACCAAAGAGATGAATTTGCAACTAAAATGATGAATCTTTTATCTGAGAAAAAAAGAAAATGATGAATTTTTAACAAAAATAGTTTAATTTTCAACCAAATAAATAATTGTTACAAAATTATTGAATTTTTTAACTTGTGATTTTGTGATTTATTTTACTTATTAAAATTATTTATCGGGTTATATCCGAATAATCAACATGAAAAATAATTTAAACAAAATTAATAATCGAATTTTTAAAAGCATAGTCGAATTCTCAACAAGAAAATAGGAATTTTTAACAAAATAGTTAAATTTTCTATCAAAAATGTCAATTTTCCACCAAAAATAAAATATTTCAATTTTGAGTTGAAAATTAATTTTTAAACAAAAAAAAAGAACATTTTTATCAAAATTGTTGAATTTTTAACCAGAGATGAATTTTCGATTCGAATGATGAGTCTTCAACTAGAATAGCTATACTTTCAGTTATAAAATTAATTTTTAATCAAACAAGAACAATTTTTCAGCAAAATAGTTTAATTGTTTATCAAAGCGATGAATTTTCAACTAAAATAAAGAATCTTCAACCAAAAGATGAATTTTTAACAACATTGTTGAATTTTATACAAAGTAGAATTATTTTAAACCAAATGAGACGAATTTGTACCAAACAATGTTATATTTGATGATATTTCAATCAAGAAGCTCAAATTGCCAATCAAGAAAAAATTGTTAGATCTCAATCAAAATAATTAAATATTAAATCGTCTAGTTAAATTTTTAACAAAAAATGGCCCAGTTAACTTTTTAGGTAATAAGATATATTTTCTACCAAAAAATAAGAATTTTCAAAAAAATGGAGTGTTCAAATAAAACAAATTAATTTTTTAAAATAAAGTTACATTTTTAATGAAAAATTACGAAATTTTCTGTGAAAAGAGATAAATTTTCAAATCAAACTAACGAATTTTCAACAAAAGTAACTTTTAGACAAAATAGATAAAATAATGGATTTTCAGCTAAAAAAGATAAATTAAAAATAAAAAATGGGTTAGTTAAATTTTCAAATATAAAATTTTTTTGTACCAAAAAATAAAACGAATTTCAAGCAAAAATAGTTGCATTTTTTACCAAAGACATGAATTTTCAACTAAAATGATAAATCTGAAAAAAATTGAATTTTTAACAAAGGCATTAATTTTTATACTCGAAAAGACGAATTTTCGAAAAATTACATGAATGTTCAATCAGAAAACGAAATTTATTTTTAACAATTCTACAATTTTTACCCAAATAGTTGAATTTTATCCAAAAAGATGATTTTTTTACCAAGAATCATTTTCTACCAAAAAAGACAAATTTTTTAAGTAGAATGGTGATTTTTCAAACGAAAAAGATGACTTTTAAAAAGATGGTTGAATTTCTCATTAAAAGAAAACATTAAATTTCTTCTGAAAAGAAGAAATTTCAATTAAAAATTAAAATTTTCAACCAAGAAAGACATTTTTATATAGAAAGATTTTTCTGGCTAAGAAAAATAAATTCCAACCAAAATGTTGTATTTTTTACCAAAAAAGACAAATTTTCGAAAAATGGTTGAAGTCTCGATTTGAACAGATTAATTTTCAACTAAACCGTTAAAAAACAAAAAAATTCGAATCTGAATGGTACTTAAATCTACTTATTTGATTTACTACTTTCAAGAATTTTTCATACGTTTTTGAATGACGAAATTTCTGTCAAAAGACATAATTATTAATTAATTGAATCCTTAATTTAAACAGATTAATTTCCAGTAGCTTCTTTGACAAAAAATGACGAAATTTCAATCAAAAGAGGTGAATTTTCAAACAAAAAAGGAAGAATTTTTAAGATAAGGTTTTTTATAAGCTTGTTAAAAAACAAAAAATTTTGAATCTGAATGGTACTCAAATCTACTTATTTAATTTTGACTACTTTAAAAATGTACTAAATTGCTGTAATTTAATAAAGAGATAATGATAAAAAATTAATTTTCAAAAAGTAAAATTTTTTATTTACTTTAAAGACAAGAAGAGTCGACATCAGCAACTGTCTTAAAAATTTAACTTCTTTTATAAGGCTTTAGGCCAAGAAAGATTTTTTCATCAAAAATTTACAACAACAAAAATTACAATTTTCAACCAGAAAGTTATTTAAATGAAAAATAAGGAAGTTAAAACAATATGGAATATGTATCAAAGAAACAATACTCTGCTCGAAAATAAAAATCATAAAAAACTGTGTCATATATCAGACAAATATCCATGCAAAATTACATTTTAACCATTTTTTTTTCATATTACAAGTACATTTCTGGAATTATTTAATGGTTTCTTTGTTGCTATTTGCTATAATAACTCTTGAGATTTGCACCCAAATTTTTCTTAATTCAATAATTTGGTTGAACACATTTGATTAATATGATAAAACATTTTGATTAAATGAATACAATTTTTGATAACTTGACCAAATTCATTTGCTTCAATCAATCAAATTTAGTTAAAACAAAGTAGTGAAATTGAACCAACAACGACGAATT
This sequence comes from Andricus grossulariae, assembly GCA_011634705.1. Taxonomy (NCBI): domain Eukaryota; kingdom Metazoa; phylum Arthropoda; class Insecta; order Hymenoptera; family Cynipidae; genus Andricus; species Andricus grossulariae. The sequence goes on along the minus strand of JAABKJ010007545.1, from coordinate 82,033,561 downwards.
TTCAACAAAATATTTGAATCCTCAATCAAAACATATTTATTTTTAACTAAATGCTGGAAATTATAACCAGCATGTCAATATGTCATACCAATATGTCATTATTATATATATTTCAGGGTTATCTAATGGACCAGGATTCTAATATGGATATTAAATTTAAAAATCTTGGATTATAGATTTTATTATCTCATTTTATAAAGTTTTATAACCCAAGATATTATCCTGTAATATATATTTCTCAATATCTATAGATTGTAGTTCTAATAATATGGATCGCTGTCCCATAGTTAGTAGTCCAAGATTATATTTTGTTTTCTTGGTTGTAGACAATATTTCATTGATCCAACGATAAATTTTCAATTGGATCTACCAAATAATGTAAAAGAGCATTTTACTAAAAACAAAAAGATTTGGTTGACTCAACGAAAATATTTGTTTGAAAGCATCTTCAATGCGACAAACGCATGTGCATCTTGGTGATCCTTATGAAAATGAGTTATCCAGAAACCGAATCAATTGGGATCAAGTGATTATGTGGACTACCTAAGATTGCATGATTTTACAATATCATATTCTAATAACTAATCTTTAACATTACACCATAATTGTCAAGGCATAAATTCCTCCTTCCCCCACAAAAAAAGTTGTTACGTAATTTATAGATGGCCCCTGAAGAACGAAAGTGATTGACGATAGGAATAAAGAGCGTCTTTAAGAAGCATTAAGCTAGCGACAATCATGAAAGTGATGATGATGATCAGCCATCAGGTAGGAACTAGGAAGTGCCCTACCTGTGTTTGTTCATTAATTCATTATGTAACTGTTTATTTTGAAATTAAGTACCCCGCAGCAACGCTGCATAACGAAACGAAACGCGTGTCCGGCGCGTGTCACCTGTCTGTCACGGCTACGTGAGTATATATATGCCTATGGTGGTCTTACCGCCACTTTGGAAAGCCAAGCACCCACCACGGAGACATGGCCGACTGCCCCCCAAGACCTGCTGCTGGTGTCCAAACTTGTGCAATGTGCACCCTTGATAGACCCCAACACTAACTCATTGACGCCAAGGAGGTACCTGTATGATTGTATAACATATATGTATTTTCTTATGATAGCGGGATGAGGAGACACGCACGGTTAACCCGGCCAAAGTTAAGGTGTTCGCTATTTTCAACCCTGTCTTGGGGGTTGCAGGTGCAGGAGGTCCTTCCTTCCTTCCTTGGCGTGCAGGAATCATGGTTGTGTGATTCTAGACCAGGGCAGGTTCTACATATGAAGCAAAGGTACACCCTGGTTGGCACGCGCTTACGATTCGTATAGCTTATAGCAGGATGACATATGCCAAGGATGTATGCATCGATGCGCACTGCACAACTTGCTACCAATGCTACCCCGCAGGTACGTCTTGGTGGTCGCAGGTGCACATACACCTTAGGCTTAGGGTGCAATCCTCTATGGACGACCAAACAGTCCGGAAGCGTCTACGATTTTACTGAGGTGAATTGCACTACTATAGGACCCTATTGTAGCTGTAAAACCATAAGCCACCATATTGCATCACTGTAAAAAAAGTATTTCAGGGCTTATTTCAGGCATTGAAATAAGATTCAGAAAAATGTTTAGTGTGTTACTTTAATGAGAACGCTGGTGAAAACCCAGGTTCATTTGTTTTACATGATAAATAATAGCATTATCCTATTTAAAAGAGGACAGAGAAAAGATAATACCGTGAAAGAAGATATCTAATGTCCAAATGAAAAGGTTCCATCTCGGAGAAAGGACAAAGTTTAGTGTGGTACTTGAATGGAAACACTAGTGGAAACCCAGATTCATTTGTTTTACATGGTAAATAATAGCATTATCCTATTTAAAAGAGGACAGACAAAAGATGATACCGTGAGAGAAGAGATCTAGTGTCCAAATGGAAAGGTTCCATCTCGGAGAAACCAAATGAAAAGATGCTAACTCGTGGAGACTAAATGAAAAGGTGCTAACTCGCGTGGCAAACTATCAAAGCTTCAAAATCCCATATAAATTGTATTGGAAACATCAGCGTTCTCAAATCTTATGCACCTATTAATTTGGTCTCGACGAGTTAGCACCTTTTCATTTGGTTTTTTCGAGATGGAACCTTTTCAAATGGCTTCTCCGAGATGGAACCTTTTCATTTGGATACGTCATTCTCTAGTCTTTATATTGATGGTTATCGAGATATAATGGGTAGTTGGTACACTTTGGTATACAAACCATTTCTCATTGAAGTGACATTGCGTCAAAATCACACTAAATCAAGGTTAGAACTAAAGTTTTTCTAAGTCAGGTACAAATGATTATTTTCGGATTTAAGTAGGAGATGATGCGATATTGGAAAATGATTTTTCTTTAGAACCAACAATTACTATTGAACTAAATATAATTTTTATGATAAGGATTCCTTACTAACCAAATTATAGGCATACCGAGAAACTGTATAGGAATAATCTGGATTACATAAAATTATGGTGGATTTCTCCACCTAATTTTCAACCAAAAAGGATTATTTTGAAACGAAATTGTTGAATTTTCAATAATATAAATGAATCTTCAAGCAAATAGTTAAATTTTTAACCAAAAAGAGTAATTTTCGACGGGAAAAGGCGAATTTTCAACGAAGTTGTTGAAAGTACCACTGAAGAAGATACATTTTCAACCAAATAGTTGAAATGTCAAATGGAATGATAAATATTTAACTGTATTTGGTTAAATTTTCAATTAAAAAAAAACATCTCCAACAAAAAAGAACGATTTTTCAATGAAATGGTTAAATTTTCAAACAAAGAGATAAATTTGTAACTTAGATGATGCATTTCCAACCAAAAATTGAATTTTTAACAAAGCAGTTCATCCAAGTAGTTGAATTTTTAACCAAAAATAATAAATTTTCAACCAAAAATGGAATAGCTACATTTTCAGTTTAAAATATCAATTTTCCCCCCAAAAAAGGAATCGAATTTTCAAAAAAATAGTTATATTTTGAATTGAACAAGTATAGTTTCAACCAAAAAGCAATTTTGAACAAAATGGATGAATGTTCAAATAAAGAGTTTAATTTTCAACTTGAATGATGCATTTTTAACCAAAAAATGAATTTCTAATAAAGAAGTTCAACTTTCAACCGAATAGTTGAATATTCAACCAAAAAAATTAATTTTCTACTGAAAAAGGAAAATCTTCAACCAAATTAATTAGTTTTGAACCAAATATTTGAATTTTAAACTAAAAGACATAAATTTTCACATTTTCTGTTTAAAAAATTATTTTTTCCCTAGAAAATAAACAAACTAATTTTCAACAAAATAGTTGAATCCTTAACCAAAGAAATTAATTTTTGACCTAAATGATGGATCTTCAACCAAAAAATTACATTTTAACAAAACGGTTTGACTTTCAACCATGTAGTTTAATTTTCAACCATGAAAATAAATTTTCTACCAAAAAGACAAATTTCTAGCCTAATACTTAAATTTCAAACTAAAGAGATAAATTTACAATACAAAATTGAATAGTTTAATTTTTAGTCAAAAAATTCATTTTCAACCAAAAAAGAACAAATTTTATAACAAAATAGATCAATTTTCAACAAAAGAGATGAATTTTCAACTGGAATAGTTGAATTTTCGGTAAGAAAATGAATTTATACCCAAAAAACAAACAATTTTTAATGAAATAGTCAAATTTTTAACTAAGGATATGAATTTTTAACTAAAAATGATGAATCCTAATCCAAAAAAAGGATTTTTTAGAAACAAAATTGTGGAATTTTCGACCAAGAAATTCATTTTCAACCAAAAGAGATACATTCTCAACGAAAAATGTTGAAGTAGATATTTCAACCAAAAAACATTAATTTTAAATCAAAAACAGTTAAATTGAACTAAAAAAAGACGAATTTTTCAGAAAATATTTGAAATCTTAACCAAAAAGACGAATTTGTAACAAAATAAATTAATTTTCAACTAAATAGATGAATTCTCAACTAAAGAGATACATTTTTTACAAAATATAGAATAGTTACATTTTCAATTGAGAAAATTAATTAAAGAAACGAAGTTTCGAAATAATATTTACATTTTTAACTAAAAAGATGATTTTTTAACTTTAAAAATACATCTTCGAACAAAGAAATAAATTGTTGACCACGTAGTTCAACTTTCAACCAAAGAGTTTAATTTTCAACCAAAAAAAATACAAATTCAGCCAAGAAAATTAATTTTTATCCATAAAAAAAGGATTTTTAATAGAAAATATTATTTTTTAACAGAAGCCGTTAATTGACAACAAAATAGTTAAATTTTAAACTAAAAAAGATCCAATTCACACTAAAAATCGAAGCGTTTAATTTTCAGTTCAAAAAATTAATTTTCAAACAAAAATCAAATTTTGAACAAAGTATTTAACTTTCCTCTCAAGTTTCAAATAAAAATAAAAATTTTCAAACAAGAAGATCAATTTTCAACCAAAAATACGATATTTTGACAAAACACATAAATTTTTAACCAAATAGTTAAATTTTCAACTAAAAAAGACAAATTTCTAACTGGAAAGTGAATATTTCAATTTTCTGTCGAAAAAATTAGTTTTCAACTAATAAAAAAAAAAGAATTTTCTAACAATGTAGTTAAATTTTCTACAAAGTGGATAAATATTAAACCAAATAGTTACATTTTCAACTAAGTTGATTAATTTCCTACCAAAACAGACAAATTTTCAATAACAAGCATGAATTTTCAACTGAAGAAAATTAATACATTTGCAACCAAAAATGAAATAGTTAATTTTTCAATTGAGAAAATAATTTTAAAATAACAATTTTTGAAAAAATAATTGTAAACTATTTACATTATCTATGTAAATTACTTCGAATTAACTTGGATTACTCTGGATTACCCTTGGTTGGAACTAGATTACTCCAGATTACAAGTGGATTATGCTGGATTAGAACTAGATTACTCCCGATTATAAATAAATCACTCCGAATTGCAAATGCATTACTCTGGATTAGAAGTGGATTACACAACTCTCAACTCACAACTCACAACACATAACTTGCAACTCCCAAGTCACAACTCACAACTCCCAAATCACAACTTCTAAATTACAACTCACAACTCACAACTCTCAACTCATAACTCGTAACTCCCAAAACACAACTCGCAACTCGAAATTTGCAATCCCCAAATTACAACTCGCGACTCCTAATTCACAACTCATAACCCAGAACTCTCAACTCACAACTCGCAACTCCCAAATCACAACTTACAACTCGAAATTTGCAATCTCCAAATTACAACTCACAACTCACAACTTTCAACTCACAACTCTCAACTCATCACTCATAACTCGCAACTCCCAAATCACAACTCGAAATTTGCAATCCCCAAATTACAACTCACAACTCACAGCTCAAAACTCAGAACTCTCAAATCCTAACTCGTAACTCCCAAGTCACAACTTACAACTCGAAATTTGCAATCCCCAAATTACAACTCACAACTCGCAACTTCTAATTCACAACTCATAACCCAGAACTCTCAACTCACAACTCCCAAATCACAACCTGCAATTCGCAACTCCCAAATTACAACTCACAACTCGTAACTCCCAAATCGCAACGGGCAGGGAAGTAGGGGTATTGAAGTGAAATGTAGAGAGGGAAGTGGAAGAATTGATAGGAGGAAAGTAGGGAAAATGAAAGTAGGTAAGTAGGATAAATGAGAGGAGGAGAAGTAAGTGAAGTAAGGGAAAATAAAGAGAAGGAAATATTGGACGTGAGGGTAAATGAGGGTAGAAAAAGTAGGAGAAGTGATGGAAAATGAGAGGAGGATGAGTGCGAAAAACGAGAGGAGCGGAAGCAGGAGAAGTAAAGAGTACTGTGGGGTAAAGTGAGAAGAAAGGAAAGTAGTTGAGAAAGAAGTGTTGTAAGGGAGCGGAAGTGAAGGTTAAAGTTTCGGGAGGAGGTAAGTATAATAAATGGGAGGAGAGGAAGTAACTGAAGTAAGAGAAAATAAAGAGAGGAAAATAGGGGAAGTGAGGGTAAATGAGGGTAAAAAAAGTAGGAGAAGTGGTGGAAAATGGAAGGAGGGTGAGTGCGAGAAGTGACAGGAGAGGAAGTAGTGGAAGTAAAGAGTACTGTGGGGGAAAGTGAGAAGAAAGGAAAGTACTTGAGAAAGAAGTTGTGGAAGGGAGGGGAAGCGAAGGTTAAAGTTTCGGGAGCCGGTAAGTATGATAAATGAGAGGAGACGAAGTAAGTAAAGTAAGAGGAAATAAAGAGAGAGAAATAGGGGTGCGTGAGAGTAAGTGAGGGTAGAAGAAGTAGGAAAAGTGGTAAAAAATGAGAAGAAGATGAGTGGGAGAAGCGAGAGGAGTGGAAGCAGGAAAATTGAGGAGTACTGTGGGAGGAAGTAAGAAGAAAGGAAAGTAGTTGAGAAATAAATTTTGGAAGGGAGGGGAAGTGAAGGTCAAAGTATGGGGATGGAGGTAAGTGTCATAAATGAGAGGAGGGGGAGTAACTGAAGTAAGGAGGGATAGTGCTAGAAGCGAGAGGAGCGGAAGTAGGTGAAGTGAGAAGAAGGGAAAGTAGTTGAGAAAGAAGTTTCGGCAGGGAGGGGAAGTGAAGGTTAAAGTATGGGGATCGAGGTAAGTGTCATAAATGAGAGGAGGGGGAGTGATTGAAGTAAGGAGGGAGAGTGCTAGAAGCGAGAGGAGTGGAAGTAGGGGAAGTGAGAAGGAGAAAGGAAAGTTTTGGGGAGGAGAGGAGGGGAGAGGAGAGGAGAGGAGAGGAAAGGAGAGGAGAGAAGAGGAGAGGAGAGGAGCTTCTAATAAAGATTACGTCACCTCATTCTTTACATTTTATAGAACTTTGTAACACATTTCGGAGAATAGTTCAATGAAATGTAAAACCAAGAAGATTTTAACTTTTATTAAACTACCCGTCGTATCCTCTACTATAGGCCTAGTTCTGTGAAATTTAATGAAATTTTTTTCCGTGTACATATAGAAAATCATATTTTATCACGGTCAATATTTTTGAGTGCGCGCGCAGTTTGCACAAAATATAAGAAAATAGTATGTCCATAAGCTTCATTGAATGAATAATATTGTAGGAATGGAAGATCGAGGAGGGTTTTTTTTCTATTTAAATTCTCAGGATGATTTTCAGTAGTATGTAAATCACTAGCTTTTTGATTAAAAATATATAACGAGTGTCTGCAAAGAAATAGTGGGGACATTATTTGAAAAATTCAAAACTTTATTACTAAATTTTAAGTGATCATACTTTATGTTTGATTTTAAATCAAGGTCGGTTGTTTTTCGAACACTGAAATTATATCCTGACCATTTAGAATATGACAGTTCGTAAATTAAACATTTCGCAAAAAATATATTATCTCATTATTCTTACAACGAAGTATTGCGAAATATCACAAGAAAGTAAAAGTTAATCTATATTGCTAATGATTATTTTTCTATTGTGCTAAGCTATCTTTCAAGCTTCTGTTTGACGTGTTGTTGCTTGGTTTTGCCTTTTTTGCAGTAAAACCTCCTAATTTATATTACAGTAAACTCCCGTATATTTTAAGGATCGCTTATTTCAAAGTTTACTTAATTTCAACCCCCTACACGCACTTATTTCAAATTGTGCAGTTTCGTAATCTCCCACCACGGCCCCTGTACACTCTATTTAGCGTCAGTGGATGACCCATATAAAAAAAAGAGGCCCGAAGAGCGCCCTCGTTGGTTTAATTGAGTATTTTTTCACGACGTCATTGGTACTCTCGCCTCAAATTTCGTATAGTTGATTGTTCTTCGCGAAACACTAAAAACACTTGGAAAATATTACTATCGAGACCTTTATAACGTACCTTTACGTTTCGGAGATTTCCTCCAAAAAGTTGTATGCAGTTGCAGTACCATGTACTAACCTTCCTAACGGCTGACATTTCCACCTATCGACGTCATGCCACAAAACTCACTATTCCGCGAAACATTTTCTTCGTTTTTTGATTCTATAATATTGATTTTTAGTTGGCAAATGGTCGTATGCCAAGAAAAATACTAACGCCATCAAAGACTGACGGACCGCAACTTTTTTCACTCGCCTGAACCGTTTCCATAATATTGCGCAATATATGTACTCGACAGAGTACTGGGGCACTCGACCCTTCCGAGGCAAGACTCGCAACCGTCTCTCGCCCTACGCGCTGAGAAACTGCATGGGCCAGCCGTTCTAGGAATGTCGAGTGTATTTATTTGTATTATTATTGATAGTATTTATAATTGATTTCAAATCACCCGCGCTTTTCGACTGAAAAAGTAGCGACTGGCGGCGCATCGATACAAGAACGGGGCAGCCAATGAGCGCCGTCGATAACAATAAACTGCCCACTCGCGTTAAGGGTGGGGGCCCCTCCAGTTTTAAAATAATTGGTCGGGTACGTTTTAAGGACCTTAAAATAAACGGAAGTTTACTGTAATTTCGTGGGTGTTGCGAGAAAGAGGGATGGAAATTACCTTATGCGTCAACTTTCGGGCCCTTTCCAATGTTGGGTTAAGCGATGTGTTTAGAACTTTTTTTCTTGAATCAAGACAAGGAGTCCATTGTAATCTTAAGTTTGGTAGATGACGTTTCGAAGTTGTTTCAACGTTTCTGAATTCACGGAAAGCCTAATCGAAGTTGACTTATTTCCAGCTGCACCTTTTCAGAGATTTAATTTTTCGTGCCAAGGAGGGCAAATAATAATGTTTTTTTTTTTTCAAAACATCTTTAAATAAAGATTATTTCTACATACAAATGTAGTATTTTAATTTGAAATGAAAATGAGAAGAACTCCGTAATCGGCAGTAGATATGTAATTCAGGAGGATAATAATTGTACTTACCTATGTCGGCTAAAACTTTTCTCGTTGTCGTCACTTCCAAAACTTCCACATCGTTCGTGTCCTCTTCTTTTTCTTCTGCTTCCGACGAATCTGAACTCTGCCAAGTATTGTGACCACCCATTCCAATAAATTTAGTCTGTAGAAAATTAAAGTATTAAGTTAATATTGATATAGACATTGTTTCTAAAATGTGTCATATGTACTGAAAATAGTATGCATAACTTAAAAAAAAATTAATTGAATAAAAGTAAAAATATAAAATAGAATTATCATTTTCATCAAACCTTGTCTTCGAACAAATCCGCCGATCCCATTCCTGTGTTTAAAACTAAAGAGTTGTATTCCATTTCATCTGATTCCATCTCCATTTCTTCTTTTTCCTCATTTTGTTCAATCTCCTCATCTGAATCTATAATACAAAAAATCGAGTAGAAGGTTTAAAAATCACAGATTTTCAAAACTGGATGCCGCTTGAATTTAAAGTTTATCAGATTGTTATGCTTTCAAGATATTGAATTGGGTTTCACTGCAATGTCAATGATTAGAAGAAAAAATTGTTTTTCATCAAACCTGGAATTTCGGGTTTTAGTCCTGTATGCCAATCGGATAATTTAATACTGATTTTTTCGCCCATCAATGTAGTAATTTTATCATCCGTTATGCAATCTTTGAACCTAAGAGCGCCACTATTTTCCAATTTTGTATATCTGAAGAAAAAAATAATTAAATAATTTTTTTACTAATACTATTTTTGTATTTTTAGTAAACATAACAGCATTTCTAACACTTGCAAGAAAAGTGCGATTTTGCATGCCTGAAGAGCGGGTGCAAAATAGCCGATTTCAGAACAATGAAAGAAACAAGTCAGCGCATGTGCTGTTCGCGATTCGACGTTTTCGCTCCTTGAGAAGAAAAAACAAACAAATTTCTTTCCAAGGAAGCGAAAACATCGAATAGCGAACTGCGCATGCAGTATGGTTTGTTTCTTTCATTGTTCTGAAAGCGGCTCTTTTGCGCCAGCTCTTCAGGTATACGAAATCGCTCTTTTCTTAATACAGGCGTTACAAAAAATATCGTGTGCGTCATGGCAGAGAGGCGATTTAATTCGTGTGATGCAAATATCAGACTTTTCGAAATCGCTATATTCTCTCCCTTGTTGCTATATAGTTATACTATTTACCTAGCTTCTACGTCCCTCTGCACAGTCTCTTTTATCATAGTTGTCAGTTGACCTGCATAATAAGCAGCATAATTCGAAACTGTAGGAATGACATCGACAGCTAATGTAGTCTCGGTTAAATAATCAAAATGCAGACTGCAAACTTCTCTATACGAATTTATTCCCATTGTTAACTGGGCTACGCCTACTCTTTCCTCTAAATATGTCGGATCGATCACTGCATGGCAACTAAAGACGTTATTAAATGTATAAAATTAATATTTTCAAGAATTAGAAAATGATTGAGTTTATTAATTTAGTTAGATCAACATTTTTGTTTCATAAAATTAAATTTTGGATTTAATGGCATGAATACTCACTTTTCAAATATAATGAAGGAGACACAAACTGGATAATGATAAAGAGTCAAGGGCAGTGGGTCTCTTTCGGAAAAAGAGTGGACCGTAACTTCTTCGCCATCACAAGTCACGTCTGGTCGATGAAAATGAGAAAGGGCTGTAATTGCTGCGATGGAAGCACAGTCAGTCAAGTTCCCATCGTGATTTATGATACTTACATCCACTCTTAAATTCCAAACCTGTAGAAAAATAAAGCTCTGATTTACCAACTGAACATTTAAGACCGTTCTACCGGCTTATATATCATTCAAGATCAACGTTTATATCCCATCGTTTCGATTCTTTATCGGCATGTGAACTCAAATTTATTTATTTTAACAAGATCCTAAATTTGATATGTCCTATACTCTTCTAACTTTTTTGGAGAATGAGAAAATATCTACATCAGCTTCGATTTAAACCAGAAACTCCCGTATTTCATTCAGCCACTAAGGTTGCAATAAAAATTCCTGCAATTTCCTTGTATTATTTTTATTTTTTCCCCCATATCCTTGTTCAAAAAATTTCAATTACAGTTCTGAATGCCAATAATTTTAAATGAAAAGCATTTTATAATTCAAATAACGCTAATTTCAAGACTTTCAACATTGCATAAATTTGCAGTAGAAACTTTTTGTAATTAACAATCTTTAATTTAAAGTCTTGACGATTACAGTAAACAATTGGAAATAGAAAAAGTTAAAAAATCTAATAATACATTTAATAGAAACTTCATACAATAATATAACTTAAAATAAGTGTCATTCACTGTTATCAACAAAATGTGTCATAGAACCGTGTTATCCTGTATAATTGGGCCAAATGAACTATTAAAGTGAATAAATGGTAAATAAAACCAAAATAAATTACAAGACATTTTTATATCACTGTAGAGTTGAAAATGGAACCATTTTGAATTCTCTGTGCGAAAATACTACCAAATTATACAATTATTTTCATTTCAAATAGAAACGCTTAATAGCTAAACAATTTTAAATTGAAACTTTCCCAAACGAATAGTTTATACACTTTTAAATCTTTCAAAATTGTAAAGTTTTACATTGAAAGCCTACTTGATCGACAGTTTTCAATTTTATTCGTTCAATATTGAATAATTTAAGATTTAAATTGATTGAAACTAAAAAAATGTAATTTGATAAATTTTTCAAAATTGTAGAACTTCAAAATACATAAATGTTTTAATCGTCAATACATTTTGAATTGAAAAGTGTATGATTTCAAATTACGTAGTTTAAAATAGTTGAAACTTGTTAGAAAATAAAACTGAAAGCCTTTATACCTACTAGTTAGGCAATGTTCTCTTTGGAGCGTTTAAAATAGGATATAATTTTTAAATAATTCAAATTAAAATATTAAAAATGGCCATGAGTAATGTTGAATGTCATGTGCTTGGAATTGTACAATGTCACATTTGACACATCTAAAATTATACAATTTAAAATGCAAGGCTTTCAAAACTTGAAAATTAAATATTTCAAACGGCTTTTATCAGAATTGAACAATCTTAAATTTAAGGCGATTAAAATTTGACGAATTAAAAATAAAGATTTAAATAAAAAGTCACAAAAATGAAACAATTTTTATTTTCAGGCAAAATATTTCAATACTCAACTTAATATTTAACAGATTCAAAATGAAACTTTAAAAATTGTGTACGCTCAAAATCGAAACAAATAAGAGTAACAAATTTTAAAGTAAACACTTTTTAATTGAATACTCTTACATATTCGAAATTGATCTATTTCCGTATTTAATAGCTTCAAATTGAAATTTAGAAAATAAGTATATATTCCTACTTATAAAATGAAAAATAAATATTTTAAATTCAGGCCTTAAAAATACAAACCACTTTAATGCCAGAATTTCAAAACTGAACTTTTTTAAAATTTGAAGATTTATCAAATTAAAAATTGCACAGTCAACGCCGTTCAAATTCAAAAATTTGAATTTGATGGGCTTAAAATTGTGTAATGATACATGATGTTCCAGCTGGAATTTAATCTGAAGTCTAGTATTGCAAATAACAAGAAGTCTCTCATATCAATTTCAAATGTCGTTATGTGTATCAACAATTCCTTACAGTACATACATCTAAGGAAAGTGTGAGAAGATTTATCGCATCCTCGTTGGCGCAAACAAATAGCGTTCCCGCCCATGAAATACGGTAATTCGTGGTTCAAATCTAGGGTAAAGTAGATTTTTTCCAAATCACAACCAAAAATAGAATAGGACAAAAAAATGAGGATTTTTTAAACATATTACTCAACATGTTCAATAAAATTTAACCTCAATTCTATCTAAATTGTTTTTTTTCTCTATCTATTATTAATGTATATTGGCCTTACATATTATGTGAATTCAACATTAAAGAAGTCTAAATACTACGTTGCCAGCATTTGGAACGAAACTTTCATATATTTACTGATATATTAACTACTGTTTTATTACAAGTTTTACCCAAATTTAGAGTCGGTAATAGCAAAATTCGTAAACTGCTTTACTATTATTAAGCTTACTTAGTCGATACTTAAAGTAATTGGATTTTTCACCGACTTTTTAATTAAATAAGAAATAAATTTAAAATCTTATTAAGAAGTTAAATTTTTCAAGAAAATATTAAAATCATACCTTTTTGTCCGCCACGATGCAAAGCGATTCCAAGTCAATGCACTTGGAATCTTTAATACATTTTTCTATTTGCCTATTAATCAAGGCTGTAGTTTCTGATTGCTTCGAACTTTCAGATTGCAGTGCAACAAGTGGACTCAAATTAATATTTATGTGTAACATTCCTTCATTTGGTCGTGAGCCCAAAGGTGGTTGAATTTCGCAAGAAACTTGAGCAAGGGCCCTAAAAAGAAATTGGTTTGAATTAAAATATAATACATAGCCTAATTTTGATTAAAAAATATATATAAAAAAACCTCCAACAATTAGTTAAATTTTGTTTTAGGGTTTCGTAGCACCGGACAGAAATCCTCATACGTTTGGTCGAGGGTCTGTCTGTCTATCATACTTTTAAGAGAAGATTAGGTTATTCATGATGAAGTTATTTACGACTAAGTTAGTCATTGATAATACGTTTAAATAGTCTACGAAACCCTTTCATATGGGCGCCGCATGCAACCTAATTTGACTAGTTTTCTTTTAATAATAATCGAGATTTTTAAATATTAAATAATGAATACTCCTATACGCACTTTGTTCGACCGAGACTCACGATACAGCAACCCCAATTCGAACCGAAATAAATTTTAACGGGGCGAGACTCCAGAAAATTTCTTCCATCTAAGCGCTGCAAATATAAATAATTCAAATAGACATCAATTTCATATAAAACTTGCTATTATCCTAATTAAAAAAAATTATAGCGCTGACAGCTTTACATCGTGACTTGTGAAGCTCTTCGCCTGGAGTGATTGCTAGAGGGAATGATCAGCGACCTGGGTCGGAACAGTTGTCAACTAATTTATTTAGAATCAAATAAATGTAGAAAGAGAGGGGTAGAGAGAGAGAGAGTGCACAACTTGCATAATTCTGCATTATTACAAACTTACAGACTACACATTGAGGTTTTAAACAACAATATTCATCAAACTACAAGATACAAAATAATAATTTCATTTATGACAGTATATATATTTATCCCAGAGCCCTTCATTCCTTCCACAGATTTCTAGAATGATTTACACTATCCAATCTTATTGCATTATAAGAGTCCCTTGTTTCATTAAGCATTCTAGTGACGCCATTTCTCAAAGTCTTATAATCAGCATGTACTTTTAGATTTCCTACTCTCTTCCAAGTCTTGTACACGCGGTTTCGTTACTTTATCATACTCCTGATTTCGTCACTTTATCATACTCCTGATTTCGTCCTTTATCCAGGGACAAAAACTTTTTAGTGATGAGATAAACAAGCATAAAGGTGCAAATTCATCCAAAGCTTCATCTAGGGCATTACTTATGAAAATTTGTTTCTCATTTACAGAGAGATAACCCTCAAATGCAATCCACTCCACAGACTGCAATTTATTAAGAAAGGCACCATCATCCATATTACGAATATCACGATATGTTTTTCTAACTTGAGAAGTAATACTAAATTTCCAAGCATATTCTTTTGAAAAGAGCTCATGTCCTGCTACAAGTGGCACTATTGATTGAGGAGTTGAGAAAACTTTTCTCTCATCATCTACTACACATAGATCACTGCTGACTTCAAACCACGATATTTCGGTGAAAAAAAAATATAGGTATTTCTTAGAATACAGTGAGAAAGCTTATGAAATTCGACGTCTATTAGTACCCAACAAATATGTGTTTGACCTTCTTAAAATAATACAGCACGTGAGAAGTTTAAAAACAAAATTCAAGAAAACTTAAAAAATCTTAATGCGTACCCGAGATATGATTAAAAATGTTCAATCGTATCTGAACTCAATTACTCAAAATTGACATAATTACTGTTCAATTGAGCTCAGATACGATTCAATATTTTCAATCATATCTCGAGTACTAATGATGATTTTTGAAGTTTTCTTAGCTTAAATTAAAGATAAGATTTCAGGCTCGATATCGTATAATTTTGAGGTTTTTGAAAAAATTTCCCTAGGTCGTGGAATTTCATAAGCTTTCCAACTGTTTTTTTTTTAAATGCCCTATCTTTTTTTTCACCGGAATATCGCGGTCCGAAGTCAGTAGTGATTTTTAATAGCGCTCACAATAGTCGTGCGCACAATTTCCAAATATAGTGTAAAATAGTCGAATTTTCGGTTAAATAATTATCTTTCAAATAAAAAAACGTAATTCTCATTAAAAACTGAAAAAAAGTTTAGTCAATTATTATTAATTCGGAAAAATGTCTAGTAAGTTGAAGATATATTTAGGTGTTTTGAAAATATACCAAAATAATTTAATACTTGAAAAGATTTCGGAACATTGAAAACAAAACATAGATTTTTATAAAGATACTGAACACAAAGTTTAGAAGCTTTCTAAGCATTTTCAAAGGTTTTGAAAGAATTAATTTGTTTTTTAATTTCCACGAAAACTGAGAATGATTTTGTTGTGAAGAATAAATTTTAAAAAATATCTAACAAAATTTGCAAAATAGACTTAGCGACCCCCACAACATATTAGTATAGTAGTCTAGTCCCATGTAGCCCATTTAACACTTACCCATATGAATCATCTATATATTTAAATAAAATGACCCTGAAATGACCTTAGAGATCGTCAGAAAAAAATAAAATCACACATATCTGGACGTAAAATTTTCCGCTCTTTCAGAATCTGCAGTCAGAAATTTGTTTTTAGAGAAATGAACGAAATTGACCTTGAAAAGTCCTTGAATTTGACTCGCTGAGTTCAAATGGACCCAGGATTCGGATTCAGCTACTCAAAAAACATAAATTATAGTAGTGATCTTCACATAAATGACTTTTCTGACCATTTGACCTTCGAATGCCCTTGACCCTGATGTGCTGGGGTCAAACGGACCACGGATTCATGCTCAGCGGGTCAAAATACATCGGAATATATGTGTCGCATCTGTAGAACAGAAAAGTGTTTTTTTTGTGTCCTGGTCCAATTATTGAGTTTGAGTTCTATAATTCATACTTGACAAGAATTTCACGTGAGTCAATTAGAATTCTATTTCAATTGGTAGATTTACATTGTAATTAACTACATTCACATTTAAATGAACAAGAATTAAATATAAATTAACAAGAATACAGTTTAAATTAATAGAATAATGCTACTGGAAGGATTTTGCATTGTTAGGATTCTATTTGAATTTCTAGATATCTATTTTGAATTGACTAGGATTTAAGTGCAGTTGACTAGAATTTCCACAATTTTATTCAGATTGCTGGATTTATATTAACATGGACTGGAATTAATTCTGAATTACAATTATTCGGCTTGAATAGTTAGAATTTTTCTCGACTGTAGTTATTTGGAAATAAAAATTTTGAAAAACACTGGTGTAAAACAATTAAATTAACAGTTTTATTGAAGATTTCATCAAATTATGCACTTTCACGACTCAAACTGAGTGCGTTGAAATTTAGTAGTGAATTACTTTTTGGCTCATAATAACGGTTTAGAATATTATTAATGTTAGTAAGACTTTTTATCTCGTTTATTAAGTGCTGTTAAAATGAACGTTCTGCTATTGTGAGAAGTTCATTATACATTTCTGGAGAAAATGTAGAATGAATGGTTGAAACATTGTTTCTCGCGTTTCATATTATTACTGAAAGTGGTCTCTTCCTGATATATCGGTAAAATTTTCCATCCCGCAAGGCGGCCCCCATCCGACTTATAAACGAGTTCAGCACCGCTTAAACTTTCGTGATCGGACCTGGTACCTTAAACCATTTAGTGTGTCATAAACAATTCGTGGAGGGAATTATAATTAAATATTTATATCCATTCCGGCGATATAGTTATCCAAAAGTCTTTTAATTCTTGAGATGCTGGTTCCATCCACCTTAAGACCTTCTTCCCAAATAGATTCCAATTTTTCCTTTGGAATGTCTTCAATTTTTTCGAGAATCAAAAGAATTTTTTCCTTTGAATGAGGCTGCAAAAAAACAATTAGTCAAAGATGTTTCATTGCATTTGGAATAGAAAATTAAAAAAAAATCTTGAAACCCACTCGAATGAATGAATCTTCCAAGACAGTTACAATTTTTACTTGAAAAAGGAAATTAAAAAAAAACTATAATTGAAAATTTTACCGTAGAATTTTAGTAAAAAAATATAATTTCTGTTTTGGGACAGGGAATTTCAATCAAGAATTATAGCTTTCACTTTGAGATACGGAATTTTAGAAAAGAATTATAATTTCGACTACGAACAGTTCATTTTTGACATGGAACAGAAAATTCATAATATGAATAACATAATGTAATTCTGACTTGGATCAGGGGATATCCGTGAAGAATTATAACTTGACTTTGAGAAAAATTGACCAGGAGAAAACCGGGAAATATACTATATAAATTATAAATTTAAACGACGAATTGCGCTTCGATGTAAAAGATTACTTGAACTATGATATCAGTTTTAACGCATTTAGTAATAATCATTTTTTTTTTGAAACTCACTCTAATGAAATGTGGATATCTAAGCAGAACAAACTTGACGCCCATAATGTCTGAGATACATTAATTAGCTTTTTCTTTGATAAGAAAAGATGAGG
The DNA here is from genome assembly GCA_011634705.1 of Andricus grossulariae. NCBI lineage: Eukaryota > Metazoa > Arthropoda > Insecta > Hymenoptera > Cynipidae > Andricus > Andricus grossulariae. The sequence goes on along the minus strand of JAABKJ010007545.1, from coordinate 82,015,850 downwards.
ATTGTTCTCACTCTCGTCTTGTCTTCGGCGGTTATCCTCAATTCTACTGGTGAATATAATAATATGATAAATTTATAATTTTATGCATTTTTGAAGACATACGCAAATCGGAATTTTTGCGATCTAATCTACATTCTAACGAAACGGCAATTTTCTTTTGAACTTAATTTAATTTTGTCTAAAATGAATACAAACTTATTCTGAATTTACTCTGGAGGAATCCATAATGTGTGTGGCAAAGAAAAATTAAATTCGAAGTCTCCATTTTAGTACGTAATTCATACCATATGTGCGCTTCAACATATAGTACATTCCGGCCTGGTCGTCCCTAAATCGCAGAAGATGATTTGTGCGCAGTAGGGCCATAAACCTGTAAAAGGAAAAAAAGAGAAATTCTATAGGAAAGAGTAATAGGGGAAGGGGTACGGAATCTGTAAAAGATAACACAAAAGGAAAATTTTTGTTCCCTCTTTTTTATCCGTGTTGTATAACTGTCTCTGATGAGCCGACTACATTGATTTTTGAAATAATACTTTTCTTATAATGAACTAAAAAGAGGTGTGTCGGGTTTCAATCATGTGCCAAACTACGAATCTTGCTGACGTTTCATGAACATTGCAGTACACCTTTTCTGGACTAACGTGAAACCCGATGAAGTGCACTCCGATGTTCTCAAAACGTTGGCAAATTGCGTAGTTTTTCACACGATTGAAGCCTAAATGTTTACCTGAAGGGGACCCTTTTCCTGCTGTTCCTCGCGGTGAACTTGCTCATTCTCGTAAAAGGTCTTCACCTGCCATACCTCATTCTGCGGGTTCTCTGGTCAGGCCTCCTCATCCAGCCGAAAATTCTCTTCATGCCAGATCCAGATCTCCTTCTGCCAGTCGTTCTTCTTTACGCCTAACTGGACTCACAATTGAAGAACTTAGATCTGTTTGTCTTATTCCGCACGCGAATCCGAATCGGCGATTCGAAATTCGGGTATATACTTTTCCTCGCGGTGTACCAATTCAAGTGAAAGAAATATATCAAATCCTTGGGCCCATGCCAATGGTAAAATCTTTGCAATAGTGTACGAAAATAATAGACTTCTCCGTGGAATATATATATTGAAATATGGTACGCACCATTGATTGTCAGCATGACTGCCCATGATTTCTGGTTCGCTGATGGCTCATTTGTTTAATATTATCTAGCCCCTACAATATTTGATTGGTGAAAGCGGATTGATTTGTATTTTCGAAATCCTGTCAATTGTAGTTTTTATCTCATTGCTTGATCATCGCTTACCAATGTCGTACTCATCTGTTTCTTAGAATTTATAACATTGAGATTTTTAATAATTGAAGTTTTTATACATTAATGTTAAAACTGCACAAAATGTCTTAAAACACGCTGAGTCCTGATGCTTCATCATTACCAGTTTTTCCGACTATAAGATTATATATCACGAGTCATGAACTGTCATACTAAATACACCAATTCATAGCCGATTTGCTTGATGTTGTGGTTCTAGAAAAACTTCGCCTGTTGATTTAGAGCGTGGTCAGTTCTTATTTGATCTCGAAACATTGAAAAGTGCAAAAAGTGATGTTGTTGAACCAATGCTCCAAACTCATGGCGATACTCTTCATGAAAACTTCCTTCAGGTTCAAAATTTGTGTCGATTTTCTGTCAACAAAAGTTGATGACCTTTCTGAGCAAATCACTTCAACTGATTTGAGGATTACTACTGTTTCGTCCTAGGATGGTTATTATAAGTACAAACACAGTGGATAGCAGTAGAACATGATTTATCTACAGAACAAAAGGTTCTGCGCTAAGGGAACAGTTTGAGGGACAAATGAATGTGTGAGGGATCCAAAATAGAAATAAGGAATAGACATTTATTCAAAGAGCAATATAGCAATAGGGAATTACTTACGATAAATTTAGGGGAGGAACGACTATGGGGATAGTGCAATTATACTCATTAGTAAAATAGAAGGGTGATAACAAATTGGTGAAAAAGAGTATGTTGAGTTGAGAAAGAGAAAGAGAGAAGTTGTAGATTTGGTAGGTGCAGGATTGGTTGGTTACCTTTTGATAAAACTGATGAGTAATCCAATATTGCACTGAGTGATGGTAATCCAGAAGACTCTCAGCAGGAAACTTACCAGATTCAAGAAAATTCTCCAATGTCACAAGTCATGAAAGAATGATTTAACATGACTTTAACATGCTACATTTTGTATAAAAGCATTTTTTTCAACATGTAAAAGTAATTGTTTAATATTTTCCCTGTTTTTCCATTTATTGTGAAAAATTACCCTATTTTCCCTTTTTTGAGTTCTTTTTCACTGGGATCCCTGTAATATCGAACAGTATTTTTATGACTGTCTGTGGTAAATATTTCACGTGGATTATATTAGTCAACTTTCTGTTTTCAGGAGAATCATGTGTATATTTTCGTGTAAATGAAGCATGAATTGAATGACTGAAGTTGTTTTTGTTCAAACCCACTCACTATCCTGTCGCGCTTACAGTTTACTGTTATCTAGACTATATGCGACTAGAAATAATCAAAATATCCAGATTTATACTGGTTGCTGCACCCAATGTTTCGAGTCAGGAAACAAAATATTTTATTTCGGATGTTTTCATGTGAAATGTGTTCGAGCTATTGCCTCACTTTTACGAATCAAACAACGGACTTCGTAATTTAATAGTGGTTAACTTTTAGGTTCGTGATAATGGTTCAGAATATCATTATTGTTAGTGAGACTTTTAAACACGTTTATTGAGCGCTTTCAAGGTGAATGTTCTGCTATTTTGAGAAGCTGATTATACACTTTTAGAGATAATGTAGAATGAATGCTCGAAATATTGTTTCTTGCGTTTTGTGTTGTTGATAAAAGTGCTTTCTTCCTGATATGTCGTTAACATTTTCAATATGGTAGGGCGGCGCTCATCCGACTTATAACCGAGTTCAGCATCGCTCAACTTGCGTGATCGAATGTGGTGCCTTAAGCAATCGAGTGGGCAAGTGGTCACATACCAGACGTAAACTTGTTCACTTTTGGGAAAAAAAGCAGAGGCTAGAATGAATATCTTCAGTAAATGTAATTTAATCAGAAATAAATAGTGTTAACTTGCAGAGGCTTTTATTCTTTGACTGATTTTCCATACAATATTTATTTCCATTTGTGTGATAAATTTATCTAGAAGACTTTTGAATGTTGAGATGCAAATATAAAGTGGTTTCATATATTTTATTACTCTAGTTTTCAATTGGAACAGGAAATTTGTTAAAAAATTGTGATATCCACTTGGACTAGCCGATTTTCCAAAAGAATTACAATTTAGTAAAGAATTATAATTTTCAGTTTAGGACAGGGAATTACAGTGAAAAATTAGATCTTTTGTCAGGGAATTTCCAAAGAGAATTATAATTCTGAGATAGAAATGGGAATTTTCGTAAAGAATTATAATTTTTACTCTTGGACCGTGAATTTTAGTAGAGAATGATAATTGTGACTCCGAACAGTTAATTTTTGGAAAGGAACTCGTTTGAAATGATTCAAATCTATTAAAAAATTTACCAGGAGAAAACCGGGAAATAAACCATATAAATTTTACAATTAAACGACGGATTGCGCTCACACGTGAAAGATTATATAAATTATAATATCAGTTTCAACGAATTTAGTAGGAACCATTTTTTCTCCTTGGAACTCACTTTAATGAAATGTAAATATCTGAGTGAAACAACCTTGACGCTTATATTCTCTGAGATAAAGACTATTAGATGTACCATATAATCTGATGAAGAATCAGAATATTCCTTCGTTACACTGTTAATGAAATTATCCATTCATACATTAATTAGCTTTTCCTTTCATTAGCAAAGATGAGGATTGTTTCTACTCTCGTCTTGTCTTTGGCAGTCGTCCTCAATTATATTGGTGAATATCATAATATGTCTATAATTGCATCTTAACTTTTGTAAGCTTCACGCAAGTCAGAATTTGTGCGATTCAATCTTCATTCCATCCCAATTGCTATATTCTTTAAAACTTGATTTGAGTTTGTCCATAATGAACAAAAATTTAATATGAATTTATTCAGGGGGATCCATAATGTGTCTGTCGAATGAAAATAAAATTCGAAAAGTCTTCCTTTCAATACGGAATTGGTACCATATGTGCGCGTGCACATATGTTACTGAAGATATTATTATTATTATTATTACAACTTAGAGGAAATATCTGCAGAAATTCGATTTGTTAGACTGAAAGAGAATTTCCACTTGAAGAAAATGCGTCATTTTTGCTTCATGAGTTTTTATAATGAGGTTGAAAAATTCAACAAATGTGGTTGTCCTTATGAAAGAGTTGGAACCTCCTTATCTGATATTTTCTTAATTGATTTAAAACAGTTCTACCTGTCCAACAAAAATAGAATTATTACATTTTCAGATAATAAAATTAATTTTTAACCGGCAAAGACAAATTTTCAACCAAAGATGTGAATTTTCAACTAAAATTAGGAATCTTGAATAAAAAAATCAAATTTTTGTCGAGGTTCGAAAAAGAAAATTAATTTAATACCTAAAAATTAATTTTCTGGAACAAAAAGAAAACCTACTTCATAAAATAGACATTAATTTTCAAGTAAAATTATGAATCTTCAACATAATAATTACTAAAATAATTAACATAATAATTATGAATCTTCCAACAAGAAAAAAATAACGAGCCAATACCAAAATGTGATTAAATAATAAATCTTCCAATCGTAAAAGGCAACATGCGAACAGAATGGTTGAATTATTTAACCAGATACTTAATTTTCTAACAAGGTAGTTCATTTTGTAACTAATATTACGAATCTTGGAAAAAATGCACTTTCAACTAAACAAGATAATTTTTCAACTGAATGGTTGAATTTCCAAACAAAAAATATAAAACTGAATTGTTAATTAATGAATATTTTTAATAAGAAAGAAAAAGATATTACTGAAAATGGCTGAATGTTCAGCGAAGTAGTAAACTTTTCAACGAAAACATGAAAGTTTTATACTGAAAATATTACTTTCTAACTAAAAATACAATAGCAGACATTTCAACCAAAAAAATTGAGTTTCAACTGAATTACTCAAGTTCCTTGTTAGGTTAATTAAATCAGTTCCCTTTTACGCGAGAAACTATGAGTAAAAGGGAAAAAGGAGAACTCTTTAAAAAAGGGAAATAGGGGAAAGAGTATAAAATCTGTGAAAGAGAATACACAAGGAAAACTTTTTGCTCCCTTTTCTTTTCGGTTTTGTACAACTGTCTCTGATGAGCCCATGGCATTTATTTTTGGAAACATACTTCTCTTGTATTAAGGCTTTTTGTGCAATTCTCTTGGATAAGTTGAATCTCCTTGAGTTTACGTTTTTCAAGCTTTTTTCTAAATTACATCCTCTGTTTCTTCTTGCAGAGTTAAGTTCGAATTTTGAATGTTTACCCAATGGAGACCCTATTCCTGGTGTTCCTCGTAACGGAACTTCTCATTTTCCTGAAAGGTCTTCTCCTGCCATAACTCATACTGCGGGTTCTCCGGTCGGGCCTCCTCCTCCTGCCGAATCTTCTCTTCGTGCCAGGTCTAGGTCTCCTTTGGCCAATCGTTCATCTGTCAACTTACCAGAATTATCGAATGAAGAACTTAGGTCTGTACGTCTGATTCCGCATACGAATCCGAACCAGCGATTCGAAATTCGTAGATACACTTTTCCTCGTAATGCACCAATTCAAGTGAGAGGAAGATATAACGTCCTTGGGCCCATGCCAACCGGAAGACAAACTGTATTATCAACGTCCAATAGTGAAGTATTTGCAATAGTGATCGCGGATAACAGAGAACTTCGTGGAATATATACATTGAAACATGGCATGCAACAACGGGCAAAAATAAACATGAACAGCGGCGAGGTTAAAGAGATGACCACACAAGAAATCCAGGACACTCCCTTAGGTGTCCGTCGGCCAATCTCGAGCAATTTTCAAATAATAAGATTGGACGACTCTCGTTCTCAGCAATAAATAAATTTTTTTTGTAATATAAAACTAAAATATTAGAGTGACCGAGAAACTTCATTCTCCTCAGAAACCAGCATTTTAATCTTGTAACGTTTTCAACATCGAATCTTTTTTAATCGACATAAAAAAATTCCAGGTTTGAGTTGATTTATTTATTTCGACCAAAAAATATGATTTTTTCAACAAAATCCTTGTAGATCAAAAAAAACTATGTAGATCAAAATCCGTCATTCCATTGACAAAAAGCAAATTATTTTAGTTTGTCCAAATCAAATATAAATTTAATCTGCATTTTTTCTGGGAGAATCCATAATGTGTGTACACTCCCTCTAACCGACAGTCTGACGGGTCTGTTGGGGAGTATAATTCCAAGAATTCGGCTCTTTCTGAGTACATACACTCTGCTCCGTCGCTTAACCAAGCTGCGTTGGAGCTCGCACTTTGGGTCATGCGCAGAGACTCGCAGTTGCTCGCAGACGCTTAAGTGGGAGACACAATGGAGTGTGCGTCAAAATACGTGTGGTGGAGAAGTGGCAAAAAGTGGAACTGACAAAGCTTACACTTAGCGGTATTGTGTAACAGCATGCGCTGTTTGTGAACTAGAATGCCAGGGCGCTAGAACCCTATTACTGAATACTTACTAGCTAGTACTTTTTAAAGCGGTAAAGATTTGAAAATAATTCAAATAAAATGGAATATTCAGTAAACCGATTTATTGAAATAAAACTCTATAATCGCTGTTGAAGCGTAATCCAAAGGAGTTTCTGCGTCGTTTCGTGACCGTCGACGAAACATGGCTACACTGGTACACATCAGAGACCAAGCAGCAGTCGAAACAGTATGTTTCTCCAAGGGAATCTGCTCCGAAGAAGGCAAAGACGGTCCCATCGGCTGGAAAGGTCATGACCACCGTTCTCTAGGATTCACAAGGTGTGATCTACATCGACTACCTGGAGAAGAAAAAAACTATCGCAGTGCTCTATCATGTTGAATTATTTGGCCGATTCGACGTTGACTCCTTTTTGTTTCCCAACTTAAAAAAATCGCTCGCCGGGCAGAAATTTCAGTCGAACGAGGAGGTTATCGCCACCATAGAGGCCTACTTTGCAGACCTACAGAAAACGTATTTTTCAAACGGGTTAAAGAAGTTGGAGCATAGCTGTGTCAAGTGTATCAAGCTAAAAAGTGATTTTGTTGAGAAATAAATCGCTACTTTTACAAAATTTTCCTTTCTCTTTTTTAGGCTAAGTACTCATCGGGCCGCCCTCGTAGTATACCTACGATGTAATTTTCAATTTGTGTTATTTCGTTTTTTCAGAGGAAACAATTATATTTTATTTTATTTTAACATTGCCTTTCTGGGAATATTCAAAATGTTAAGGTTTTTCCCTAATTTTGGAAACTAATGTATGTAAAACAAATTATTTAATTGAATTAATGATTGGGTGTTCATATGTGTTAATAAACTAAAATGATGAATAATTATGTTAACTTTATTTGTCCTTTTAATTAACGAGTATCTACCGTGGGTTTAAAGAATTATTGAAGTCGGAAAATCTCTTTTGTGAGACTTTTGGATATAAAAATTCAATTGAAAGTTCTTTAGGGTAAGAAATTATAACAAACATGTTGTTATTTCGCTGAAATTAATTTTGCTCATCTAAATACTTTTGTCTACGAGTTTTGTATTTTCATTTAATCTATACATTCAATTGTATCTAACTTTCTAATTCATTGTTCTCATGGCAAGGCAACGTGCAACATCTACTATTTCCTTTGAGCATATCACCAGAATGCTTGCACTTCCAAAACGACTATCCTTATGGTCGTTACAAATATTTCATGTTTATTTTTCAAGAATTAATTTGCGGATCATATTCCGGCTCAGGATATCTTAAGGTATTGATTGCTCAATTGTTGCACATATCAATTAGGCCTTAGCTACATTTCGTTTAAATTTCGTGAAATTCATGATTTTTTGACGTCAGAAAGAAGAACTATCGAATGCCTCCCTCTCATCATTTTTGCGACCAATTAGAGACAGCCTAGTATCCTCTCCATCGCTGTGTTAAAGATCGATGGTATCACAAATGTTTATCCCTCAGATTTAATCTTGAGATACTTTTGTACCATTACCAATAGAACATTCGAACTCGTCTCGATCTTATGTTCTAAAATCATTTTTACCTTGTCGTTCTCGTCATCATGAGTTTTCCTACTGCTGCGCTTTGAATTTTTGTAAGACTACCAAATATTAAGAGCTGAGTTAACTCATTCATCGGCACAATAAAGTGTTAATCCTTATTTGAGAGTAAGTGAACATAATTTTCCTGTTTTACATAAGCTCCGCTTTTTGAGCTGTACCGAATATTTGGTTGTCGCGATCAATCTACACAACGCTGTACATCCAATTGAAGGTAAGCCAGCACATGATCAAAATATCAATTTTAAATAAGAAGGTTAGATATCCGAATAGCTTGATTGGAAAAGATCAACAAGGATACCTTTTAATGATGACGTTTTGTGGGAACTGAGGCGCACAATCTATAAGTGCGAGTATGTTTGAGTGTGTTGCGAATGCGATCGTAAATTGTTCATTCCGCCGGAAAATATATTTGATGAGTTCACTCTAATAGTAATGGAATAGTCTCGATCTCATCTATCTGCATAATTTCAATGGCGTAAGTGTTACAAATGCATAGAGCCGTGTGCAAGGCTATGACCAACTTCCAACCAGTTGCAGAATAAATAGGAGGAAATTGTACGCGTCACTCAAAGAAAAAAACACTCAACATTCAAAGGTGCAGTTTCCAGCGTTACAGTATTCAGAGGTGAAACACCTAGTCGCCTAACATCTAGTCATAATTATTCTCTGTATTTTGCCACGCTATCGATATTATATATTAGTAGTTTGTCCCTTGAAGGGATGTCGCCAATGTCATAAGCGACAACCCATGTGGTGACGGCAGACATTCCCTCACTACCAGCACACCGTTATCAATCCAGTATTTTGCTAAATAATATTAAACAGACAATAATTTATACTACAAAGTGCTAACTCAAATAAATTTGAACTACTAGCCAAATTTACATCCTAAAAATTGTGAAAGGAGAATCATTTCGTTAGTCGGATATCAATTACTTCATAGATGTATATATCTTCTCTAGATTAAGAAAAATATTACAGGGTGCCTGTCTTTTTAGATAAATTTTTCAATTTAATAATTCAGAAAACATTTTTCTCTGTCTTCTTGCAAAAATAGTAGACAAGTCTACAAAAATGCTCACAGCTGAAACAAAATATCTAAAAATCAGGGATTCATCTTCTGTAAAAGAAGAGGAAGCAGCACTTGCTTTTTTAAAGATGCTAAAAAGTCTTAAACTCACTGGACCGTTTTCTGTAGAAGAAGAGAAAAACACAGTATCTGCCTACGGCACTTCTAAAGCCTCAGGACGTAAACCCTAGCCCAAAGCTCAACCCGAGCCTAATCTCAAACCCTTTCCTGAACCTATAACTCACCCTGAACCTGGACCTAAACGTGATAAGCACAGGAGGCTCCCTGATCTTCAACGTCTGATTGGCTGTTTATACACGGATGACTAAGGAAATTATTACTTAGTACATCAACATTCTCCACCATCAACGGAGAATTACGGTTTTCATCATTTGCATCAAACTCATAGTGTGATTCCTCCAAGTAACCGTCTTATTTACCATTAACACTTGATTACGGTAGAGATCTTTTGCTAATTAATGCTCATTCCATGGTGTGATTAGCCTAGGTAAGTCTTTTTGTCATCCACCATTAACACAGAATAAAGGTCACGACCATTTGCTTCAATCTCATGATGTGATTCCTTCATTTGGGCCTTCTCCTGAGCCACCATTGACACATAATTACGCTCATGATCATTCATATCAATCTTGTTTTGAGCAATCTTCTGAACATTAAAGTTACCAGAATCATCAGTTGCATATTATTTATCCCTCAAAGCCACAGCAGATTGATAATTATAATAAGTATTCAAGAAATCAGTATCCATTTCAATCTGGATCGTTCTGGATCGTGCCAGGACTCGAATCATCGCTATCAGAAGTGAAACTTAAGGATAAGAATGACAACTGTATTAACAACCAATTTGAATGGAACTCAAATAGTTGACCCTCTCTGGTCTGTGAAATATTGTACAATTGTGCGTGGAAAAATTCAACAATTTTGTTAAAAATTGATATATTTTACTGAAGCTTTACCTTTTCTAGTAGAATTACTACTTCATTAATAATTCATTGTTTTCGAATAACATCATTTGATGTTATTACAACTTCTTCTTTAAAAATTAATTGTTTTTAATTGAAAATTAACATTTTCATCTGAGAATTCACCTGTTTGCTGAAAAATTCGTCTGAATCTAAGTATTTTTATTTTTTCAACAATTATTGTATTCATATACATGAAAAAGCCTCCTAGACGTGTTCATATTTAAATTCTGATTGAATTGTCAACTTCACTGTGAATTTATATATTTCTTTTTGAAAGTTAAAGATTCTTCAAAAATGATGTATTGTTTAAGAAATTGTTTGAATTTTTTTTAAATTCCCCGAGTTATTATGTGATCAGGTTAGTGGAATCCTGGTGCCAATTTTTCATTCCTTTTTAATTATTGTCAATATTGTGTAACTCAATCAATTTGATGGAACTGAAATGAGTTAATTATAAAAAATATTCATGATTTATGTGAAAAAAACCTTTATTCAATTTTCGTGAAATACCTAAAAAATAAATTTTTAATCCATAGGCTGAAAACATTCTTGCAGCTTTTTCTGAAACATTGTTTTATCATAATATAAGAAAGTAAAATTCTGACTTGTAACAGTGAATTTCCAAAAAAAAATTTGATTTGCAACTGATAATTTTTGGTGTGAATTATAATTTTTAGCTAGGATTTGAATCAGAGAATTTTTGATGAAAAATAATAATTCACATCAGGAACAAGGAATTTTCAAAATAATTATAATTTCGTTTTGACAGAGAAATATTTCAAGAAGAATTATAAATTCTGATTTGTTGTAGCATATTTTTGAAAAGAATTATAATTTTCAGTTGAGACGGAAAGTTTATAAAAAGAATAATGATTCTTATTTTTAAGAGGGAATTTTCGAAAAGAACTATAATTCTGAAATAGAACAATTCATTTTTCGAGAGAATTACAATTTTTAATTGAAACAAACAATTTTGGAAAAGAATAAGGATTCTGATTTTAAAGAGGGAATTTAAAAAAAAAATTAAAATCTTGATTCGGTACGGATAATTTTCAATATGAAGTATAATGTTGTGTCAGGCTATCGAAATTTCAAACAGAATTATAACTTTGATATCGAACAAGGGATTTTTCTGAAGAATGACAATTTTGATTTGAATCATAGAATCTCGAAAAGTGAGAAAAACCAGATCAGAAGCAAGGAATTTTCCAACAAAATATTGTTTGCTCAAAACCGAGAGTCCACTACTGCTACTTTTAACAGTTCAGTTCTCTGTTATCCAGCAAGAGGGCGAGACGCTACCATTTAGTTGCTCATAACATAGAGTTACATCCTTTTTTTTACGTTTTAAGTCAGTAAAAGAAAGAAGAGAGTTTAACTAAAGGCAGAATATATTTGATCGACCACAACCATATCCCGCAGAACAATGTCAGAGTTAACATTTGGTCACTTCGAGCAAAAAAAAATCACCACTATAAGAAATCTACATACACTGATATGTGAGTAACATGAATGCACAGACAAGTGAGTGAGAAAATCTTATAATGCATAATGAGAAAGGTGTAAATCAAGCATCGCATATTACTTGGCTAAGATTTCAATCACGATAGATTCGGATGAACGTGTCAATGCATTTGTGCGACGGAAAGAAAAGTCATAGCGATGAGAGCGATCGCCTAATGGTGGCGTGAAACAAGTGGACGGAGTGTGTGATTGCGACAATAAGAAGCCATTCCTTTGTTCTATAGAATGCTGCCATGCGCTTGCAGCGCCCGACGCCATTTTCTCTCTCTCTCTCTCTCTTCCTTTCTCTCCCGCGTACCTTCCTTCTTACTTCTTTACCTGTCGATCTCTTCCGGGTCTTGAAGTTTATATCAACTGTCTATCTATCCATCTCATTTCCTCTCCTAAATTCGCTGGCACCATACCAGTATTGTAGACACCCTTTACATTTCGGCTCTCAGCCAGTGTAGTAAAGAAATGAAAAGAGATATCTACACATGCTGCCTTCACTTGACTCGTCCTAGTACGTCACCATTCGCACCGCTTCGACACGCCATTGGCGTTGAATGGCGGTCATAATTTTACCATAACGAACAGAAAAGTAGCAACGCTTTATTCAATACTGATTCGACTCGCACCAAGTGCGTCGAACTTATGCATTGTCTCACACCCAGTGCGTTGAACTTTTGCTTCTACTTGCTACGTAGCGTCAATCTGCTTACACCACGTGAACTCGCAGAATTCAGACCATGAGTTTCGACTCGCTCTAAGCGTTGCAGCTCATAGCTGACATTTATCAATCTCTTACAGGGAGATAAATCCACTTACTTCCTAGCGAGCTCTGGTACGAGTTATCCAACATTCAGCTCGAGCAGAAACTGAGATGCCTGATGAAAAGTGGACAGACGGGCTATTCCAGAACTGAATTAAGCTGCTAGAGGGCTATTGAGCCGACCTCATTTCAAAGCATGCTGAACTGCTGATGCTCGATGATTTGCAGGATGATCCTTACTTTTTGAATAACCAATATTCGGAGGTGGAAAACTGATACACAGCTGCTCGAGGTTGTCTTTATGACCTTTGTTAAAAACTTGATCCTGCATCAGCCACCTTGATGATATCGCGAAGGGCTCCAGTAGCCGAGCAACTGAATCTGCTAACGCATCCACGATGTCTCGCCTACCAAGAATCACAATTACACCCTTTAGTGGCCAGCGTAAGGTTTGCGAACCGTTTCGGGACATGTTCCGCTCTCTGATGCATAGTGATCCGACTCCCAATAACGTCGAAAAACGTCGGAGGCACGTGACGATCATCGTCGTCTGCTTGTTCGAAAGCATTCGAAAGCCCTCAAAAGGGTGACCTCATCTAGGAGACGAATCCGCTACAGGATTGCAGAAATTTGTGGATGAACTAGAGCGACAACGTAGTCAGTTTGCATTGTTAGAACGATCAGTTGACTCTTGGGATGACTGGATGTCGAAATCGCTGTAGTCAGTGGTCAAGTTACCGATGTCGCAAGGCTTCAGACGTCAGTCTACATCAAGATGAACCCAGAGCTTCCAGCTGTCAAAATCAAAGTGTAAGGTCTCAAACACATCGGCATCACTACCCCACCACTCTACTGCGATCTCGACATAGCATCTCGCTCTGGTCATCTTAGACTGGCTGACCCACACATGCTCAGACCAAGTCCGGTCGACGCTATCCTTGGAGCAAATATATACGGTCGTATGATGTTACCAAGCATAATTGAACAGAAAGATCTTGTCGCTCAAAAGACGGTGTTTGGCTTGGTATTTACTGGGACTCTCCAGGCTTCCTCATCAGCTGCAAAAAGGCTTACGCTCTACACTGTCCAGTCACCTGGAGAGACCGAACCATGGCACGAACAATTGATAGACCTGATGCAAAGGTTTTGGTCAATCGACGAAATCCCTCGAGCTGTAAGAAAATCTCGCGAGGATGAAGCTTGCAAAAGTATCTTTTAGAACATGCAGCAACGTGAAAAGTTTTGCAGATAGGTCGTGCCACTTTCTCTCAATCCGGGTGGTAATCAACTCTTAAGGAAGAGTCTCTCGAATGCCAGATCAGCATTAGCCTCAGCTCGTCGACGAATGCAACAAGATCCGAGTTTGTCTACTGCATATGTGAAATTCATCGACGAGTATCTCCGGTTGGGACACATGAGAGAGCTTACTCCACAAAAAATAAATGACTTGACTGCCCAAGTTAACTTCATTTCACATTATAGAATTTGGCAGCGACAGGACAACGGCAAAAAATTGCGCGTGGTCTTCAACCCAGCCGTGGTGATAAGGTGAAGGATGCATAGTGTGGCGTACTGTCCCGATGTCAGAATAATGTTCTGTCAAATTCTAATTCTCCCGAACCACGTACACTTGTGAAGGATCATCTGGAGTCTAGCAGCTTGCGAGCCGGAACGAAACTACATTTTGCTCCCTGTCACATATGGGGAAACTTGCGCTCCATGCCTGGCGCTCAGGACCCTCAGGAAATTGTGTGAGGACAAAGGCCGCTCTCTGTTCGAGGCTGTCGACTCTATCGAGAAAAACCTTTATGTGGATGACTATTTGGGAGGGGCTATTGACGTCGAATCTGCGCAAAGGAGAATTATTCAGTTGAATACCTTGCTCAAGGCGGGCGGCTTCGAGCTAAAAAAAGGATCACAAACAGTTCAGAGCTCCCCAGTGATCTGCCGTGTACACGAGTGTACTCACTGATCCAGACTAGACGAAAGTCCATCTTGTCATTGCAAGTAGCAAGCTCGCCTTTCTTAAAGACTTGAGCCGAACAAAGAACACTCGCATGACCATACCGAGGTTTGAACTACAAGCGCCTCTCTTGGCTGCACAACTCTCGCAAACTAGCGCACAACAACTGGACGTCGCTTTAGAAGACTGCTGTGCCTGGACAGACTCACAAGTCGATTTGCACCGATTGCGCTCAGACAAACCAGTCGGCAATGAACTAGTGGACAATTACATAAATCACGTACAAGCGTTGGTGCCCAAGGATATATAGAATTACGTACCATCCGCTGAAAACCCAGTCGACATAGCCACCAGAGGCACCTCTCCTTCCAACCTTGCTCAAAACCAGATGTGGTGGCACGGCCCTGCATGGCTCACCGATACTTCGCAATCGTGCATGAGAGTCGCAAGAAAAACCTCAGATGACTTCTTAGATATAAGATGACCATCGTTTGAGCGCCTGCAATGCTTGTCTACTCAAATCGTAGAGAAGGACATCTGCGAACAGTTTTCAAATCTAGTAAAATTGCTGAAAACACTGATTCTCTGTCGACGACTACTCGAACGTCATGATGACTCTACACTCATCCCGTTGTCTCCACTCACGGCTAAGGAAATCGACCGCGAGTTCGTCATGCAAGTCAGAGTAGGATAACAGGAAGACTTCCCACATGAAAGAGAACTCATCATGCAAGGCGAAGTAATTCCAAAAATGAATTGCTTAAGAAGAATCTATCCTTTCCTCGACGATCAACAAGTCCTTTGTGGTGGGGGCAGGCTTCCACACTCAAATATTTCATTCAATAAGCAACATCCAGTCATCCTGGCTGGACACTGTCACCTGTCTGGACTGATGATCGACTCACACGCCGAGCATGGATCATTGGTGGAAGATCAAAAGTCAAAGCGATGTTGCGCACCTGTCCTATATTTTTGAGTATCTCTAGGTGGCAGATGAATCAACCAAAACACCTCATTGCCCACACAAAGTGTTACGCCTGCTCGACGTGACAAGTTCTGGACCAGGTGGAACAGAAAGTACCTGAATACTTTGCTGCAGCGCAACAAATAAACCTCTTCTCAGCCTCAACTATCCAAGTGAGATGTGGTAATCTTGCTTGATCCGTCACTGCTTCGGCCTCATGAAGAGTGGCCGCCTGGTTGAATTCTGGGAGTTTATTCTAGTACAGAGGGTTTGGTAAGGGTGAATACCGCCAGTGGCACATATACAAGAGCGATATCAAAATTAGCCACAATTTTGCCTCACAACTCTCCGTCCGAAACGTCCAACATCACGCCCCTTATGGCGGGCGGCTACTGATTGAAGGATTTATCGTTTCGGGAACGAGGCGGTCGGGATGTTTGCTCAAAACCGAGCCTAGCAGCGCCCTCTTGGCAACGCGGCATACTTGGATCTGTCGCGACGACTATCGCTACCCTTAACAGTTCAGTTCTCTGTCGTCAAGCAAGAAGAGAAGGCGCTACCATTTAGTTTCTTATAACATAGAGTTACATCTTTTTTTAACGTTCAGAGTCAGTGAAATAAAGAATAGAGTTTAACTAAAGGAAGAATTTATTTGATCGACCACAACCATATCCCGCAGAACAATCGCAGAGTTAACAAATATTATTCTTATTTGTAAGAAGAAGTTTTCGAAAAGAATTATAATTCTGATTGTAGCAGTGAATTTTCAGGAAGAATTAGAATCTAGAATTGAAACGAGACATTTTTTAGAAGAATCATGATTTTTATTCGGATCAGGGAATTTTGGGGGGGGAAATTTAGATCTTGATTCGAAATCGATAATTTTCCATATTAATTATAATTTTGAGTTGAGATATGCAAATTTCAAGCAGAATTATAATTCTGAAGTTGAGCAAGGAATTTCGCAATAGGATTAACATTTTAATTTGGATCATAGAATTAGAAAAAAGTCAAATTAGGATAAGCAAATGTTAAAAAAAATATATTCATCTTATTTCCAGGAGGAAGTTTTCGAGAAAAATTATAATTCTTGTTGCAGGAGTAAATTTTCAGGAGAAGAATTACAATTTTGAGATGTGACAAAACATATTTGAAGAAAACTCATCGTACCTTGAAAATTGTAAAATATTCGTAAAAAATTTCGCTACGTCAATTTGGAAAAATATGTATCTCCTCATTTTCCTCACAACAAAAATATATTTTATAGGTAAGCAAATTCTGAACCTGTCACCCGCTGACCGCTATGATTTCAAATGGATTTGCGCCTCATGTCGGTTTCACAATTGATTTCATACATCTCTGGTATTATCGGTAATCAGAGGATATTAAAATAATTATAGGATCCACAATAATAAGTTTAACACAATTTTTTTATTCTTTGAAATTATTGATTGAACATTTATGTTGTCTCAAAACAAGCTGAAAAAGTTATTTTATAATTAACTGTAAAGTGAAATAAATGAAAAAAATATATTTCAATATCTTCATTAAGGCATGCTTATTTCTCTTTGATAAATTTACAATAAATCTTATAATTGTTCTTTGCTCGTTTGATATGATCCTTGACAGAACAAACAGTATATATAAATGGAGCCATTGATATTATACTATTTTCAGTTAAATTATAAAATAGCGGAGACCATCCTACAATAGATAATGATTGTACAGTAGATAACCGTCAATTTAATATACTTATGTATGTGATTTGATACATCAAAACATCAAAACATCTGAAGTTGGGAAAATAAGAGGGTTGGCTTATCTTGTATTTTATGTACTGGAAATATTACCTTTAAACGTATCCAGTCAAAAAATAAGTTATTTTTAATGAAAATAGTGATGCTTGTGATATAATCTCTGATTCGTTGACATTCTAGTAGAAACGGACTACACGCAAATGTTTTCATCACACCAATCAAAAAACCTGCTATACCAACCGGATTTAGATTAATAATATTTTGAAGTTCCCTGAATGTAGCCCAGAAAATGTGTGTCGTGTAAAACAATACTTTTGTCAAGCATCACATCAGTGCAGTGCAATTACATGAAAGTGAACTAGTTCATTGATCGTTATAATGACACGTCAACAATAAACATTTGAAGAATGTAAACAAATGCACGAAGCTGTGTGCAAGGGTATGACGAACTTTAAACTAGTGCCATAATAAGTAGGAGGAAATCGGACGAGTCATTCATAAATAAAAAACAATTTTTGTGGACCATGTATCTGTGGGTCCGAGAAGTATAGCATTTAGTGATGCAGTTTCCAGCGACCCAGTATTCAGAGGCGCAACATGTAGTCGCCTAAAATCTAGTCATCCAGCAAAAAATGTTGCATTTCAACGACCGTCAAGATGAATTAAATTTTGAGCCACCAACCTACGATTAATTATTCTTGCTATTTTGCTTCAATTTAGATAGTATCTTGAATGCGATTTTCACGTGTATGAAATAATAACAGAGGCTCAATCCTTACAAAAAACCCTTACACTTTGCAATTAGTTAATACTGCTCTTACACAATGGTAGATTTAATTCAAAAAAATAGGGATCAAATTATCCTCCATTACAAAAGAGTTTCTTAGCGATTCGCGTCATGATCACATGTTATGCGATATAACAACGACTGTTAAAGCTCCAGGTCTTTATTAGGTCTCTTGAGCAGATTTCATCCTTTACACGGGTGAACTACTAAATACAAACAAAAAAGTGTCTGAGCGATCAATCTTATCGCAAAACTGCTCTATTATTTGATCCATGGAGCCTGCTGGGACCAGTCGTGATTTCAGTAAACACCCTTATACAATCATCGTGAAAGTTTAAAACAGGCTGGGATGACCCAGTTTCTTCGGGTTTACAAAATCAATGGTTATATATCAAAAAACAACTTCTTCTCTTAAACGAGGCTTAAGATGGTCAATGCATTAACATTCAAAACACTATCGAAACTCAAATTTGCGGTTTCAGCAACGTCAGCGAAAAACGCTACGGAGGCTGCGTCTATCTAAGCTCATTGACAAAGTTAGAATTATGCGCAGCAGCTTTGTTAACTGAATTATACACATCCTCAATTCAAACACTTTGAATGTGTGTAGAAAAGACACTTCTTGGTCAGGTTCTACGATCACTTTGAACTGGATTGAAACTACGTCAAATATGTTGAAGAGTTCTGTCGCGAATAGGGCAGCCCACAATCTCACAGCCTCATGAATAGCCATATGTGGCTACCAACGACAATCCAGAAAATCTGATCACACAAGGTCAATATCCAGAGGATTTTTCGCCATCGAAAACTTGGGCGGTCTGTCCAGCTTTTCTGAGGCAAGACACGAGCATGTTGCTTAAGACTAAACTAAGTTATTTAGAAAGTTGAGTCCTTCACTAATGCAAATCTGCTCAATGAACGACACCGAAACCGCAAAAGAAAAAAGCCTTACTTTACGATTTTTACATGCTGTTCAACACAGGCAGTTCATAACGAACTGGTCAGCGATCTAACGACTAGAGCTTTCCTCGCCAGTCTAAATAGTTTCTTTTCTCGCTGGAAGAGGGTTAGCACAATTCACTCTGATAAAGACAAAAATGTCGTCATCGCCAACACAGAAGTGAAAAAATTAAACGAGTTTGAGATGCCTCAGTGAATTCGTTTGAAAACCATTTTATATGTACGTACTCTAATAAACACATCACTGACCTACAAGCAATTGTAGATGTATATAATTAAAATTGAGGCAATTTTCAACGATCTTCTTCCTCTGTCTCCCGTACTCTTTTTTATCAGTGCCTCTCTAACAAGCTTCTCAAAGGCAACCTATCGCATTTTATGAGCTAATCACTTGTCATAATGGCAACATGCACAGCAGCTAAAATATCACTTCTGGTGCAGGTGGCACAGTGAGTACACCCACAAAATGATCACCTGCAGCCAGTGAAAAAAACCTGTCCACCAACATACCGTCGAGATAGGAATCCTTGTCGTAGAAAAGGATGACAGTCTCCCTTCAGCGTGCTAAAAATTAGCACAAGTCACAATAGTATATTCTGAAAAGGATAGAATCGTACAAACGAAGACCTCAAAAGATACATTGGGATCCTACGATCAGTTTCTCGAGAAGTTGTACCCGCTCCGCATCTGTACACAAGCTGATTATCTTCCAGCATTCAACATTTTCTTTGTCTTCAGTATTAGCAAATATTTTATTTAATACATAATGAATGTTTTTATTTCACTCATCAACATATTCCATACTAAACTTTTCTTGTCGTCTGAAATAAACATTTTTGTATTCAAAGTAATAATTCTCATATTAGTTTCTTTTATTCTTCATCAACTGCCTTTAATTCTCACATCAATTTCTCCAACTCTTCACCAAATATATATTCAAATTCTTCAATCATTATCTTTAGTTCTTGATTGAATATCTTTTAATAATTCGATCAGTGTCGCCAATTCTTGAGCAAATGTCTTCAATTCTTTGATCAATGGCTTTAGCTCTTCACTATATATTTTTCAATTTTCACGTCAATGTCTGTAGTTATTTATAAAATGTCTTCAATCTTTTCAATAATATCATCAATTATTTTAGCCAATGCATTTATTTATAGTTCGTGTTTCAAAGACTCAAATAGTTTTCAAAGTTTGAAAAGTAAAGAATATAAAAGAACATAACATTTTCAAGTGAAGTCTTCAGCAATCTATATTTTCTCTACTTGATAAATCATTAGCCAAAGTAGAACAAATCGACGATTTGAAGGTCAAAATAATATATTTGTACTCTTTTGTGGGCTAATGTACCAACAACCAAAAACTACTTTTTGACAGATCCCGGAATTGAAGCGCAATGTTAAGTCCATGTATAAAATATTGTTACTTTAGTTGAAGAAAATATTCCTCACAATATTTGATTAAACCTAATGCTGCTGATTAAATTTTTGTTTGGTATAGTTTCAATAGTGCTTTTGCTTGCCCTTCCTGTCTATTATGAGCATTTCTTGAAAAAATAAATGTTTGTCCTTTAAAAATGAAATTTGAAAACAAAAACTTGTCTCTTTGTCCAATCTTTAATTTGAGACACCTCCTGAAAAAATTAGACTAAAATAAAACCTCCCAGCATAGGGGTGTGAAGGGACAAATTACTTTGATTAGAACATTCAATTCTTTACAATTATAGAGGTTTCATATTTGTTACCAATACGAGGGTGCATTCAGAAACAATTTGGTCAAATCAGCAAAAACTTTGTTGGTTTATTCATATAATATGGTTATTATATATTTGACAACATATTTTTTTAATCAACCAAATTTTTGGATTTTTCAACCAAATCTTGTAGCTGGAGTATTTGGTTGATTCAACCGATAACTTGGTTTTATCAATCAAAGATTTTGTTCAAACAACAAAAATTTGTTCGATTTAACTTCTTTAAAAACAAGGCATGCATTGATCTAATTCATTTATAATTTATCAATAGTGTTCTAGACACATGAAAAATTTCTAGGGACACGATTTCCCCCCTTTATCTTATTTTTGAACAATTCCTCTTTTTGCCCCTTTTTAGAGAAACTTCTTCGCTTTCACTTATCTTCTTTTTTCGCTTAAATGCAGAAAAATGCATGCAACCCAATGAGAAAACCCAAATATTCTTAACTAAAAGTGATTTCTGATTCGTTGAAAAGTATACTATTATATTTTCAAATTAGAAGCAATCCCTTATGGTTAAAAATTTTTCTATCTGGCGAAAAATTTAATTATTTTGATGAAAATTCAACCAGTTTGTTTAAAGTTGAACCAATTTGTTAGGAAATCATTACATTTGTTGAAGTTTGAAATATTTTTATTAAAATCTATTTTTTTCATTCAAAATTAATTTTTTAAACTGAACGTTTAACTTTTTCAATTTTTACTAAAAGTGTATCGTTCTTAGTTGAAAACTCAACTATTGCTTTTTTCCTTGAGAATTCATTTTTTTAATTTTAAATTCAACTACTCGGTTAAAACTTGTATAAATTCGTTGAAAATTCATTTTATTGGTCAAAGATGCAATCATTTTCTTGAAAATTTAATTATTTCCTTGACGAATTCTTTTTGTTGTTGTTAAAATTACTTTTCTGGACGAAAAATTGAACTTATCAGTTTTTGGCTTGAAATATATACTTTTTAATTAAAAATTCAAGTACTTTTAATTAGTTTAGAATTCAACTGATTTGTTAACAATCCTTTGTAGAAGGTTTATGATTTATCGTCTCTATCAAAAATAAGTTTCTTTTGGTTAAAAATTAATTTTGTAAATTAAAAATTCCACTACTTGAATAAAGGTTGAGCTACTTCATCAGAAAATGATTTTTTTGTAGGTAAATCAACTTTTTTTTTTTTAATTTATCATCTTCATGCGAAATTTGAAGCATTTTGTTGAGAATTTGTATTTTACTGAAGATTCTGCCTTTTAGATTAAGAACTTGTTTGTTGTTAGAAAAGTTCTAGGCTGCAAATTCGAATGTTTGTTTCAAATTTCTCTACTCTCGCGCAAAATCACAGTATTTTTCCTATTTGAAAAGCATTATATTTTATTAGGCTTGTTGTTCATATGAAATATGGTATATTTACTATAAGAAGAACTATCTAAATGACACGTTCGTTACCAAGCAGAAACGCAGTTGCGAAACATTAAAACATTTTGCGTCATACTTATTAAGTCCAGTACTTATGAAGCTGATTACTGAAAACCTTCAGTTGCCTTATTGCAACCTTCTAAAAGTGTGACGTTTCTCTCCATACAGAAAAATGAAGCCGATTTTCGGTGCTCTTGCCTCCATTTTTATCATTTTCTTTAACAAAATTGGTGAGTATTATAATAATAATTATTTTTTAATTTGTGATAAATGTACACATCTCCCTTTAACGTCTAAATCGTTTTGACCATATACATCAAGAATTTTTTGTATCAGAAATGCAAAGTTGAATTGCTTAAGCATTACTTTATAAATTAATTAATTTATCGATTGTATAATACGATTAGGGGTTTAAAGTTGAAACATTTAAAAAGTTGAATCCAATTTTGAAAAGTAATTGCATTGCTCGATTTCTATGAAAGTCGGTACGAGGTAGTTTCTTGAGTCACAAGAGAAGTTTTTAAAACAAAAGTTCGAAAAAGTGACTTACATTTTGAAAATTCTATTAAACTGTTTGATTTCCATGAAAGCCAGAATCAAGGTTTTTTTTTAGTTCAAAATCACAAATTTGTAGGTCAAATTAAAAAATTTCAAGAGTTGACTCAAATGTTAAAAATTTGAATAAATTGGTATATTTTATGAAAGTCAGTTTAAGGGGGTTTTGAGTCCCAAAACATAAATTTTGGGTCAAAATTTAAAAATTCAAAAAGTTGAATTAAATTTTCAAAATTTGGTTAACACCATAGATTTTCATGATAATTGGTACTCGAGAAGTTTTCAAGTCACACAAGATGAATTCGAAGCAAAAATTAAACAACTACACAAGAGACTTAAATTTTGGGAATTCTATTTGATTATATTTGTATGCATTCATGAATGTCAGTTCAAGGGTGATTTCTTGAGTCACAGAACACAGAATTAAGATCAAGCTTCCAAACCTTTCAAAGTTAACTCAATTTTCGAAAGTTATATAAAATTAAAATGTTTTTAGGAAAGTCAGTTCTGCTTAAAATTCCCAAAGTTGACTCGAATCTTTAAAATTTGATAAAAGTGGTATATTTTCGTGACAGTTCGTTTGAAGGGCGGGAAAAAAGGGTTTCGTATCCTATAGCTATAATCAGTTTTCGGCCCCATAAAAATGTTTGGCTTTATATGTTTTTTGGGCTCTATGTCAATTTTGGGTTCTATATCAATTTTGGACCTTATATCAGCTGAGGTGACGATAGACAGTCCACTACTACCAGCACACTGTTATCCCTCTAGTCTTTTGTTGAGTAAGATAATAAACAAAAAATCATTTATCCTCTGCCAAATGCTAGCTCAAACGAGTTTGAACTGCCAGCCGAATCGACACCCTGAGAAGTGTTTAAGGAAAATAATTTCGCCAGTACAGTATTAGCTAGATCATGAATATATGTTTTTCCGATTAAGAAGAAGACTAGAGGCGCAACAGTGCGCTGGTTTTTAGAGATTGCCTTTCATCACCACGTGAAGTCCACAAAGGCCAGACCGTGCGTACGATCTCATCATGAAGCAGATATAAAGGCAAATCGTGAATTTCCTGCATTTCTGGATACATTTTTGTATTGAAAATTCAGAAATCACTTTTTTACGTCTTTTTACAGAAACAGTAGATAGTTCCTCTCAAGATGCGAAGGAAGAAGCGCGCCGTGTACGCGCTCACGTAAGACGCCTTAAAGAAATGAAGCGAACTGAAGCTGCTAATAAAGCAGAAGAAGGAGCGAACTCGTTCTCAGAGATGCCAATAAAAACGGGATTCATTGATCCCTCTTCGGAAGAAAATCAAGACGCACGCGCTTACCAAAACTACCTAAAAGGAATCAAGCGAGCTAAAGCTGCTGACGCTCAAGCAGGAGAAGAAGCAAAATTATTCTCAGAGATGCTAAAAAAAAAGGGAATCACTGAACCTTCTTTGAAAATAAAGGAAAAAGCACGCGTTTCCCCGAAATACCAAACTGAAGCTTATAAGAAAGATATTGAAGACACTAAAGCTTTCTCAGATATGCTGAAAAGAGTAAAAGTCAATGAACCTTCTAAGAAAAAAGAAAAAGAATCACGTGATTTCTCACAGATGCTCCACAGACTTCAAATCACTAATCCGTCTTTTTCACTAGCAGAGGAGAACACAGAGCGTACTTATGGGACTTCGAGAGCCACTCAACGTCAACTCATGCCGAGACCTTGGATACTAATGGGCCCAAGTGGAGAGCCACACATAACAATTTTGTGAGACTCTCCACGTGGGGTGATCGCTAAAGAGATTGATCAGCAGCCTGGGTCAGAGCAGTGTTGCGGAATGAACATGTTATTTAAATAAGCAACACGAGAATTCTAGATCAATCTGAAATATCTATATCTTAAACCTATATACCTATCTACCTTATACCTATATATATACCCATCCACTCATCGCTACTTTCCAACCGAGCAATTCACGCCTGACCCGAAAGGGAAACGGCTTAATGATATAATAATAATAATAATAATAATAATAATAATAATAATATTCATATACTTCTGAAAATGACTTGAGTACGTTAATCAATAAAAAAATATGTTTTAATATTTCTTGCGTTTCAAGGATAAATCCTCTCATTGCAAAAATTAAAAAAAGCAGTAAGTGTCACCAGCAATACTCTAGTTAAATTTTACTGTTATAGGTAGGGAAATTGGGAAATATGGGGAATTGTGAGACACGCCAACTTTTCACCACATTTGAAGAGTTACGCATGCGCATGGCCGTCCTCGTCTTGTCATAACCCAAGCTCATTTTTCTAGTAGTACTTGATGTGTGTACACGCACTTGTTAGCTCTGTGCGCAAACCATCAAGGAAAATATTTACAAATATTTATTTAGTGCGTTCGTGTTTGTATTATTTTCACAACATTTTTCGAAGAATCAGCGCAGGTAAATATGCTTATAATTATTGTGTGACATTGATATCTCGACTCTCAGAAGGAATGTTGCATGAAGATTCAATGAGCGAACCATTAGTTGCCATCTTCTAAATCATCTGATATTTTGCAAGCTAATATCGCATTTTCTCAATGCGTGTTCATCATTGTTCATGCAAAATTCCGACAACATATCAATTTAGTTGATTTTTCGGGTTTTCAATCAATCTTTTGTAACAATTTTTTTGTCGAAATGCCACGTTATTATTCCAAATATGAGCTATCGATTGACTTTTCCGTTGTTGTGGAAACGATTAAGCAGATATAAATCCATAAGAATTCAATCCGATCAGCCGCTGTTTCTCATAATTTGTCACACGCCACTATGGCGCGCTACGTGAACAAGACCAATGATGCAAAAATTGATGTTTTAACTGCGTCCGAAGATTCATTGGTTGATTTTCTTATGACAAAAAGCATACCAGATGCAAAACCAGTAAGTTTTTATTTCGACTAAAAAACTTGTTGCATTTTTTAACAATCTTCGTTCTGTGCTCATCGAAACTCAATTTGAAGGGACAAATGTGTCTATGGCGTTAGCCATTAGCGCAACCGGTCAATCAATTCCACCTTTCTTTCTCTTTGCGAGAAAGAACATGAAAGAGGTTTATATAAAACATGCCAGTCAAGGTGCAATTGGTATCGCAAATGGTTGTGGATGGATCACATCCATTGAATTCACCAAGTGTATGGAATGTTTTATCAAGCACACAGGTGCTAATGCCGGTTCACCAACGCCCTTGCTGCTTGATAACCATACATCTCATCTATCCATTGAAGCCATTGACAAAGCTCTAGAGCACGGAATTGCAATGTTATCATTCCCCCCGCATTGTATGCACCGTATGTAGCCATTGGAGGTTACTGTTTTTGGTCCACTCAAGACCATATGATTGGAAAAAAGCAACATTGGTGTAGTTTTTGATTTGTATCACGTTCCACTCATCACTGAAAGATGCCTCGAAGTTCTGCCACACCAAAAAACTTAAAATCCGAATTCAGATCAACAGGCATTTATCAATTCGATACAAATGCATTCACTGAAGTTGATTTTGTTGCTGCAGAACTTAGCGGTGAGTTTCAATGTGATAGCGACGATAGCGACACGGAGAACCAACGCCATATTGTATTATCTGGTGTTGTTCGCGAAACGGCAGCACGTGAAAGTTCACGTCATTTCATCTCATTTCCAAACATTCAATGAGTATTTTCTATGGATATTTTTTATTTTTGACTTAATTCAGACACATTTTTTTGACGGCAGATAGCAAAAAAAAACCTCTTCAATGAGAAGTTAGGTTTTCCCCCTAGTAATAAATTTAGTTTGAAAATTTGCAAATATTTTGATTTTTGTTGAAGTTATGGAGCTTTATAAAAGTTTGTCTCACAATTCCCCAATTTCGCCGTGCTATGTATTCGCGATCCGAGTCGAGCGCAGTGCGCCGTACAGAATTGTCACATCACTCTCACTTTCTCCCCTGATGATTAAAGATCTAAATATTTTTGGAAAAACTTCTTTGATCACTAAGGAACATTTTTCTCACTGGAAGTTCTCGAAATTGGAAACTTCCTCGCACAATTTTTTTGTTTCTATAAATGCATCCAAGATTTCGAAGAAACGGTTCTTTTCAATTCACTAGATGGCCCTGAAATGATTTTGAAACTTCTGGAACAGACGAAAAAATAAGTTAAAGAATGTTACAGAAAATTTTGAAGAAAAAATAATAATTCCGGGCAAAAATCTAGCGCGTTGAATGCAAAAAGGTATTGAATTTTTTTCGGCGAAATTCCTTAAATAACTGTAAAACAAAATAACCTTCGAATTTGGTTGCCATACAAAAAAGATGCGCAATACAATTATCGACATGTATGGACTGTCAAAACTCAAATTTGCACAATTTTCAAACTTTGCCCCGCACAATACTTCTCCGTGTGTTCGAGCGCTAAGGTGGTAATTGCAGCCGGCCCTTCAATTATCAATCTGAAATATAATAGTAGACTTTTCAATTAAAAAGTATAAACTATTAACGAAAAAGAGTTGGATTTTGTTATTGAGTTCTAGTAATTCAGTTCGCATCAAAGCGAGAAAAAAACGAAATAAAGGGGAATATTCTTGGAAACAGGGGAAAAGAGAGGAATCCTCCAAACATGGGAAAAAACGAAAATAGGGGAAACATTAAAGTCTGTATTTAGATGCTTTAATTGTAAAATAAAATAACTTCTTTTCATTCGATAAAGCATTTCACAAAATTGGTATTTAGATTTGGATTTTCCATGTGTGATGTCACATTCTGCGTTAACCTCCACCCCTACGTTACAAATCATCACGAAACCCATTAACCTCCCATCCCTGGAAATGTGATGTTGTTTTTTGGACGGGCACTTTTCTCTCCGAAGGAGAAAAATATGCCGGAAGAGAATACACAAGAAAAATTGAACCTCTGCTTCTTGTTGCAGAATTGAGTCTAGAGTCTTCTCCTGAAAAGTCTCTTTCTCTTGCCAGACCTCATTCTCCGGGTTCTCCGGTCAGGTCTTCTCCTACCGAGCCATCTCTTCGTGCCAGGTACAGGTCTCCTCCTGTCATTCGTTCACCTTTCCGCCTATATGAATTTAAAAATGAAGAATTGAAATCTGTTCGGCTTATTCCCAAGACGAATCCGACCCGACAATTCGAAGTTCGAAGATACACTTTTCCTAGCGATGCACCAATTCAAGTGAGAGGAAGACATAATGTACTCAAGCCCATGCCAACCGGAGAACATACTGTATTATCAACATATATTGGTGACGTCTTTGCAATAGTGGAGGCAAATAATACAGTTCTTCGTGGAATATATACAATGAGATATGACTTTCAAAAACGAGCAAAAATAAACATGGACAGCGGCGAGGTTAAAGAGATGGCCGAAGAAGAAATCGAGGAATCTCCCGTAGGCAGGAATGGACGAATCTCAAGGAATTTTAAAATAATAGTTATAGACGACTATCGTTCGCTACACTAAATGAATTTAAACAAAATCTAAACTAAAATGCAATATTGTTTGTGATCCAGAGAAGGATCAAAATATCACAAGTAATTGCTAATTGAGGGCCGCATTCTATAACCGTCTAGACATTTTTCTTACTCAACAGCATTGGCTTTCGGACACTTATCAAAAAAAAATTCGAATTTTAATTTTAAAATTACATCAGAGTAGCTGCAAGAAACGTCAGGTTTTCAATTTCGTAACATTTTTAACACAATATATTTTATGAATGTAATAAAACAATTTCAAATAAAAATATAAAATTTATTTATTTCAAACAAAAACAATTAAATTTTCAGCCAAAAGATAAATTCTCAACGAAAAACAGAATAAGTGATATTTCAAAAACAAAGAATTTTCAAAATAATAGTTCAATTTTCAACAAAATAATTGAATTTTAAACAAAATAGTTACATTCTAACCAAATAGTTGAATTTTGAAGTGACAGAGGTGAGTTATCAACAAAAAAAGATAAATTTTCAAACACAGCTGGAGAAGTTTACTTCCTAAGATTTTAAGTAAAATTATTTGATTTTCAACAAAATAGAACATTTCTTAACCAAATAGTTAAATCTAAATCCAACAAGATAAATTCTCAACCAAAAGATTAATTTTCATTACATAAATATTAATTTTCTACTAAAAAGAAGAATTTTCAACAGAATATTCTTTAAGGTTCAAGCTCATGGTGAGCCGAGCGAATTTTGAGCAACAAACAAGTTTCAAATGGAAAAGTTTTTTAAAAAGGTACAAGTAATTATTATTTATCTATTCCTACAGAAAAATTTATCAAATATAAATTATCAATAAAAAATGATAAAATTTTTCTTTTGGCTACGCGGTTCGTTTAACTCCACAATAATATTTGAGCAAATAATAATGTGACAAATTCAGCATTTTCAACAATATGAATTTTATTCTTTTAAAAACTGCCAAGATAAAATCATTATTGATCAATATTGTTGCACCTACTCATAGCAGATAAATAATAATTCTCTTAATATTCAACTTCATTATTATAAACAATTGCTACGAACAAATTCTTGACTATAGTGATTAACTGTTATGAACACATTATTTTTTTATATAAAATTTGTTCCATTGACTGATAGATTAATGTATAGTAACGAATTATCATCATGCGTCAACAATTTCTATTGATACAAAACAATTCTATCAAAAATTATTCAATTTTGGGTTTTATCTCTAGGCCATACTTCTTTTAATTAAACCAAATTCAAACTGTTCCAGAAATGATCATCAACCCCAAAATACTCTCAAAAGAATATAAATTCAATTGTTTATAACAATTATACTGAGCAAATGTCCCAATCGAACGGTTCTTTCCAGGAAAGAGTTATTTAAGACAGAATATATAATTAGAAGTAAGCTAATATTGTTATTCCATCAAGAAATTTTGCTGGTAATTAGATGGAAGATAATTATAAACGAATTATCAAACAAATCTCCCAATTGAAAAATAATTTTCAAAGGAACAGTTAAATATTTAAACAAACAGATGAATTTTCAACTAAAATGATAAATGTTGAACGAAGATTTGACATCAGTATAGTTTTATTGTACAGTTTAAATATTTACAAATATTGTTTTTCATATATTAAATAAGATAATGATAATTGATCAATATTAGATTTAGAAGAGGGATTTATCACACTCGAAATCTGACGGACACTTCCCGATTTTTTAAATCCCATTAAATTCCTTTATATACATTGAAATTTTTAAAACCCTATAAAATCTTTATAAATCCAATAAAATCCGGTGAATTTTATTAAAATCATTGTGTTCTGTGAAATGCCAATAAATTTTATGAACTCCTTTTAAATGCCTTCAAATCCGTGGGGAAACTTGAAATCTTGTGAAGTCGTTTAAAATTCCTTTGAATACTTTGAAATCCCGTGAAATTATAATAAATTGTTTGTAATAACTTAAAATCAAATTCAATTTTTGAACCCCTATGAAATCTCTTGAATTTCCCTAACATCTGTTGAAACTCTATTAAAATCTTTCAAAATTCTTTGAAATTCCTGGTAATTTATTGAAAATCATCGAAATCTTTTAAATCTGGTGTACAAGTTTAGCAAAAACTACAACCAACTTAGTCGCTACATGAATGTTAAACAAAACTTGAGTTAAACCAAAGAATTAAAAATAATTATGAGGAATTCGAAGGAATAAAAAATAACTTAGAATTTAAACAAATTAAAAATAATTCAATTCACTTGAAAATTTAACAGGATTGAGAGGTTTCAAACCAATTCGAGTGAATTCAGAATAAATAAAGCAAGTAAAAAAATTTCAGAAGTATTCAAAGAATTTAACCAATACTCAAAGAATTCGAAACAAGCAATGAATTTCAAATAATTATTAGGAATCCAAAGAAATGAAGAATAATTCCAAATCATTCAAAATAATCAAAAGAATTTAAACAAATTGTAGTGATCTCGGAAGAAATAAAGTGAATTAAGCAAATTTAAAAGAATTCTAAGTATTGGCAAAATTCAGAAGAATGCAAAGAGTTCAAACAATTTCAAACGGATTTAAACAACTTGAAAGATTTTAAAGGACTAGAAATTATTTAGAAGAATGTGAACAATTCAAAACAATGCAAACCATTCAACATAATCCAAAGAAATAAAATGAATAAATATTGAAATAAATTCAGAAGAATCCATGTGAATTCAGAGGAATTCAAGGATGTTCAACTAAATCAAATTTCTCAAATATTCAAATGAATTTCAAAAGGATCCACAGAAATAAAAAGAATAAATATTGTAATCAAACCAATAGAATCGATGTGAGTTCAGAGGAATTCAAGAACGTTCTAGTAAATTAATTTTTTTTTCAAATTTTCAAATGAATTTCAAAAGGATCCAAAGAATTCAAAGAAATTATAGTGCATTTTGTAGCAATAGATTACATTTTAAAAATTGTTAACTATTCAAATAATTTAAAAGAATTGAGAGAAATTGGTCTAATTGCAGTAGAAATAACGCAAAATGATACTACGCGAAAATATTGCAACAATTTTTCAAAAAAATTATCTAGAATATTGTTAGGAAAATCCTGCATTTAAGGAAAAGTTTGTAACTTTAAACTAGATATTTAAGAGAGTTGAGATAGTACACATACGTATTATCACACGTAATTGTCGCAGCAAATTGCGTATAACTTTCCAGGTCGATGGTTAAAAGTGATTAGAAATCTTGCGTCCCCAAATCAGTATTTACTTCTGCAAATACAATCTGGACTGACTCGAATTCACTTACATAAGATATGAATTCTCTGATCAGCGTTTAATTACAGAGTTCCGATTAAAGAGAAAGCAATGGAATTGAATCTCAGACAAGGATTTGACCCTTACCTTTCATCGTCCACGCAAGGTATTAAAAGTTACCTGCAAATAAATGTTTCCAAAACCTGATTTAGAACTTTCGGTTTCCTGATGCTGACAAAATTCATTGTTATTAATTTTTATTTCTGCCAAATTTAGCACGGACACGAACCAAAGAAATCTCGAATGTTGACAAATAACAGTAACATGAAACTGTTAGCGATATTATTATTTATAATCGAGGGGCAAATTACATGTAAACCTGAATTTGAAAGTTCAAAGGAATACACAGTGCAAAAGAACTTGAAAGAATTAAAAAAAACTTGAAGGAAATTCAAAATGATTTCAAGAGAATTAAAAGTGGATTAAGAAAATTGTTGACAATTTAAAAGAATACTAATAACTGAAAAGAATTTGAAAGACTTGAAAAAGATTCAACAGAATTCAAAATGATAAATGCTTTGAATTTTTTGAATTCTTCTAAATCATTTATACTACCTGGATTCTTAGAATTCTAAGAATTTAACGAATTCAAAAAACTTCGAGGAATTCTAAAAATTCCATGAATTTATTATTTTCTGTTGGTTATATTCTTGTTAATTTTTTTGAATTCTCTAAATTCCTTGAATTCTATGAATTCCCGGAATTCTTTGAATTCTCTAAATTCCCTGAATTCTTTGAATCCCCTTAATTCACTGAATTCGATGAATTCTTTAAATTCTCTGAATTTTTTGAATTGCCCGAATTCTTTAAATTCCCTGAATTCTATCAATTCTTTGAATTCTATCAATTCTTTGAATTCCCGGAATTCTTTGAATTCTTTAAATTCCCTGAATTCTTTGAATTCCCTTAATTCATTGAATTTGATGAATTCTTTAAATTCACCGCATTTTCTTAATTGCCCCAATTCTTCGAAATTCCCGAAATCTTTGGATACGCCGAATTCTTTGACTTCTCTGAATTTTTTGATTCTTTCAAATTCTTCGACGTCCCCGAATTTATTTGATTTCCCTGCATTCTTTGAATTTCCAGACTTCTTTACATTTCTCGAATTCTTTGGATTGCCTGAATTCATTAAATTCCTTAAATTCTTTGAAGTACTGTATTCTTTCACGCCCCCGATTTATTTTAATTCTCAGAATTCCCGGAATGATTTGAATTTCCCAAATAATTCGAATGTCCCGAATTATTTAAATTCATTAAAATCCTCGAGTCTTGAAATCTTTGAATTCTTCGAATTCCTTGAAGTGGAATTATTAGAATTCGAGGAATTCCTGGAATTATTAGAATTGTAAGAATTCAACGAATTCCAGGAATATAAGTAATTCCAAGAATTCAAGGTCTTCAATTTCTATCTAATCTATTGAATTCCTCAAATCTTTTTAATTTGTTTAATTAGATAAGTTCCTTGAATTCTTTGAATTCCGTAAACTCCTTGAATTCCTTGAATTCATTTGCATTTTTTGAATTCCTTGAATTCCATGAATTCTCATAATGCTTTTATTTAGGTGTTGATCAAAATAGTCAATGATTAAATACTCCTTTATAATAGACTACTTTTTATTTTAGAACTTAAAATTCCTGTCTCGCGCAAGGATATAATTTGTGAAAATTAATTATAATTTATTCGCTCACGAAGAATGTGTGTGTTTAAATAATTACGCATTCAGAAAAGGTTTAAAAGGCATCGATTACAGCTCATTGAAGTATGTAGAGTTCAATAATTGACGCATTCACTTTCATCTTTTCTACATGGCGTGGCGCCTCGCTCGTGAAAGGACGGGTTCAGACATTGACTAGCCCAGGCACTCACAGGATTTTCAATGCCTTGTCGAACTTAAAAATGAGGTCTCGAGGTGTCACTCTTTTCATTTTACATCTCAACTTTTCTAACCTTTGACAAAACTCTATTCATATGTTATATTTTATATGCCAGCAATGTCTTTGAGCCGATCACTAATTTCAATGAATGTCAACAAGCCAGAAGAGCAACAGAGAAAATACGAAACACTTCGAAAACGGCCCTATTAGTTTTACTTTCAAAATGCCAATAATTTTGCGCTGAATATGCAGTAGAAAGTTACAAGCTACTAAAGACAAGTTTGTACTTCCGGTTTAATCTGCGATCATCGGTTTAGTGTCACATTGACTGTGGCGATATCAATTTTAAAAGACAAACTCTGTTCGAATCAATTTCAAATCAGTCGCGCGGAATCTCTTGGAGACCTAAAACTCATAGGAAGACATCCTATAAGTTTTAGGGGTCGCCCATAAACTACTTCAACAATTTTGGGCTTTTTTTGAGGCCCACCTAGATAATGACCGTAGTTTTGTATTACAACGCCCCCCCCCCCTCCTTGAAAAGTAACGTAGGCCAAAATTCTCTCAAAACAGGGTGATTTTTAACAAAAAGAGGGGAATAATAGGAGAAAAAAATGTTTTTAGTAAAAGTCATGCAAATATCATATTGTATTGAATATGAAACAGTTCAAATTTCTAAGATTTTAAGAATTTTTACCAATGAAATGAATTTTCAACCCAAAAAGTTAATTTTTTACCAAAAAGAAAAATTTTCAACAAATAAGTTGAACTTTTAACCAAATAGTTCAATTGTCAAGCCAAAAAAAAAAAGATTTTTTCAGAACACAGTTGAAAGATGAATTTTCTACCAATCGACGAATTTTCCACCAGTTAAATTTAACGAGGAAAAAACTCATTTTTAACAAAATAGCTCAATTTTCAACCAAAAAAACGAATTCATCAAAGTAGTTGAATTTTCAACCTAAAAAGATGCATTTTCGACCAAACAGTCGAATCTTCCAACAAAAAAGATTAATTCAAAGTACAACCAAAAACAGTAGAATTGTCAAGCCAAAAAGACGATTTTTTTAGAAGACAGTTGAAAGATGATTTTTCTATCATGAAAGATGAACTTTGCTTCAAAAGGGACAAATTTTCAATAAAACAGTTGAATTGCTAACCTAAAAATATGCATTTCCAACCAAGTAGCCAAATCTTCCACGAAAAAATATTAAAATTCAAGAAAAAAGTTAAATTTTAAACCAAAAAGGTGAATCTTACAACAAAATTCAACAAAGTAGTTGAACCAAGTAGTTACATTTTAAACCCAAAAGATTAATTTTTTTCAGAGAAGATTAATTTTTTACCAAAAAAGATTAACTTTGAACGAAATACATCAATTTTCTACAATCTCGTTGAATTTTGAAGAGAAAAAGATGAACTATGTACTACAAAAAATTTGAATTTTCAACACGAAATGTTGAATTTTCAATTAAAAAAAGGACATTTTCAACCATGAAAGATGACTTTTCTACCATAAAAGATCAATTTTTTATCAAAAGACGAATTTTCAACTAGCTGCATTGAAAGAAATAAAAAGAGATTTTAACAAAATAGTTGAATTCTCAACCAAAAATATGTATTTTCAACAAAAAATTTAAATTTGTAACTCATAAGGTAGACTTTTCTACTAGGAAGAAATGAATCTTTCTTAATAGACTAATTAATTTTAATGTTCTACAAAAAAAAAAGAATTTTTTACAAAATACTTCAGTTTTCTACAAAGGTTTTAAATTTTGAAGAGAAAAATGCGAATCATCTATAAAACAGTTGAAATTTCAACCCAAAAATATAAATTTTCAACGAAAAAAGCTAATTTTCTACAAAGTTGGTTAATTTCCTTCCGATTAATTAAATTTTTATAAAAATAGTTTTATTTTCAACCAAGTATATAAATTTTTAACCAAAAATATAAATTTCTAACAAAAAGGTTATCTTCAACCAAATTGTTAAATGTTCAAACCATAAAGATGAAATTCTCTACAAAACAGTTCAATTTTATTACCGAAAATATACATTTTCAGCTTAAATGATGAATCTTCTACCAAAACTAAATTAATTTTTAACAAAAATGTTCATTTGCTACCAAATCCTTTCGTTTTCAAGACAAAAAGGTAAAAATTTTCTACAAAACAGGTCAATTTTCAATGCGACTAATATGAATTTTCAACCTAAATGATGAATCTTCAACCAAAACAAAATAATTTTTAACAAAGAAGTTCAAATTTTAACCATGTAGTTGAATCTTTAACCAATACAGATATACTTTTCACAAAAAATGTAATGGTTAATACTTCTACCAAAAAAGATTTTCATTTCAAATAAAAAACAGTTCAATTCAAGCAAAAAAGTTGAATTTTCAACAAAACAATTGCATCCTGAACCAAACCAGATTAATTTTGAGTCAAACAGTTGCATTTTTAACCACCAAAACAATCTGTACAATAATGTATTTACCTCGCACTACGCGCTCGGTCTTTGTGTTGCCCCCACATTTGTGCACAGAACTTTTAAAATTCAAGGTCAAAGCATCTACAACTTTAATTCGGTGATTGTGAATTCTCTTTTGTTAACACTCCTTCGGCTCTAACGAACACATTCTCATTGTGCTTCTCGTGCTTCGCACTCGATTTTGTCCTACATGCCAACTTTTCTACATTACGTTCAACACTATTATATCAAATGTATATTACATTTATTTATGTACGTCGGCCTGGGATTGCTTATTCAGATATTGCAAAATAAAGTAAAAATTTGATTCATCATGATTACTTTAATATTTTTTTCTTATTTTGTATTGAATTTTATTCACAGCTACCCTGAAAAATGTGCCATTTCAGCAAATTTATATTATTAGAATTCATGATATGGACTGGTATTGAAACATACGTATTTTCATGTATTGTTTTTATAGTTGAAAAAAAGTGCGCACCCTATAAGAAAAAAACAATTTCGTTATTAAACATTTTATTGCACTTTTTGTCGTTTATCCATAAATATAATTTTATTATTTTCAATGTTATTTTTTACGATTTAAACTAAAAATACACATGGTAGTGTACAGTGGTGTTGAGCAAATTTGTATATATAATTTAGGCAAAAAATTTTCTTGAATAAAATGTTAAAAAATGATTATTCACAATTTTGTCGCCCTTTTTTGGGTGAACAACTTTTTTCTAAATATTTTTTTTTCGTAGCTTGTGTCGCTTATCCAAAAATATAATTTGTTTATTTTTATTTTTATTTTTTACGATTGGAACTAAAAATATACCTCGTAGCGTGAAGTGGTTCGAAGCGAATTTGTAGATACAATTTAGGCAAAAAATATTGTTGAATAAAATGTTATTGTAGCTCGTGTCATTTTTCCAAAAAATTAATTCGTTTATTTCTAGTATATTTTTATAACAAGAGTTTATAACAAATTTGTAGATATTTTTTGGTTGAACAACTTTTGCCTAATTATTTTTTTTCGTAGTTTGTGTCGTTTGTCTACAAATTTAATTTTTCTTCAACGTCGTTTTTTACGATTAAAACAAAAACAACGCGTCCTATCAAAAAATTGTTGATCACAAATTTTGTAGCTATTTTTTGGATGATCAGCCTTTGTCGATTAAATTTTTTTATAGCTTGTGTCGTTTGTCCTAAAAACTAATTTCTTTATTTATAATTTTATTTTTACGATTGAAACGAAAACAACGCGTTCCATCAAAAAATGATTATTCACAATTTTGACGCCCTTTTTTGGTTGAAAAGCTTTTTTTTCATTATTTTTTTTCCGTAGATTGTGTCGTTTATCCAAAAATTTCATTTGTTTATTTTTAATTTAATTTATACGATTGCGACTAAAAATATGACTCCTAGCGTAAAGTGGTTCCAAGAGAATTTATAAATACGATTTTGGCGAAAAATGTTGTTAAATAAAATGTTATTGTAGCTCGTGTCGTTTTTCCTAAAAATTAATTTGTTTATTTTTAGTATATTTCTATAACAAGAGTTTATCACAAATTTGTAGATATTTTTTGGTTGAACAACTTTTGTCTAATTTTTTTTTTCGTAGTTTGTGTCGTTTGTCTACAAATTTAATTTTTTTAATGTCGTTTTTTACGATTAAAACAAAAACCACGCGTACTATCAAAAAGTTATTCACGACAAATTTTTGCTCTTTTTTGGACGACCAACTTTTGTCTATTCATTTTTTCACAGCTTGTGTGATTTGTCCGAAAATTTTATTTTTTCATTTTCAATGTTAGTTTTCACGATTAAAACAAAAACTACGCACTCCATCAGAAAATGATGAATTACAAATTTACAGATCTTTTTTGGGTGTACAACTTTCGTTCATTAATTCTTTTCACACCTTGCGTCGTTTTTCCAAAAATTTAATTTTTTTATTGTTAATGTTATTTTCAAAGATTAAAACAAAACTGCGCATCCTATCAGAAAATTGTAAATAACAAATTTGTAGCTCTTTTTCAGGAAAACAAGTGTTTTCATTCATTTTTTCCGTATCTTGTGTCGTTTGTCCAAAAATATAATATTTTTATTTTTAATGTTGTTTTTTACGAATAAAAAAAACTACGCATAGTATCCAAAAGTGGATAATGACAAATTTGTAGACCTTTTTTGAGTGCACAATTTTTTTCGATTCATTTTTTTTCCATATTTCGCATAGACTTCCCGAAAATGGAATTATTGTTTTTTCATATTTTTTTGAGCGATCAAAATTTGAATTTTAGATTTTTCAAGGAAAGTCAAAAAGTTGTCATGAAATTATTGTAGGGTGTTTAAAAAGCAACGTTTTCTTTCTCTTGACTATTTTCGTATCGTGCTTTGTTTGGCTTAAAATGTTGATTTTCGTTTTTTTTTCAAATCTTGTAAATTATATAACTTTGGTAATTTTTTGGATCCATAAGAGTCATTGAAATAATTTGTTCGTCTTTTCTAGTTCTGCGAATAGCCGTATATACGCTTTTTAAATATTGAAGAAAATAGTCTCAAAAATTTTGAAAATGCTCTCACTTTTTGAATTTGCATCCAAAATGGCTGGCTAACGAACTTGACTTTCACTTTAGGGCACTTAAGAAGTATATCAAAAGCCAAACCAATATATTAATTCTTTCAAAAGTTATCGTGCTCATAGACAGGCATACATACATGTAGACATATATACGTGCAGACAGACAGACAGACACATTCGTAAA
The DNA here is from genome assembly GCA_011634705.1 of Andricus grossulariae. Lineage (NCBI taxonomy): Eukaryota > Metazoa > Arthropoda > Insecta > Hymenoptera > Cynipidae > Andricus > Andricus grossulariae. The sequence continues at coordinate 81,977,184 of JAABKJ010007545.1, read as the reverse complement.
AACCTGTATTTCGAGTTCAGAGGGTCTCAAAACGTTGACATTTGACAAAAACTGGGAAGAGGGGGGGGATCAAATTTTACACAAATCTAATACGTTCTCTGACGAGAATGTAAAAAGATGATTTTCTAACCAAGAAGATTAATTTCATAAAAATGGAATACTTAAATTTTGAACCAAACAGATGAATTTTCAACAACAACAACAACAAAAATAATTGTTAACAAAGTAGTTTAACTTTTAACCGAGTAGTTGAATTTTTTACCAAAAAAGATGACTTGTTGACAAAATAAATTAATTTACAAACAAATAGTAGAATGTTTAACCAAACGAGATGAATTCCGAAAAAAACGTGAGAAAGGAAAAAAATTCAAGTTTCTTGAAAATATGTGGGAAAAGAAGAATTCTTTAAAAAAAGGGAAAAGACAAGAATAGGAAAATGAGTGTGAAGTCTAAAACATGAAAAGGTTCTCAAATTTATTAAGTAAGTATTGAATTGTACTTATGGACGGCCCCTAATTTGGGCTTGATAACTTTTAAGCACAGGCTCATTTTTTCATAAAATCGAATATTCTAATTTTTTTCGAAAACAATAAAAAATAAAAAGAAACAATGTTAATATAAATGTTTGCACGTCTAAGAAAAGATCTCTTTCTCTTTTGTGATATCTTGCATCATTTACGAGAAAAATTAAAAAATTATATCATTTTGAGGAATAGAAATTCTTCCGGTCCCAAACATGGTTTAGCCCACATAAGACTGGTTGGTAAGGAAATATGTTTAATTTATTTATTGAAATTTTGCAAACACGAAAGAAATATTTTCTTGGGAAACCCCAACATTTTTATTTGTTTCTAATATTTTTGAAAAGTTTCTACTAATAGAGGAAAGGCTCTGAATATTAGACTTTTTCGGCAAGAAATTATAGACATTTTTTAGACGTCCAAACTTTTATCTGAACATTTTTTTGCATCTGCCCTAATTTATGAGAAAAATGAGAAATTTTGATTCCATGAAAAAAATGCTCCTCAACTCTAAAGTTATTAATAGATTGAAGCTTTCATAAATATTAAATATTATTAATTTTGAATTATATGAATGAATGTCACAAATTGTTGATAAACTTTATTATTTAACAGTTGATTAATTTAAAATACTAAAATAGTAAAAGAATAAAAATTACAATAGCTAACATTAATATAATAATATGTCAAATAAATGTTGTTTCATTAATGGTTTATAAATATTTTTGAAAGTTTCTTTGATTCAAAATGGAAATTTTTCGAGCTAATTATATGGGAAGGGGGAAGTTCTGTCACACCCTACTCCTTTTCCATTTCTTAAAATTACCAATAATTGTTATTACTGGCGATTTGATAACTATTTTTTCGAATTGTTATAAACGTGAATTTCACAGATTTCTGATTTTTTTGAATTTTTTGGAGGAAATATGAAACTTTCTTTATGAAATTTATTTCAATCTAAGATTATCAAACATTGAACGCTTAGCATTGAAAATTGTTTCAATTTCACAGTGTCAATAAAAATTTTTTAATTTTGAAATTTTTAATTTAATTTTTAAGCTGCAAGGTTAGTGCAAGGTTGATGCACGGTTGGCGCAAGGTTTTCCCATAGACAATGCAAGGTTGCTGAAAGATTCCCTCAAAGTTGCTGCAATGTTCAAAGGTTTCCGCAATCTTGCAGTAACTTTTCAGCAACATTGCAGCAACTTTGCAGCAACTTTGCTGAATTTTTTCCTGAATCATTCACAGCAAAGGCACTTTCAGGTAACGGATACCTTAACATAATCTTTCTGCAAGTTTGCCGCCAACTTGCCGATATCTGGGTTGAAAACTATAGTTCACGTTTTTACGTTATTACTCAACTTTTTTTACCTGAGTCTGAAAATATGAAGTTCAGAAATAAAACAAAATATATCTTAAATGATTATTCCATTTCTGAAATGCTGACTGAAAGTTATAAAGTAAAAAAAGGTGGCAAAAGAATAAAAATGAGTGAAGAAAAAATATATTCAGCCGGGTTTACCCAGTCACTTAGGAAAATAAGTTTTACGTGCGTATTTTCACGAGAGAAAATGCTTTTTTCCATATATTCATACTCAAGCCACCATAATACTAGTCGTCTAACAAACGATCCATGGAGTTTATACGCCCTCAAAGTGGTATAAACTCTTGTATATTCTATTACATTAATATTGTGGCCAATATTCTGCCAATGGCTCTGAATATTAGACTTTTTCCGCAAGAAATGTGTGGAAGGTCTTAAATTATCAAGATGAAAATTTGTGCATCTGATTGAAAATTATGTTCTTCTGCAAATGGAAAACATAATATAATCAGTGAACACGCAGAATGTGACATCACACATAGACAATATAAATATGAACAACAATTTTATGAAATTTTTTCTTCTCTTTTTTTCGTTTTTCGTTCAGATGCGAACTGAATTAATAGAACCCAATAAGAAAATCGAACTATTTTTCGTTAAAAGATAATTTTTTCAAATTGGAAAGTTTGCAATTATATTTCTGATTCTACTACTTGGCTGTTAATTAAACTTTTTGAATAAAAATTCGTTTTTTCGTTCGTAAAAAGTAATCTTTTAAACTGAAAATTCAACTATTACATTAATGGTTGAAATTGGATAGTTTTTAGCTTAAAATTCAACAATTTCATAGAAAATTGATGTATTTTGTTGTCAAATCGTAATTTTTGTATTAAATTAATCTTCTTGACTGAAAATTCAACTACTTTTGGCTGAAAGTTAAACTACGTTGTTTAGAATTCATTTAATTATAGTTGACAATGCATTTCTTTGGTAGAAAATTAGAATATTTTTATAGTTGATTCTGAACTAATATATTTAGATTATTACATTTTCTAAATAGGAAAATAAACATTAAAAAAATTTTGATGTATTTCTAACATTGCTAATATTCAATGCATTCTTATTTCAAAAATTTTAAATAAAAAGATTCCTTTCAAGAAATTGAGGTAAAGTCATTTAGACTCAATTGAAAGAAAACTGAAAATATTCATAAACAAACCCTACAGATTGTAACGAATCATGATTTTAGTGTCTCTATTTAAAAAAAATTCAAACTTAAGATCGAAAAGAAATCTATTTTATCATGAATATTTTTATGCAAAATAAGCATGAGAAACATTCACAATTAAAAAAACTAACTTCCAAACAACCTTACTTTTCGGCTCATTAGAGACAAAAATAACCAAATGACAAAAGAGGGAGAAAAAGAGAAAAAGTCAACCAAAACCAACCTCTCACTTTTTCCTTTCTCCGCCCTTTTTCTACTACCAGGGAGTCAACATGTTTCGGGGCCAATTGACCCGCCGGATGCAAGAACCAGCCCGACGCTCGAAAACGCGTAAAAGTATTGTCCGATCGTCTCAAAAAAAATCCCTGGACAATTGTCCGCGACTGCTTATTAATTATTGTAACCATATTCAGCAGAAACCCTTGGTACAGGGACCCTATGACTGCCAAATTCTACCTAGAGCGGGTGCGATTATTATACTAACCCTGGTTGAAAAAATTTTGACAAGAAAGTGCAACACTTCTATAACTGTAATTTCTTGTTAAAAAATATCATATTTTGCAATAAAGTGTACAATATGTAGCAAAGAAATACAAATAAATAGAAATAGCTCAGTATGTATTGTATTTTCTTGTGAAAAAATTAACAATGAAGTATAAAGTCAGATGACATCTTTGCTGTTTTTTGAAAGAGATCGTTTTTAATTGCCCCAAGTATTATAAGTGTAAAGAAGATTTTTTTTATTACCTTCACCGAGGGGTCATTCTGCTCTGGTAAGAGGGTGGGGGAGCGGGGACCTAGTTTCCACATTTTCGACACGACCATGGACGATTTGCACATTGTCTCGTGTCTTAAAATTTCTCCTAGCCTAAGCGGCATATGTACTATTCTTATCAATTCAATTACATTATTGGTTATTCGAATTGTTTATTATTAATTGAATAATAATTTTTTTTTTAACTGATTAATGATTCATTCTTCCTACACCGCGTGAGGGAATTGTTTTGTTAGTCAAAAGCAATAATTTTGATTCTCAATTCTATTGTTAGTATATTAATTGGGCAGAAGTTAATTTGAGGACTGATGTTGAATGAAATTTTCCAAATTCTAGCCGCCGCCTCTAAATATATACTTTTCAGGATGTTGCACATATTAATACTGTAATTATGATTAAACCTAAAATTGATTTATTTATTTAAAATTTGAATGAGAAATTTAATTATCCTGGTTCAATTCCTAAGTCGAGAGTGCTTCAAAGCTTCGATTTCTTGAGGAAAAAAACGGGTGGGGTGAATATATAAAAAATTGAAATCCTCATCTAACACTATAACAAAAAAAATGACAATTATATACCTTTAGAAATTAATTTCTCGGAATCTATCAACCGGCTTTCCAAATTGAGGAAAGAAAACTTACATAAATTTGTCGAGATTTGACCCTTAGGTACATAATTTTTTAGTGCGACGTTGTCGAGTTTACAGCCATGACCTCTCTTTAAAATTCTCAGTATCGAGTTACCGTTAATGTGAAATTCTGAAAAAATGCTATTTTCCTTCGGGATCCCAGATCAGAAGGGTTCTTTTATAATCACGTAGTGTGAAAATTATTCTAAATTTAAATTTTAAACCTGTTTTTAAGAAAATTAGTAAGATAATGAAAAATAAAGTTTTTTAATTCGCGTCAGTGTTGTTATATTACATTTGATAACTTAGCGACGTCCAAACTAAGACTCAATTCGCGCAAGTGTAACAAGAATAATATTTGGAAGAGAAGGAGAAGGATAAAAATTACTGAGGATAAGTTTAAAATTTCCTTTTTTTTGTTCATTAATCAACTCACTGAAATAGTAATAATTTCTATTCAATTTGTTAATTGATGATCTTTTAATTTAAGTTCTGGCCCCTATCCGTGGCTCGAATAACAGTTTAAAATATATTTCTTGTGTTTTTGAAAAATCAAATCAAAATTGATCGATTATATTAAGTTTTGACCCCTATCCGTGGTTGAAATCCACTATATTATTGATTGAAAATTTATCAAATTTACAAACTTATAAACGAAATTTTTTTTTTTTAATATACAGTATAATGAATTTAGATCAATTAAAATGTATAAGGTAGAACTGCTTCACATAGCCTTACGGACGAGTCCAGTGAGTCAGTCCGGAACGAAATATAAAAAAAATCTAACTTTAATTTACTTAAAAATATATATATTTTTTGTTTTTAAATTAATTTTAGAACACAAAACAAATAAACGTTATCGACCCTAATGCCTGTAAAAAAATCTTCTTCACACGTATTACCACAAAAAACAATAACTTTCAGTCTAAAGAACTTTCGTCATGTTAGTCCAGGTATCTGGTAATTTTTCACCGCGTTAGGTATGTTAAGCTTGTTTGTTTGCTATAGCTTTTCATTGAGGGGTCCTGATGAGAATTTTAAATTTTCCGAACACGACTGCGATGCTTCTCGAAAATATTTTTGAACAATTTTCCAAAAATCGTGTTTTTCGTAGACTGCTTTCGTAAACTTGAGAAAATTCTAAAAAAATTAAAAAGAAAAAAGGAGAACCTTCTTTCAGTATTGGACGCAGAGTTATAAGTCTCCAAAGAACCCCTAGTTTTTTCAAAAAAGAGACTAAATCCCCCTATTCTGAAGTTAATATCTGTACTTTAGAATCTTGCAGTTTTACGAAAAAATATTCTAAATTTTAATGAATATATACGCAATTTCGAGTAATCCTAAACAATAAAAAGAAACAATGACCAAACCCCAATGAGTTATAATTTGTGGCCTCCCAAACTTGACCATTTTTGACATATTCTTCGGACAAAATTACTCGTGTTCAGTTTTTTTTCAAAATCTTCGTTTGTGGGTAAATATATTTTAATGATGACAGAGAAAAAATGTTAATGTAGGAAATTATGCGTAAATGTAAAAAAAAAAACAATAATCTTCCAGCCTTCGTAGGTCGAGCCCTACCGGAAATCTAGATTATTTCTTGATACTTTCTAGACTCAGCTCGTCTAGCGAACGTCTATGGCAATTTTATGACGGTCTCCTTGTCAAGGGTTCGTCTAGAGTTCATTTAGCGGCATCTAGTATGTTTTACCAACAACCCTTTTGAGTCTAGCATTCGTCCAGTATCATCCAGAAAGGGGTCAATTCTAGATGATGTGCTCCTAGACAATCTCATATAGAAATCGTCTAGATTTCCAGTAGGAAGAGTTATAACTCTTAAAAAAACACACATGTTTTGCTATTTTTAACCAAAAAAGTTTTTTTTTAATAGCTCATACTGGAAAATTATGCAGAATATAAAAGATGCGACTTGTTAAAAAGAATATTTTTGGATCATGAGCCTCTTTATCAATTTTGCATACTTAAAGAGCTCTCAATAAGTGAGATAGAAAATTCTGCTTTATTTTGCGTTAGGATCTGCCTCTTTCGAGAAAAATTAATTTTTCTGTAAAAACAGACCAATTTATATTTCTCCTTCTACGTGATTCGTTCTTAACCCACAAGCAGGAAAATAAAAATCGAAAATGCACGTAGAGATTCGGACTTGCTTTTGTTTGAGCACACCTAATATTCATATGCTGTTAATTTATAAATAAAAAAAAACGTTTTTTTTCTACGCTTATTAAAGTGTTATGCTATTAGTGATATATTATCACAAAATCTTCATAATATTTACTCATAATTATTATCAGAAACGGTCTTATTCTCATGGTGACAACGCAAACCGCGGAGGCTACTTCTGCTATTACTGCCTCTTTGCGCCAAGAAATCGCGGTAGCTTCCGGGAATCGCCATCAAACGCGATACAATCGTCAGCGTTCATGCTCGCGTGGCCGAAGTCAGTCACGAGACAATAACCGAAGTCAGTCTCGTGATAATTGAGTGTACTCGTACCACAGGAAATTCGGTGCCGATGCGAAAATGTGCACGACGCCTTGCACGCTCGCGGGAAACGAGCCAGAGCGTGGCTAATGGCGGCTAGCGACCCTTTCGCCCAATCTCGCCGCCTCGTCATAACCGACACAGATTCTAAAGTGCAATTTCTCGTCGATGCAGGTGCAGATGTGTGTGTTTTTCCTCGATCAAGACTCTCCGGGCGGCGTAACAAAACGCCTTATGAACTCTTCGCGGCAAACGAATCCACAATCGCGACATACGGTTCGGTAAATTTCAATCTACGACTTGGTCTTCGCCGCGATTTTACCTGGAGTTTCATCGTCACGGACGATTCGAAACCAATCATCGGCGCATATTTCCTTGCACATTACTGTAGGTCTATTTCCACGGTCTACTTGTGGAAATAAAAAATCAACGTCTCATTGACGGCGTGAATGAACTCTCCGTTCCAGGACGCGTAGCGGAATGTAATAAAAATGTGCTAGGAAGCCACACCGTATCCGGACGCGCCCGTTTTCACTAGCTCCTCATGCAGTACCCGGAGATAAGCAAGCCTTCCGAAACTCCTTTCATAACGAAGAATAAAACCAAGCACCACATAAAAACTACGCCAAGACCGCCGGTAACTAATAAAGTTCGTAGGTCATCTCCAGGTCTACTTCGACGTGCAAAAAGGAATTTGACACGATGATGCAGCTACAAATCGCGCGCCCCTCAAAAAGTATTTGGGCTTCTCCCTTTCACATGGTTCCGAAACCAGGTGCGGATGAGTGGTGACATTGTGGCGATTATCGAGGTCTCAATGCTAGGACTGTTCCAGACAAATATCCGGTTCCTCATATAGAGGATTTCACATTTTCTTTAAAAGAGAAGAAAATTTTCTCCAAATTGGACCTAGTGCGCGTTTTCAATCAGATACCCGTCGCAGAAGAGAATATTTCGAAGGCTGCCATCATAACACCATTTGGCCTATTCGAATTTCCTATGATGTCCTTCGGCCTTCGAAATGCGGCTCAGACGTGCCAAAGCTTCATGGACGAGGTACTACAGGGGTTGCATTTTGCCTACTGCTACATCGACGATATCCTTGTGGCTTCCGAAAACGAAAAGGAACACTTGGATCATGTTAAGCAACTGTTCGATCGTCTCAAGGCCTACGGAGTAGTCATCAATCCAGCAAAATGTCGTTTCGGAGAAAGCGAGGTCAATTTTCTAGGTTCCCTTGTTTCAGCAAAAGGCACCCGCCCTTGCTCTGAGAAGGTTGAAGCCATCAGGAATTGGGATCGTCCTGAGACGGCAAAAGAACATCGTCGTTTTCTAGGTACCATGAACTTCAATCGACGTAACATGCCTAACGCGGCGACCTTGCAAGCTCCCCTGAATAATCTCCTACAGGGAAACATCAAAGAAAAGACTCGTTTGAATTGGAAAGATTCAGCAGTCGATGCCTTTGAAAAGTGTAAAGAGAGTATGGCCTTAGCAGTTCTCTTGGCCTTTCCGGACCCAGAGCACCAATCGAAAACGAATGGCAAACTTTGGGATTCTTCTCCAAGTGGCTGAGCTCAACTGAAATGAAGTACGGTGCTTATGACAGAGAACTTCTGGCGATTTACAAGGCCGTCAAATATTTCAGGTACATGATTGAAGGCAGAATTTGTACAATTTTTACCGATCACAAGCCTCTCACTTTCGCTTTTCATCAAAAAGCCGATAAATGTTCTCCCAGACAATTTAGGCACCTGGATTTCATCGGCCAGTTCATCACGGACATACAGCACATCTCCGGAAAGGACAATGTCATCGCCGATTCACTTTTGCGAATCGAGGAAGTAGCGGAAGGCATCGACTTTCAAGCTCTCGCCCATTCACAGGCTCAAGACGAAGAAGTACAGTCCTACTTCCACCCCCGAATCATCCTTGATGCTAAAGGAAGTGCTTATGTCTGGAACAACTGTGAGTATTTACTGTGAAGTTTCTTCAAATGTAGCACGTCCTTTCGGCACAAAGCCCTTTCGCAGAGCAGCTTTCAATTCGCTCCACCAACTCTCACATCGTGGGATAAACGTAACGGTCAAGCTCGTAACTCAACGTTACGTGTGACCGTCAATTAAAGGGTATTATAGGAAATGGGCACGTGCTTGCATGGAATGTCAGCGCTCAAAAATTTCACGCCACGGTTCGTCACCAGTTGGGTCATTTATGCCACCATCTTCCAGATTCGAGCATGTCCACATCGACATCGTGGGTCCTCTGCCAAGTTCCCTAGGATTCACTTACTGTCTCACCTGTGTAGATCGTTTTTCCCGTTGGCCGAAAGCATTCCCAATCGAAAATATCGAAGCAGCGACAGTGGCAAAAACATTTCTTTCTGGGTGGATCGCTCGTTTTGGAACACCACTTAGAATTACAACGGACCAAGGACGACAGTTTGAAGCGCAAATGTTCCAAGAATTCAACAACATTCTTGGAAGCAAACACTTCAGGATCACGGCTTACCGTCCTCAAGCAAACAGTCTCGTAGAAAGACTTCAGAGGCAAATGAAAGCAGCCATTCGTTGCCACGTCACGGAGAGATGGACCGAAGTTTTGCCTTTTGTCATGCTGGAAATGAGATCAGCTTGGCGAAAGGACCTGGAAGCGACACCTGAAAATCTGGTGTTTGGACAAGGCTTGCGACTTCTTGAAGAATTTCTCGCTCCCTGCAAACCAATCGAGAATAGAGAACCTTCTTCAGATTTTGCCAAAGAGCTTCGACAACATTTCCAGCAATTACGTCCTGTAAATGGAACAAGACATGGTAACAAAACGCCTTTCGTTTTCAAGGATATAGCCACAAGTAAGTATGCGTGGCTTAGACTTGACACGGCCAAGAGAGCTTTGCAGCAACCCTATCAAGGACCTTACCAGATCATCAACAGAGGAGATAAGATATTCGACCTTTGGATAAACGGTCAAGATGTCACGGTCTCTATCGATCGTCTTAAACCAACATACACTTTGGCAGACGAGGACGAGTCACATACGCAAAATGCTCATCATTCTGCGAGGTTTCAGCAGCAGAAAAATAATCCTGCAATCTCCAAACAACAACCAGAGGAATTTCCAGAGCTTTCAGCGCCAAAGAGAACGACCACTGGATCAGGACGTCGGATTCGATTCCCAGACCGTCTCCAAGGATGATTTTCATGAACAAAGTAATTTGTTTTTTTGTCTTAGAAGTACCAAAGACTCATTCCAAAAGTATCAGGCAATGTGAGCAATCGATGTGGCAATACTTCTTCAAATTTATGTCCAATTTTATATGTATTTTTTTTTCTTTATCGTGATTTTCTTTTATGTTACTTCAATCACTGACAGGGGGGTGTATGTAGGGAACAGCTAATTGTTAATCTACGTCAATTTAATAATTCATAAATTTAAAAACATTTTTCCAGAATCAATTCTATAGTTGTTCAATGTATCTACGGCCTAAATCTGAATTTGAAATCAAATATAATTAGTCAGGCCACTACGCATTTTGGGTTGCCAGGCAACCCTGCAGACTAGGAGGCATCAGGCCCATTCTGGGTGTCGTTCTTCGAACAGCCAGTACCCGCTGGTCAGTCAACCGAGACACATCCCGGCGCTGCCAAGTTTTTATTCATTTAAATAAATTATTAATTCTGGTTTAAATAACGTTTACCTAATTCTTTCGCATTCCTCCCAACACACTTCAGTGGTGACCCCGACGTGATTGAATGTAGTGACTTTTTTTTTTAGTGCCGAAAACACAAGTGCATCAAGTGACGCTCAAGCGCGCGTGCTGTGAAAGGACGCTTTCGTGCCAGACGCTCGCTTGCCCAGTGACTCTCTCGTCGGACTTGAAAACTTTTGACATTTTTTGTGTTGTGAGTGTGTGTGGTGAGTGAAATAATGACGAACGAGTTTCCAACGACAACTACCCAGACAGCAACATCACAAAGTGCGGCGATGTCCACTGGAACGACCGCCATTTTCAGCAACGAAGGACTGATCAACGCGTTTGCTGCGCTTCCAGAGATCAACCGTATTGCAGTACGTGTTCCACCTTTTTGGCCTCATTTCGCAAGTCGAATATCAATTTGCACTTGCAGGAATAACAGGTGATGAGACAAAATTTAATTATGTCTCGGGCAATCTGGAAGCCAAGTACGCCGCTGAGGTAAGAGATATCGTTACACATCCTCCTGCTACCGGGAAATACAATTTATTAAAAAGTGAATTAATTAAACGCCTCAGTGAATCTCAGGAGCATAAAATGCGTCGCCTTTTAGAACGCGAAGAAATCGGGGATCGTAAACCTTCACAATTCTTGCGTCATCTGCGTGGCTTGGCGGGAACTGTCGTGCCGGACGACGTGCTGCGTCCCCTTTGGCTCGGTCGCTTCCCGGTAGACACCCAAAGGATCCTAGCCTCACAAACGGGAGCAACTTTAGACGGTATGGCCACCCTGGCCGATTCGATCGCAGATATCGCGCCATCCCCTGGGCACATAGCCGAAACCTTTCAACCACGAACAGCTGATCCGTTAGAATTAATTCTTCAACGTCTTAATCTCATGGTGAGAACGCAAATCGCGGAGGCTACTTCCGCTATTACTGCCTCTTTGCGCCAAGAAATCGCGGCAGCTTCCGGGAATCGCGACCAAACGCGATACAATCGTCAGCGTTCACGCTCACGTGGCCGAAGTCAGTCGCGTGACAATAACCGAAGTCAGTCTCGTGATAATGGAGTGTGTTGGTACCACAGGAAATTCGGTGCCGATGCAAAAAGGTGCACGACGCCTTGCACGTACGCGGGAAACGAGCCGGGGCGTCGCTAATGGCGGCTAGCGACCCTTTCGCGAAATCTCGCCGCCTCTTCATAACCGACACAGATTCGAAAGTGCAATTCCTCGTCGATACAGGTGCAGATGTGTGTGTATTTCCTCGATCAAGACTTTCCGGGCGGCGTAACAAAACGCCTTATGAACTCTTCGCGGCAAACGAATCCACAATCGCGACATACGGTTCGGTAAATTTCAATCTACGACTCGGTCTTCGCCGCGATTTTACCTGGAGTTTCATCGTCGCGGACGTTTCGAAACCAATCATCGGCGCAGATTTTCTTGCACATTACGGTTTACTTGTGGACATAAAAAATCAACGTCTCGTTGACGGCGTGACTGAACTGTCCGTTCCAGGACGCGTAGCGGAATGCAATGAAAATGTGCTAGGAATCCACGTCGTTTCCGGACGAACCCGTTTTCACCAGCTCCTCATGCAGTACCCGGAAATAACCAAGCCTTCCGGAACTCCTTTTATAACAAAGCATCAAACCAAGCACCACATAAAAACTACGCCAGGACCGCCGGTAACTAATAAAGTTCGTAGGTTAGCTCCAGGTCCACTTCGGCGTGCAAAAAAGGAATTCGACACGATGATGCAGCTACACATCGCGCGCCCCTCAAAAAGCAGTTGGGCTTCTCCCCTCCACATGGTTCCGAAACCAGGTGCGGATGAGTGGCGACCTTGTGGCGATTATCGAGGTCTCAATGCTAGGACTGTTCCAGACAAATATCCGGTTCCTCACATAGAGGATTTCACATTTTCTTTGAAAGACAAGAAAATTTTCTCTAAAGTGGACGTAGTGCGCTCTTTCAATCAGATACTTGTCGCAGAAGAGGATATTTCGAAGAATGCCATCATAACACCTTTGGCCTATTCGAATTTCCTATGATGTCCTTCGGCCTTCGAAATGCGGCTCAGACGTGCGAACGCTTCATGGACGAGGTACTACAGGGATTGAATTTCGCCTACTGCTACATCGACATCCTCGTAGCTTCCGAAAACGAAGAACACTTGGATCATGTTAAGCAACTGTTCGATCGTCTCAAGGCCTACGGAGTAGTCATTAATTCAGCAAAATGTCGTTTCGGAGAAAGCGAGGTAAAGTTTCTAGGTTCCTTTGTTTCAGCAAGAGGCATCTGCCCTTGCCCTGAGAAGGTTAAAGCCATCAGGAATTGGGACCGCCCGGAGACGGCAAAAGGACTCCGTCGTTTTCTAGGTACCATGGACTTCAATCGACGTTACATGTCTAATGCGGCGACCTTACAAGCTCCCCTGAACAATCTCCTACAGGGAAACGTCGAAGAAAAGACTCGTTTGAATTGGAGAGATTCAGCAGTCGATGCCTTTGAAAAGTGTAAAGAGAGTATGGCCTCAGCAGTTCTCTTTGCCTATCCGGACCCTGTGGCACCACTTACTATTTTCACAGACGCATCGGATTTCGCAGTTGGCGCGTCTCTTCAATAGCGAATCGACAAAGAAAGGCAAACTTTGGAATTCTTCTCTAAGAATCTGAGCTCAACTGAAATGAAGTACGGTGCTTATTGCAGAAAACATCTGGCGATTTTCAAGGCCGTCAAACATTTCAAGCACATGATTGAAGGCAGAACTTTCACGATTTTCACCAATCACAAGCCTCTCACCTTCGTTCACCACGCACATACAGCACATCTCCGGAAAGGACAATGCCATCGCCGATACACTTTTGCGAATCGAGGAAGTAGCGGAAGGCATCGACTTTCAAGCTCTCGCTCAATCACAGCCTCACGGCGAAGAAGTACAGTCCTACCTCCAGCCCGAATCATCCTTGATGCTAAAGCAAGTGCCTATGCCTGGAACAACTGTGAGTATTTACTGTGAAGTTTCTTCAAATGTAGCACGGCCTTTCGTCACAAAGCCTTTTCGCAGAGCAACTTTCGATTCGCTCCACCAACTCTCACATCCTGGGATAAACGCAACGGTCAAGCTCGTAACTCAACGTTACGTGTGGCCGTCAATTAAAGCGGATTGTAGGAAATGGGCACGTGCTTGCATGGAATTTCAGCGCGCAAAAATTTCACGCCACGTTTCGTCAACAGTTGGGTCATTTATGCCACTATCTTCCAGATTCAAGCATGTCCACATCGACATCATGGGTCCTCTGCCAAGTTCTCTAGGATTCACTTACTGCCTTACCTGTATAGATCGTTTTTCCCGTTGGCCGGAAGCATTCCCAATCGAAAATATGGAAGCAGCGACAGTGGCAAAAACATTTCTTTTTGGGTGGATCGCTCGTTTTGGAACACCACTCAGAATTACAACGGACCAAGGACGACAGTTTGAAGCGCAGTTGTTCCAAGAATGCAACAACATTCTTGGAAGCAAACACTTTAGGACCACGGCTTACCATCCTCAAGCAAACGGTCTCGTAGAAAGACTTCACAGGCAAATGAAAGCAGCCATTCGTTGCTACGTCACAGAGAGATGGACCGAAGTTTTGCCTTTTGTCATGCTGGGAATGAGATCAGCCAGGCGGAAGGAGACACAAGTAAGTAAATATGCGTGGCTTAGACTTCAGACGACCAAAAGAGCTTTGCAGCAACCCTATCAAGGACCTTAGCAGATCATCAACAGAGGAGATAAGACATTCGATCTTCAGATAAACGGTCAAGATGTCACGGTCTCTATCGACCGTCTTAAACCAACATACACTTTAGCAGACGAGGACAAGTCACATACGCAAGAAGCTCATCATTCTGCGAGGTTTCAGCAGCAGGAAAATAATCCTGCTACCTCCAAACAACAACCAACGAAATTTCCAGAGCTTTCAGCGCCAAAGAGAACGATCACTCGATCAGGACGTCGGGTTCGATTCCTCGACCGTCTCCAAGGAGGATTTTCATAAACCAAATAATTTTTTTGTTTGTTTTAGAAGTACCAAAGACTCATTCCAAAAGTATCAGGCAATGTAAGCAATCCATGTGGCAATACTTGTTCAAATTTATGTCCAATTTTCTATGTTTTTTTTTCTTTATCGTGATTTTCTTCATGTTACTTCAATCACTGGCAGGGGGGTCTATGTAGGAAACAGCTAATTTTTAATCAACGTCAATTTGATAATTCATAAATTTATACACATTTTTCCAGAATCAAGTCTATAATTCTTCAATGTATCTACCAGTACCCGCTGCTCAGTCAACCGTGACACACCCCCGCGCTGCCAAGTTTTTATTCATTCAAATAAATTATTAATTCTGGTTTAAATAACGTTCACCTAATTCTTTCGCATTCCTCCCAACACACTTTAGTAAATAAACTTTTTTTACTAAGATTTTAACAAATTTATTTTAGGTTAAGCATTCATATTCTTCGTTGAAAATTCAACAATTTCTTTGGAAAGTTCTGCGTTTTGTTATATTTGTCAGTACTGGGTTGAAAAATTCTTTCAAAATTAAAATTTTGTTTCAAAATTCATGTATTTTTTTCAACTATTTGGTTGATCACTTCATTTAAAAATTAATTTCTTTTCTTAAATATTCAACAAATTCAAATTCAACTATTGGGCTGAAAATTTATTTTTTTGTTGATTAATTTAGTTAAAAATTTATGTCTTTGCTTACAAATATAACTATTTTGTTGAAAATTCGTTTTCTTTTTGTTTAGAATGAATTATTAGATTATATTTTGTTGAAACTTGGTCTTTTTTGGTACAATATTAATTTTTGTGGCGACTCATCCAACATGTAGGTTGCAAAATTCTTTCGTTCAATTGAAAATGTTACTTTTACGTTAAAATTCGTTTCAAAATTCAAAATGTGACTTTGATTACAAATTTTACTAATTTATTGAAAATTGATCCATGCTGTCGACAAGTTGTCTATTCTTGGTGCAAAATTAATCTTTTGGGTTGCAAATGCAACTACTTGGTTCAAGATTGATTTCTTTGAATGAAAATTTAATACATAAGGTGAAAGAAAACGTCTTTGCTCAAAAATATATATTTTTTGTTCGACTATGTTTGGTTTGACATTTATCTCCTTCACTTTTTCTTTTGACAACATCTATATTTTGTTCAAACTTTTTTTTTAATAAGAATATTAATCATACAACAATGCTCTGGAGTTATTTGTGACACACGTATTTTGTGTAGAAGGATCGTTTCTTTTAAATATTGAAAATTATTGACATAGGTCAAAAATGTAAGAGAGAAAAGTTGTACATCTCATAGCAACTTTTCCACACTTTTTGTATCCACACTATTTTTCCAAAATGAATATTTCACGAGATAGTTGAGGTGTCCACTTTGGAAGTTTACGTGCCTCAAATTGCAAAGTTTGCTTAGCTGTCTCGCCCTCAACCTTCGCACTTCCATCCTATCCTTGTACAGGTTTACTTTTGAACCTGCCCTTTTTGGGATTACGGAATCGTATGTACATCCATATAGATTTCACAAGGTGTGTGGTATTTCAGTATCTGAAAGTCCATTGTAATTGAGTTTCATTGAATCACTGATTATTATACGCGTTTACAGCAAGAAATATTTTTTTTTCGAAATGATAACGGTGGACGGTGTGAAATATTTCGTATAAGATTGTGGTGGTTCCGGTGACTGTTTATTCAAGTGCTTAGCTGTAGCAAAGGGAACTTGTAACTGCTCTAGAATTTGACGAAATTTTGTGGACTATATGGTTAATAAATGGCATGTGTTCGGTTTTCCTCTAACTTATAAAAAAAAAGAGAGAATATCGACTGGACATGGGTGCTTCGGGCACGTACGGATCGGAATTGGAAGTCTGTGCAGCCTCCTATTCATTGCAATTGAATATAATTC
Source organism: Andricus grossulariae (assembly GCA_011634705.1). Classification (NCBI taxonomy): domain Eukaryota; kingdom Metazoa; phylum Arthropoda; class Insecta; order Hymenoptera; family Cynipidae; genus Andricus; species Andricus grossulariae. Next base: position 81,960,537 of record JAABKJ010007545.1, on the reverse strand, counting down.
TCCTGCGATAAATGATAGACAGCATTTCGGATGATGACAATGTAAAATATATGTATTTTACTCGTGAGTATTTGGTTAACGACAGCTCCAAACCAAATGTCTATTTACTTCTTAAAGGGATAGCAACTGAAGAATCCAGAGACGGCCACTTTCAACTTTTATTACCCACGTCACAGCAGCTTGATGAAAGTACAAGTGTTATCCAAGATTCATTAGTGACTACTTCCAGTGCGAGCACTTCATTTGATGCATCTTCAGAAGAGAGTCGAATCAACGTCACTTCCGGTGATAATGCCGAAATTATGGAAACGTCAGGAGATACAGGAAGGACAAAAAGCTCATCAGAATGTGAACATTGAATCGGCAATATAAGGGAAACCTCGAAGCAGAAAAAACGTGGAATTGACTTAACTCGAAAAAACAAAAGGAATGTGGAAAAACAGGCACGAAAATCGCGACTAGATGCGAAAATGAACGAGGTGATTATGAATAGCTTGAATTATTTTCAGACTGAAAAAGATTCTAGTGTAAGGAATGATGTTTCGCAAGGGCACAAACGGGTGGCTCAGTGCTCAGGGATTTCCGAACGCAGTGTGAGACGAGTTTATGACAGAATTTCGCGAAAATAGAGGCAGTGTTAAAGTACGTCGCGTCGCGAATACAAACAAACGCATTGAAGTTGATGATTTCACGAAGGGAGTAATCAGGAGAATAATATTTGATGCATACATGAGAAAAAGTATGCCCACCATTAAAAACATACATCATCAGTTGCAGAATGATATTCCTGATTTACCCAAATTTTCCACTTGGAAGATGCGATCATTGCTGCTGGAAATAAAATTTAAATACAGGAAACTGAATCAACGTCCAGTTCTTATAGAAAGCTTCACTGTCGCTGGAAAACAAGCTGAGTTTTTTCGATCATTCAAAGAATATAGGGATGATGACTGGCATATATTCTATCAAGATGAAACTTGGTGTGGCGCCAATCATTGTTTAAAACGTGGATGGCTAGAACACGTCCTAAAGGAAAATAATGATAACTACGATTATTACCGTCGTCACGTGCAGCAATACGGAGGATACCAGGGAGGCTTCGTTATTTCTTCAGGAACGGGTCAGCGAATTATAATTTCGCACATCGGAAGTAAGGACGGATTTCCAGAAGACTGCATGCTGTGCTTCATTGGCAAGAAGGGAACTCAGGATTACCACCAAGAAATGAACAAGACACACTTCGAAGAATGGTTCCGCAAAGTTTTAGTAAAAATACCCGCAAAAATCTGTCATCGTCGTCGACCAGGCACCTTATCATACGATGCTTGACCCAGAGTTCCGAAATCCCACTGGTGCTTACAAGAAAGCAGCGAACACGGAATGGATGGAAAAAAGAAGAGTTCCCCTTCCGGTGGGTGTTGCGGCATATGATGTTTTAACAATAACAGATCTTCTAAATATGTATAAGCCTTATCGGTATCCCAAATGCTATTCATTACAGAAAATTACTCGGGAAATGCGTGGAGACGATGTTAAACGACTTTGGATGCCCGTAGCTCATTGTGAACTCAACGCTATCGAGTTGATTTCGGCACATATTAAGAGAAAAGTTGCTACTGAGAATCAAACGTTCAAGATAAACGATGTTCTCTAGCTTTGCCGAAACGCATTAAATTTCGTGTCACCTTCTTTGTCGGCAAAATGCGTTCAACATGTCCAGAAAGTCGAAAATAAGTACAGAGGGATTGAAAAAGAAACGGATGAATCCCATGATTGGTTGGACGGTCTTCAACGTGTGCATTCCATTGTCATCAATCTACAGGAAAAATGATGGTTCAGACGATTGGAGTGACAGCGAATCATCAACAGATTATGAAGATGAATCAGGTAAACAAATTTTTATCACATGCCAGTATTCGACTTTTTTCCATTTTTCAGCATTCACAGGCGGAGAATCCCAGCTACAGAATCATTCTTTCTTCCTGATTTCGAATTGGAACCGTTTGAAATTTAAGAAAAATGTGTGAAATTATTTTTAATTGAAAACGTTCTGATTGAACATATTCAAGATCAGTTACATTTTGGAAAAGGAAGAATATTTCGAATGGAATTAAATATAATTGAATTTGTTCAATGTCCCAAGGAAAGGGTTCAAAATTTGATAATTTTAAATTAAAAAAAAAACATTTTTAAGCAGAAGCTTTCAAAGTGCGAAACCTTCACAGTATTCAAACTATTTTGAATTCAAGAATTTCGACATAGAATGATTTCAGATTAAAGTTTCAAACGAGGACAATTTCAAAAAGTTTGAAAGTGGAATATTTTCCGATTATAATTTTTAAAAATAGATCACATCAAATCCGGACGAAAGAAAATTGTATTATTTCTAATTAAAACCATTCCAAATTGAAATAATCCAACAAAATTTATGAATTCAAATTCAAAACGATTAAAATTCTACAATTTTCAACTCAAAACTAAATTGAATATTTCAAAGTAAAAGCTTCTGAAATTCTAGAAAATTCACTTTTTATTAAATTTCCAAAATTATGATTTGGCATAAACATTGATTAGACAAAATGTTCTACAATTAAACAATAAATTCGCCTTCAATTTCACCGTCTAAATTGAAAAACAATTTTATTCTAAACCTTTAAAATTACAAATTGAAAAATATGTGTACTCTAGACACTTTGTTGTTCTCAATCCCGTGGGGATTACTATCACTTTCAGTAAATTTAATCGTTTAGAAATTACCCAATCCTAAATTGTCAATTATACTATTCTAAATGCAACCATTTCAATTGTAATCGCAAAATGTAAAGTACTTCAATTATTTGAAGTATATTTAAATCGTTTAGACATGAAATTAAACCATTTATATTCTGCTTTCAGAATTTAAACTTGCGATTGTAAGAAATAGCAAATTCAACGTTTGCCATGAAATTTCAGAATTTTAAAATTGGCAACATTAGAAGTTAAAGAAATTATTCAATTGTTCAATAGAAAAATTGTTTCTTTTTGCTTCATGAGTTTGAAATGTCCACCATTTTGGCACATTTAAAAAAAAAATAAAAAAAGTCAACATTCGATGCCTGCTTCTGAAATTTGTTCATTTGTAAGGTTTGAATTTGACAAATTATTGTCTTAATTTTTCATTGCCTTGAATTTACTGTGGAGGTAATTCTTCGGTAATAGATTTTCTGTAGTTTCGGATGAAGTTAGGATTTGTTCAAGTTCCAAGATTCTGAAGTCTATATTCTTTCATGTTTTTTAATATTTAACGTTTGAAATGACTTTATTTTTGAAGTTTTTTTCGAATAATTCAATAGTGAAGGTTAACACTCTGAAATTTTTTTATTTTGAACGGTGAAAATAAAGGTGAAGTTATTTTTTGATTTTAGAAAAGTTTGTCCGATCAATTTCAACGTTAAATTATGATCTTTTTGATTCGATAAAAATTAACGTTAATCTTAAAAATTAAGATTTCTAGAAAGGTAGCCAACATAAAAAGAAACCTAAAAGTCGGATTCAAAAGTCTTGACACCTGGATTCCAAGCTTTATTACTCGATGAGAAAAAATCGCAGAATGCTGAGCCAAAGACAGAAATATTCGTCAACATTATACGTGTGAAAGGAGGTCAGTTTGATTTTCGTCAAAAATTTGTTGACATTCCTGTGACACCAAATGTGTGAAAAAACAGGAGAAATGACCCTCAACTTTCTCTACGTGGACTTTGAAGTCCTCCACACGTTCAAAAATTGGTACCAGAAATTGAAAAAAAGTCATGAGTATTCGGTAACATGTACTTGACAAATGGCAATTTCTTTACTACAATTGAATGATTATTGTCATTAGTAGAGCTAAAGAAGTAAGAAATAATTATCTCGGCTCTGAAGATATATTTCAAGCTGAACTCTAGCTTAAAAGAAGCTTCTCGATTAAGCGGTTTCATGTGAAAAGTTGAATGGTTAATAAAAATTAATAATGCCTGAATGAAAAGCTTCGAAATAATTATGATCTTAATGTGTTTCAATACCGAAAAACTCGTATTGAAAAAACGTCTCTTCTCAGCATTGTCCAATTTAAGCGTGAGAGAGATCCCTTCCAAAAAAAACAGGGTCAAGCTTCCGTAAACCCTTGTTTTTTGTAAGGGATCTCTTTCACACGGCTAGAATACAGTACCTATTTATGAAGTCTTCCTCCTACTTTTTCGTGGATAATGTGGAAATAAATTGAAGGGACATGCCTCGTCCTTTGTACCTTAAGTTATTTTTCTTTCTATAGATATGCATACATAATGACGTGTATATATATATATAATTAAAAACTAAAGGTTAACAACCACCGCAGGGTCCCACTTGGAGCAACTGTCATCTAAAAAATGACATCGGCTCCCAGTAGGACCGCGGTAAATCCCATTCATGGCCACGTCTCACAAGTCGCCAATTATGTATAAAATATATATAATTTTTTATATAGTGCCTATACATAATACATTATGTATAAACTATATAGAATTTTCCTGCCTAGGTACTGTGACGTTCAAGTAGAGACTGAAGTTTTCAAATATCAGGTTTGCCCTATATGTATGGGAATTAGCCCCCACTTAAACTAAGCACTGAAATCAGATATAATTTGTCTCGACGAGTCTATTTCTAAAACATTATCATACTCTGCATACACTAGACAATTAATTGTGTTAACAAGCGCCTCTTCAAACCGTACCTCAATTCTGAGACTACCAAGTTTTACGAGATTCCAGTGAGAATAACAATTAGCAGAGAGGTCTGGTGTAAGATCAAAGGCAAATGAACAATTTCCGAGTGCATATTGTTCCCGATCAATATTATTTCCCTTATTTAGAAAATGAATACCACTTTCAGTAAATAATTTGTTATACGCCTCAGCATACAATTTTTTAGTATTGAAGGATGGCTAGAGAGGTTTTGAGGGTATTTGAGTACCGTCAGCATAAAGAGATAGATGATTGATTTTGTAATTTTTAAAATCAAAGGGACTTTTGTTTCCACTGCCATTATATGCAGTATTGTCCACAAATCCGATTATTATTCTTTTGGGTAAGTGACCAAGGATAACATTGTCAAGAGTTTCAGCGTGAACGCCAGAGTGTATCGTCATAGATTTCACTTCGACACGTGTAATAGGGTATTTTGCAGTGCCTTGAGATAGAGCTTTAGCATGTGCGAGAAGAATGCCAGGATTGATTTTTGCTCTGCGAACAAGTAGTGAAGCCTCCTCAATGTGTAAATGACAGTTACTTGTACTGTCCATAAGACAGAAAGTATCTTTTGAACGAACGAGCCGAACCCATAACTCTACACCATTGATGAGAAATTTATCTTGATTGAAAACACCAAAGTATAAATAAGTAAATAAGATCAATAGATTTATCAGCACTACAATATTTTTGTCGAGTTTTTAAGCCTTCATTAGCATCAAAATCATCCATCTTTCCAGCAGTATCATTATACCACAGGGGAGGTGTAAGATGGCTGTTTTTGGCAGCTGGGCCATAGTTGAGTAAAGTCTCAATGTATGCTCGATATCCGTAGGAATTACTAGGAGGTGATACTACTTTTTGATTGAAATAGACATCCACCTGATTAAACAGCGAATGCAAAAGATTGTTTACAGGACCTACTTTGTCCAATGCTGCGGTATTTGCGGCTACTCTGGTAGGAGTTACAAGTTTTATTCGAACACTGAGCATAGTGTGAGCTAGATCGATATATTCATCACCATGGCCAGGAACAACACACTCTATGGGCGCATCATCAGCGAGAGAAGAAACGGGTTTATAATTAACCCATTGAGAACTTTCGATGGATGTTTGCGTTGGAGGAAATGAAAATAGATCTAACTCTGACTTTAAACACTCACAGGAATGAGAGTGTGAAAACAACATTTTGACGCTTATTTAATTCCGAAAATATCGTTAATTGTGCGATTCCTTGATTTTGTGCGTTTATTTGTAGACTTTGTTATTTTTATTATATTTTTTATAGAGTTTTTCCTTCTCACTGAAGCTCTTTTTTTACTTGAACTTTTTGTTTGGACTTTTCCAACGTATTTCGACTTACGACGTGAAGTGTACCACGATTAGAAATGGACTGAACCATTTGTTTCTTCCTACTATGTTTATAGCCCGAGCCATTCATGATATTCTCCATTTTATCCATAGCACAACGTTTCAAATTGAGGCCTGATTCTTGAAAACGATTCTTGATCGAATTTTTAAGAGGTATCGTATTATACAAATCATTTATAACATGCAATCCTGTTCTAAGAGCTTCTTTTTCTATTACGCGGGCCCCACTAGCCAAGAAAGGGAGAACACGATGAAATAATCCCCCGAGGAAGCTACCGATACGATGCCCCTTCTGATAAGGAGCTCCAACGTATATTTGTTGAATTCCCCTTCCAACCACTTGTGAAGAGTAATAATCTACGTAATGACTCATTGTTTTTCTGCTATCTAATCAATACGCCTAAAGTGAAGTGTAGCCGTCAGTGTACCAAACTAAAATGGTATTGGAAAACCAAGGTGGTCTCTTATATCAATTTCAATTGTAGAAAATCCCGTGTTAAGAACTGGTATGTAGTTAGGTGATGGAAGATGGCTAACTTGTGTTGTGCCAAAACTATAATCCCTTGCCTCTATGGGAACTGTGCGTAAAAGTGATGCTTTTACATCGCCTATAACGCGCGGTTCACAAATATTACAGTAAAAAAATAATTTACCTGGAAGAGCACATGCGATACTAGGCGGACGTCTAGCAGTATAGTCATTATTTTGATTCGGAAGTGAATTATCTGGTGCAAAACCAAGACTACGTGATAAATTATACTAAGTACCAACAAATGTTGTTCCGACGTCAAACATAATTTTTACACTGTTTTTGTATGCGTACGTAGCTGCTTTTTATTTTGTCATATTCAAATTTAATGTGTTGGCCTAATTCTGGAAGAGTGCTTAGATTATTGATAAGAGCCCCAATACCAGTAATGGCTTTTTTCATTTTACACACATTTTTTTATATCAGTGTGATCTAATATGTTTTCTGTACTATACGTTGTATTTTCATCATTCACCTTATCTCCTATAATACTAATAGGTACATTATATTTGTGAAGAAGGTCAATACCTTTCTCAACAGATTTTCCATTTTTACGATCGCCGTCATATATTGGATATTCAAGACCTACAGTTCCAGCGTTCATTAGGTTCAACCCAGACAAATTTACTTACAACATGAAACACTCCTAAAATAAAGCGGTGATTATTTATCGTTATAAATGGACAGACTTTGTATGTCGATTAAATCACACTCCCAAACTTCATAAATATTGGAAACCGTATAATGAGCTCTCTGAAATTTTCGTCGAAAAGGACGGTGTAAAGTGAATGCATCCTGAGATTTTAACCGTGTGCGTGATACGCTTCCATGTGCAGCATGAGTTATTTTTTCGGCACCACTGTATGAAGCAGGATGACTTGGATTGTAGTAAATTTCCTCAAGCAGTTTCATTTTAGAATAAAAGACTGCCACTTTTTCAGCATTCCTGAGCCATATTGTCTCTTCTCTTGACTGATGTTCCTTCTAATTCTACTGCGACTCCTTTCACAAATTGATTTATTAGAATTTTCTAGGATTCTATCAGATCTTACTTCATCCTCAGTACTTTTATCCTCTGTTATAAGAGATTCTTGGTTCAAGAATGATCGGTTATTGATATCTCGTTGTATTTGCTTAATATGTCTCCAATATTATTGATTTTTCACAAGTGCTCGCGGGGTAGCGAGATCTTGAAGGATACGGGCAAAGTGAATTCTGCCAGGAGGGTTGACACTTTTTCTAAACCTTGATGCATCATCAACTAGATCTGTAATATTTGAATTTTCGATACGTTTCCCATCAATAATCACTGAACCATACTTATCCCGTTTAATTTTCTTAGTAAAGTCAGGCTTTGTTAGATGATTGAGTAATAAGGTACTTTTGGAACGAAAAGATTTAGGTACATTAGCTATAATAGCTTTTAACGACAAAAATTCATGTGAATCATTATCTATATTTTCTTTATGGTCCAAGATTATTTCCAGGTGTTTGTGTAGTTGCACCAGGTATCGGTGGTATAATTAGTGAATTATTATCGCTATGTAAATGTGCATGATTTATAGTCTGCATTTGTTGATTGATTTTGTCCATCTGTTCACTAGGAATAAGTACCATTTTCCTTGCATGCTCCATATTATTAAACGTTCCACGATGAGGAATTCAACAAATTGAAAAGCAATCCGCCAATGATTGGGCGAAGTAAGAGAGGCGAAAATCCATGGCAAATGCCTTGCAGCCTTTCGGCATCATGACAAGTATGTAACTGGTACTTGGCCAGCATCGTGAGCGCCCTTTGTACCCTTTACGGGTATGTAAACGTATTGATAAGGATCATCGGGAAATATACTTGTGCGATATCGATAATTGTCTGGAGTTGATTGTTTCAAGTTCAGAAAGAAATAACCATGTGGTTGAGACGTGGCATCGTGATAAGCTTTCTGTATAAAGCGTGGGTCTTCAGGACAAATCTGACGCGCAAGATGCTGAATTTGAGCCCTATCTCGAGGATTTTTAAAAGCGACTGTATAGTTTGCATTTAGAGAAATGTCTCTTTGAGCATGTCCCTGGTGGAAAAGATTTTGAAATATAAAAATTCCACTGAGGTTTTTATGATGGCTTCCTTTAGTAAAAAGATCTACAATTGTGTTATTGGAAGTATCTCTCATTAAATCATCGAGAATGATAAGTATAGGCCTAGAATCGGTAGAATAATAGAAAATTATACGATTGATTTTTGTATCGCACATTCCATTGAGATTTCGAAGAAACTTTTTTACAAAGAAAATTTTACCACAACCAGTTGGACAACATATCAGTGACGTGAACGGATGCTTCCAGCGCGTGTTCATATTGAAAAATGATGCATCATTGGTAAAACATTGTAATTTATACATAATAATACGTATTTACTCGATTAGAAAGTATCTTATACTGTTTCATCCAATACTCGACCACTACAGCAGAAGCTTGTATTACCGGACGATTCATGGAGCCATTCTGAAATCATAAAAATGAATATTTTAATTACTTTTGAACAAAAATACCCTATAAAATAAAACCAAAAAGAAAAAGCGTACGTACGCATTTATTTGTTTAGTGTCAAGATGCTTTCGTACACAGATGCGTAAAAATGAGAGATTTTATTTTTTTATATTTGCAAAATATACAATTCAGGGTACTATCTTATTTAATGAGTTTCTAAATAAATAAATGGGAGAGAATTATCATTGTCAATTAACCTCCTTTTTGTGTAAACCGGTCGGCAGATTTTATGTTCATTTTTTGTAACTACGTCGTGATATGCGGTTCTGCGAATTGCTCTATAGTTTAATGTAATTGGGGCAGCCTCATTAACTACGAGATCACAGATAGATTCAAAGTTTATGAGCTACGAGTTTCGGTAGTTTAGGGTAATACCTTCCACTTTACAGACATAGTTCTCCTGATCATTTAGTCAAGCAACTTAGCCAAAGAACGGAGACCAGGATTTTTAAAAATATTTTTGGGATCGAGCTGAATACCTTCAAAATCAAAAATCTTTTGGATATACGCCTTTTTCTGCTCATCAGTAGTGCATACAGAAGGATATCCACTGGCCTCATGTTTAAGCTTGAAAAATCTGTTCATGTACTCTACAAATAAACCACCTGTCTTTGTAAGGGGATTATATTGTGTTACCTCATACTGCCAGATTTCAAAAATGCTAGTTATCTTATACCCATCTTCGACCGCCGCATTGAGTTCGTCGGAAACCCATGTTCCTTCTATTTCCCGCTCAGCTGTGTTATTTATGTGTGGACAATCTTGCTGTGATTGTAACTTACATGAAAGTATAACATAGGGGAAACATGAGTTTTCCATGCATACGAACAGGAAGGACAGGTAAATACTTATTCGTAGGTGGTAATACTCGACATTTAATTAAACCCTCGACATTACTTGAATTATTATCAAAACCAGTTAATGTCTTACAGTCATCGCCAATATACATTTTGGAATGACCAATAGGAAATTTACCGTATTTTGAAATATATCGATGCAGGGAGCAAACGTCCAGATAAAAAATTTTTGTTTTGTCTTTCACCCGATAATAGGAAAATGTATTACCCGTTCGACCTTCATAAAAGCATTTCGAGGGTTTAAAGCACCGTGCCTTAAAAGAGGATGGTCTTTTGAAAATTCTTTTAATTTAGTGTCTTGAGCTAATTTAGCTTTAGCTCGATTCTAGTTATTACAACGAGGACAGCCATGCCAATAACAGCCATGAAACTGATAAGCAGTTTTATTGCCACGGCCATCCTCATAATAACCGACAACTAATACCCCTTCAGGTAATCGAAATTCTGGAGCTCGACCGGCATGTATGATTTCTCGTTCAAGCTCACGCTCTACATATAAGAGCCATTCGACATCTTTTTTGTCTGCTTATTTGCTAGTCCATAACCCCCATTCGGTAGAACGCCTATTAAGTCAGGTTTTAAATAATTTTTCCGGAATACAACGGAGCAGGCTGAAGCTATAGTGCAACTATCAATGAAGGGATCAACATCCGCTACATCAATAAATAGTGATCGAACAGCTAGACAAGCCTTACGCAGAATGTCAACGTCATTAATGCAATAACTTCTAATTTCATTTTTAAAATTAAAAATGTAATTTGATATAATGCATTCTTCGTGCCACCTTAGAAAAATTTTACGACTGTCTGAGGACGTTGTGTCAGGAGAGTAATACTTTACATTGGGTAATTTACCTATATAAGACAGATTTTGTGGTGTATTAAATAGGTGAGGGAAAGTACTTTTCTTTGCTTCGTCTAAACCAAAGGCAGCTGGCATAGCATTTAAGGGCATATGCAGATAGTTTAGACTGTCGACAAATCGCGATTTATTGACACTCATTAATATTACACTGGTACCATTCAAAATAAGTTTCGGAGGCGCATTAGTTCCTTGCTTTTTAATCCAATAACTAAGGATAAATTAAGCATCGAAACCCTTTGAATTGTGTGCAATACATACAGTCTCGTCAAAATGTTTCAAATCGCGAATAGCAAACTCTGTAAACTGAGCTACAGGGTCTATATCAAAGATGTACTGGCGCACACCACACCATTTGCACCTTACATCTGGATATGGACCATTCATACATTCATCACATACCTGCTGTGCAACACACCGATTAATTTTGTGAATGTTTGTTGATTCGTCTCCTACGACTTCCTCACACTGTTTTGTTTCGAAATCGTAAAAGATATAAGCTACTTTTTTCTTCATCAATACAATGCCTTTAGTTTTTTTTAGTTCAAGAGGTGTGATAAAGCAAAAGTGATTACTAGGGCATAGTTTCTTACATGTACTACAATCTGAAAAACATATATAAATATATATATATAACTATATATATATATATATAATGCAAGATACGGAAAAAATTACCGTTCATATTATATATACATATATACACTGAGAAAATTTTTGTTCGTTGCAAAAAAAATTGGTTTGGATGCAGTTTGTTTGATTTATAAAAATTTTCAATTGAACTAAACTTTATTTGAATTCAATCAAATTTTATTCACACCAACCAAAATTTATTTGAATTGAACAAAAACTATATTTGAAATAAACAAACATTTGTTTGATCTTATACCAAAAAATAATATGTCTGTGTTCAACAAACGATTTGTTCGATTTAAACAATGTTGTTCTGAATCAAATAAAATTGTTTTAAATCAAACAAAATTTGTTAAGGTCAAATTTAAGTCTTGTTTTGATCTAACAATGTGTATTCAAACAAATTTTTTTGTTTGAATCAAACATTTTTCTCGGTGTATTAGGGGAGAGTGAAAATACTAAAATTAATCGAATCGCTTGAGCTGAGGGAAAAAACTTGTAGGAAAGAATCCGAAAAAAGTAAAAACTAATTTTGTAGTCGATAAAAACCTGTACAAAAAGATTTTAAAATATTTCAAATGATTTCCTGAAATTTTGGAAAAAATTTGGAAGATTTAAAAAAAAATTGTTCAGTTTTGTTACATTACAAAATTTTAGAAAAAATTCGAATAAGTTTGAGAGATTTTTAGAATTTTTGAAAGGACGTAATAAAAATTGTATATATAAAAATGTAGATTTTTGAAAATTTTCATCTTATAATATTTATTTTAATAAAATATCAAAAAAGACTTCAAACCATTCCAAAAGATTTCCAAAATAATAAAAAAAAATCTAGAAAATTAGAAGGCAATTATGCAGAATTTAAAAAAAATTCGAATCATCTTGAAAGATATTTAGAAGTGCTTAAGATTTTTTTTCAAATAATAAAAAAATTCCTTTTTAAAACTTAATTTAAAAATAATATTTAAAACGATCACAAAACATTACAAAAGATTTCCAAAATTGTTATAATTGAATCCGAGAGATTTTTAAACAATTTTAGGAATAATTCGAGCCAGTTTAAAAGATATTCAGGACTTTTTGGAATTTTGAAGAAACTAACAATATTTTAAAACTTTACAAGATTTCCAAGCATTTATAAAATATTCTTAAATTTTCTCCAATCGCAAAAAGTCTTAGATATCTTAAACTACTAATTTTTTTCCTAAAAACAGGGAAAATCAAGAAATAAATAGTCTTTTGTATTGAAAATTATTTTTTCCTTGAAATTATATTTTGCCTATTTTTTTTTTATCCTGGACTGAAAAATCTTTGAAATTTAAGAATCTTAAATTAGATTAAAATCAAATTCAAAATCCCATTCAACGTCCAACACTCAAGTTGATGTATAAATTCTTGAAAATAAACCAAGAATCTTACGATACAATTTTTTTACGATAAAATATAAAAATGCAACTACTTTTTTAAAAGTCAAACTATTTTGTTAAACAGTAATTTTTCAGTTGAAAATTCATTATTGTAGTTGAAAGTTTTTTTTTGTAGAAAATTAATCTTCTTAGCCGAAAATTCATGTATATGGTTGAAAATTCAATTATTTAGTTGAAAATCAACTTTTTTTGTGAAATATTAATATTTTCGGGTTAAAAAATCAAAATTTGTGTACATAATTTGGATCTTCTGAAAAATATTCATTGTTTTATGTTCAAAAATAGAATTGGCTCATAATTAATCTTTTTTGGTTGAGGATTTAACTATTTTGTTGAAAGTTTGTCTTTTTTGAATGAATTCAACGGATTCTTTTAAATAAAAATATTTTCAGATTTAAATCACAACGATTACATTTTTCATCAAGAATTCATCTTTTTTGTTTAAAAATTTAGTGCATTGGTTGAAGAATAATTTTTTTGTTGAAAATTTGATTTGACATATTTCAAAATTTCACAAATCTTTTTGAATTTTCTCAAGATTCTTAGGAAAATCATATTTGTATAACGTTAAAAACAAGTAAACAACTAATACTAATAATGATTTTTCAATTTCCAAACTTGAAAGCACCCTCAATTTCAAACAATATGTAAGTGTTTAAAATAAAAAAAAAGTGAAAGCGTCCTAAAATCGGAGGAGTTCTAAACTTGGATTTACCTACAATTTCAAAATCTACCGAATTAGACGTTGATTTTTTTGCTTTTATATTTTATTATTATTTATTTTTTACATATTTTTCAATTTGTTAAAACTTTCTTTCCAGATAAACCGTCAACTTTTGAAAAATGAGTTTCAAATTTTTTAACAGAGGTCTATCGCGTGGTTCATTTCCTTTTAATGTTAGTTATGATAAAAGTAAAATTTAAATTGAATTATTAAAATTGGTAATGATTAATTATTTAATTTTTGATCGAAGTTCAATCAAAATTAGGGAAATCTTGCCATCTTTTTTGCGATAATTCTATTCTGTGGGACAACATTCAATTTTTAAATGCTTTTTAACATTTTTATTTTTCAAATACAGTATTACTTTCGCCATTTTCAGCAAAAAAATTTGCATTTTGAGTATGAAATAATTTTTTTTTTTTAACTTGAATTACCAAGAAATAAAACACATAAATATCTTCAATAAAAATAGTTTCAAGTATATTTTTTTACGCATAAAAATATTTGTAATGAAGTTAACTCATCTGCCAATTAACACGATGTCAACAAAGCAAATAATAAATTATCTTTTGTCCGCTGTGTAAATATTTAATTTTCAATCAATAAGTTGATTTCATGAACATCATCATGCATATTTAATATTTTGAGTTTACTATTCCGTTCATATTGAATGTTTTGTTAATTTTGTACTTTTTAAAAATTATCCAATGAATTTCAAATGAATGTAAAGCCCCTCACAAAAATAAAATAATTTAAATATATCTTAATTAGTTAAAAAAATATAGATTACCAAAAAAAAAATTAAAAAGATTCATAGCACACGGTCCTAAAAGCTTTCCAATGTCACAATGAATTTTTTATCATAATTTAAGGAATTTTGAAGAACTCCTAAGAATTTTCAAGATCTTTTGAAAATTTTAATTTGTAGGTATTTCGAAGGATTTTTTCAGATTTTGAGGTATTTTCTAGAACTCCAAGAAATTTTCAAGAGCATTGAAAAATTTAAATCATTTTAAGGCATTTCGAAGGATTTTTTGCTTCAGATTTCAAGTTATTTTTAAGAATTCCTAGGAATTTAAAAGAACTTTGAAAAATTTAAATAATTTTAAGGGGTTTGCAGAATTTTTCAAGATTTTAATGTATTTTCAAGAACACTAAGGAATTTTAAAGAGCTTTGAAAAATTTGAAGGGATGCTAAAATATTTCACAGGATTTAAAAAAATTTTAAGGTGTTTTAAAAAACTCTAAGGTATTTTAAAAAGCTTTGAAAATTTTCAAGGGATTTTAAAAGATTTCAAAGTAATTTTCATGATTTTAATGTATTTTAAGAACTCCAAGGAATTTTAAAGAGCTTTGAAACATTTCAAGAAATTCTTAAAAATTTCAAAGGATATGAAATATTTGAGGATATTTTGAAAGATTTCAAGGAATTTCCAAGAGATTTATGGATTTTGAGGTATGTACACAAATTTTCATAAAGTTTAGAAATTTTTTTTAGAATTTCGGAAGATATGGAACGATTTTACAGGGCCAATACATTTTCACGATATTTTGAAAGATTGAATGGAATTTTAAAAAGATTTTAACGGATATTATCAGATTTCCGAAAATTTTGATGATTTGAAGAGGATTTTAAATCATAATTTAATTATATATATTAAATTTATTAAAATATTAATCATTTTCATATTTTTATGTTTATTTATTGAGATTATAACTTTGGAAATCATGTTTATGTTGCAAAGCATTATACTAAAAGTCAAATATTAATTTAATATTATTAAAAATCATTTTTAAATAAAAAATAAGGAAAATATCGGTTAATTTCTGTTTTTTAATTAACTTCATTTGCAAATATTTTTGTGGTACTGGATAACCAGGTTATGCAATGAAAATTTTATAATTTTAATGAATATTGTTAGTCTGGATTAACCTATCAATCAAGTGTTTCACAGGTAAGAAATTCATATTTTTATTAATATTTATTTGATAAAGTCACTTCCAAAATATGCTTCTTCTAACAATAAAACATTAAAATCGGTTATTTTGTTAAAATAAAGACATTCTGAATATAATCAAATTTTCACGTCATTAAGTATATTCACTTATTATTATTATTGTTGAATTTAAATTTGGAAATCAAACGTTTACGCCATAAAATGAATTAATCGAAACGTGATTGTAGCTCTAAAAATATTATAGGAAACGAGACAAAAGATTTATCATGTAATTTAATGAACCCTGTAATTAAGAAAATTATTCCCTTAAGCAAAAGCGCATAATATCCTACGGACATAATATTGTCCCGATGACATTATTTTAATAATGTGACTGAAATTTATTGACTGTAATTATCAATTGCAATTAAAATTCATTTGAAATATCCTTCCCTAAAAAAAAAATAATAGAAAAAGGGTAAAATTCATCAAGGACGGAATTTTGAAATGTTACAAATATTAAATCCTCCAATTCAATTAGTATTTACTAGCGTTTATAGATTAGCGAATCGCCCAAGGGATTTTGGTTACATCCCCTCGAGGAAGATTTTGCTTTGATTTTGATTTTCAAGTCGCCACTCGATTCTGGTGTGCAGCCATCTAGAAAACTACTTACAACTTGTAAAATTGCTTTTACGAGGCCCCATACGCCCGGAACAACATCCCTGAAAAAGCCTCTGGAAAATCACCTGTGCCCCAGGTTTCGAGTTTTTATTAATTCTTGCGAAATCGTTTCCCTGGTCCTCGAGTTTGCCCGCGAAAGTAATTCTTATACGGCGGGTGGCTAATCCCAGAACAAACAGTTTATGGTGTTTGTTCGAGAACACCGCCTGGCACACGACCACCCCATGGCAAACCGAACCCTCGTGGGTCCCGCGGGACCAGTTTATCCGGAGCCGTGAATCGACTATCAATTTATTTTGTCGCTATCTTCTTTTGAGAGAGTTGTATTTTCTGCCGACGCTTAAATTTGTTACGAAAATCTCGAGGTGATATTCGACACTCGAGAGGCGACGGAAATTTCTGGTGTTAATGAATTTTTAAAGAAGGGATGGGCTTTGCAAGGGTTGGATAAATTAGATCAAAGGGTTCGTGTTTAGTTTCTATTATTAGTTTTGTTAACCAGATGAAACTAATTCAAAATGTACAGTTCTGAACGTTTAAGCATGGTCGTGCGGTCCTAGAGACCGCACGGTGCTTCTGATACGTGGATCCCCTCTGGCCTTCCACGAGGCTGCTGTTATCAGTAGCTTTCGTTTTAGATGTGTTTTCGCCGACATAGGTAGGTCCGTCATACCGCACGTCCACAGTAACGTCACAATTGTATATTTCTGTTTCAATTTGTTTGAAGAGATTTAAAACTCAAGATTTTGATTAGAGTGCGAAACGTGGTAATCCCGGAAAAAGTTCACATCTGGATTATCCCTCATTTGAGCAAAAAGTGACAAATTAGTATGGACGTGTGGACGTGCGGTCTCCAGACCGCACCCTGCTTCTGATATGAGGGTCCCGCCCTCACTGGTCTAAAAGATTATTGATAATGAAAATTGATAAATTTAAATAATTTTCCACTTATTTCAATGTTTTTTCATATAGTTACATAATAAAAACTTTACTTACTTTTTGAATTAAATTTTTACGGACATTAGATTTAAAACTAATTAGTTTTGGGGATTTTTAATTTTCAAACTTCACTATGTAAAACAAGCTTTTTGTAGGTTTTGTGCGTATACTATCATCTTCGACTCTTTTAATATCAATTAAAAAAATGACGTTAAAATAAAAAAATAAAATGAGGGAAACCCTTCAAATCTTTATATTTGGGTGAAATCCTTGAAAATCTCGTGAAATTCCATTGAATTTGATATTTCCTAAAATTCTGGAAAATTTATCAGAATATCTTGAAAGCTTTTAAAATACCTAAAAATCATTGAAATCCTTAGAAATCTGATTAAATTTTCTCAAATCATTTGAAAATCCCCTGGAAAACTTTCAAAATATCCTCAACCTTATAGCTTCTATAAAATCCTTCCAAAGCTTCCGAAATTTTAAGACATTTTTAAAAACTGCAGACAATTTTTTTGAATTCCTTTAAATAATTGAAATCCTTGGAAACTCCTTAATTTTTTTTCAATTTCTATAAAACTCCTTAAAACCCTTGGAAATACCCTACAATCTTCCAATCCTTCAAAATCCCTTTAAATTATAGAATTCTATTGAAAATATTAAAAATTCTTTTCAAATCATTGAAATCCATTGAAATCCCTCAATTTTTATCAATAAATTGTTTGAAAGATTATAAAATCCGTTGAAATCCCGTGAAATCACATGAAATTAGTTGATATTTCTTGAAATTTCTTGAAATATTTGATGTCCTATCAAATCCTTTGAGATCCCGGAAAATTTATTATGAGTGTTTTTAAAATCCTTTAAAATTATTGAAATCCTAACTAGTTTTAAATAATTATGTTTGTTTGTTATTTATATTATATAATATATTATTTATCTATACTTATTATATTTATATTAAATATTAATATAAATTATATTTATATGAATTATATTTATATTAGATATTATATATATTTGCATTATATTTATAACAAAATAATTGATTTTTTTGATAAATCGTAACTCTTATAAAGTCCTTTGAAATTCCTTAAAAATCATTTTAAATATTTGTAAATCTTGGAAATCCTTTAAAAAATCCCTTGAAATCTTTTTCAATATCCTCAATTAATATGACAGAAAAATAATTTTGGAATCATAATTGCCTATTTAAGAATATTTTAATCATTAAAAATTTTGTTCAATACTTGATCGGTTTTTATTAATATTATTTTAATTACAAATAAAAATGGTCAAATAATTTTTGTCACGTAAATAATACTGACCTAAAATATTTGTTTCTGAAGTGCTCTTTGATTTCCGCTCTAAAACTAATTAAATCACTAATAATATTTTAAGACTCAAAGTACTATATTCCAGGAAATTTTTTTTTAAATATAAGTTTACAATAATTGAATTTTAACTAAACTCCATTGCTGTCACCGAAATGTTGAGAAATTTTAGGATCAACAAATAAAACTTTTATTAGTCGAATTAAATTATAAAATGATTATTGCAATATAGTATGTTATTTCAAAATGTTTGGTGCAAATGTTCCCATATAAATAATTATTTCTTAAATATTTATTAATAAAAATTGTCACTATATCTCGTGAATTTGTTATCAAATCAATTTTTTTTATAAGAAAACGACGCATTTGTCTTTTAACCTGGTTGTAAAGAAAATATTTTTATAATAATTTATATGATTTATCTAAAAATAAAAAAGTACGGTTCAACATTTTTTTTCGAGATTATAATAATTCCTAAGGATGGAGTTTAAAAAATATTCTATACAACACAAATTAACAGTAATTTACAAAAAAAGTTTAGAGAAATTGATGGCTGACTTCCTGCTTCAATAATTGGTTAAAAATTAAAAATTAAGTAATTCTCTGCTGAAGTACTTATCAGTCAAGTTCAGAGTAGCAGTTTTATGTAAAACTCATGCTAATGACGTAATTTTTTGGATTTTTTTCAAGATGAATTTTCAATTGTTGAAAAAAATAATATTTTTCTAAACCCTTTTTTCCTGGTCAATCGTAAAAAACTATTACTTTTTCGTAATAAAATGTGTAGTTGATAAATCTCAGATATAATATATTTTTAAACATATTTCGCAATTGTTTAAACAATTTCTATTTGTATAATTTTTCTTCCCACCAAATAGTGAAACGTTAGTATTTTTTGAAATGAATAACACAATTAACGAATTGTGATATTTTTGTAGGATATTTGGCAATTATTTAAATAATATGATATATATTTTTGTGAGAGTTATTTTGCAATTATTTAAACAATTTATATATACACACACAGTATAATGCTTATTAATCAGTAGTTTTATATCTCAACAAAATCGATCTGGAAAATTAACTATCCATAATCTAGCTTTAAAAAATTGTTTAAAAAAAGTATTATTGTTTGAAAAATTAGGGTATAAGTTTTGAGATAAGAAAATACTGAATAGTGAGCGAAATAGTTTAAAACATTCGAAAAACATAGAATTTTCTCCACCTTTCCTATAAAAAGGCACAAGTGAATTAATATTAATTGTTTAATTGCAAACTGTCTTTCACAAAAAATATCAGACTTAACATTCACTCACTGCGTCACGAATTCTAGAAAATAGTAACTTTTTACGATTTACCGGGAAAAAATTTGTTAAATAAGTAGAAATTGTTTAAAAAATTGAAACTGTCTTTTACAAAAAATATCACTTCTAAAATTCATTAACTGCGTCATTAATTCGAGAAAGTAGTAACTTTTCTGGATTTATGGGCAAGAAAATTGTTAAAATAATTGCCAAATATCGGCACAAAATATAATACTCTCAACATTCGGTAATATTAATTCCAGAAGATAATAACTTTTCACGATTTATAAATAAAATTTTTTTCTAATAAATGGAAATTGTTTAAATAATTACTAAATATGTTAGAGGAGAAATATTACTCGTGAAATTTATAAACTGTATCATTTATCTCGAAAAATATTATTTTTCACGATTTACAGGAAAAAAATGTATTATACAAATAATAAATGTTTAAATAAATAAAAATTAGTTGAAGTACTTGAAAACTTGCCGCTTATTGGATAAAAATAATTCATGTTGAAAAAATAAACAAAAATACCGTCTTTAGCATGAATTTGACAGAAAACTGGTATTTTGCATTTTTCGGGTCATTTTCCGGGTAGAATAAAAGGGGATTGGGGGTGCTCAAAATTAAAATTTATTGAGTGGAAATTTTTCCTTGAACATTCAATAATAGGTGACTAAACGCTAATTTACAAAAAGGTAATAAAAAGTATTAGTTTTTCCAATTTTTTCGAAAACCGAGCTTTTCCCATTTAAAAATTCATATTAGTTTCAAAAATCCGAGTGCACGGGTTAATATTGACCGATTTCAAGACAAAAATATTGAGAAATTTCTTTTTCCGGAAAACGACCAAAAAATTAAATTAAAATTAAATTAAAAACCTTAAAAATTAAATTCATCAATTTGGCTATAAATTAACTTTTTTATCAGAAATTTAACTTCTTTGTTGAAAATTGTTTTTTTTTTCTGTTTGGAAAATGTTAGAAAATTCAACTATGTGGTTTAAAGTGAACGCTTAGTTGAAAATTAATATTTTCAGTATAAATATTCAACCATTTGGTTCAAAATTCCTGTATTTTGTTAAAAGTTTAACTATTTTGATAAAAGGTCCCAATTTGGTTGAAAATTAACTTTTTTGTTGAAAATTCGTCTTTTTGGTTTGAAAATGGTAGAAAGTTCAACTATTTGGTTGAAAATGACCTTTCTTGTTAAAAATTAATATTTTCGGTACGAACCTTCAACCATTAGGTTGAAAATTCATGTGTTTTGTTGAAAAATTGAACTATTTTGGTAGAAAGTCCAAATTTGGTTAAAAAGTAACTTTTTCGTCGAAAACTACTCCTTTTGGTATCAAAATTCGTTTTTTTTCGGTAAATAAATTTTATATGTTTTATTTAAACTTACAACTGTTTGGTTAAAAAATGTGAATCAAAATTCCTACTTTAACTAATGCCTGTTTCTTTTCAAATAAGTTTTTATGTGGCGAGGGGGGATTTAAATATTTTGCTAGAAATTCAACTATTTGACTATAAATTAACTTTTTTCTCGGAAATTCAACTCTTTTGTTGAAAATTCGTCTTTTTTTTGAAAATGTTAGAAAATTCACTATTTGGTTTAAAATGAGCTTTTGGTTGAAAATTAATATTTTCGGTATCAACCGTTTGGTTGGAGATTCATGTATTTTGTTAAAAGTTTAAATATTTTGATAGAAGATCCCAATCCGGTTGAAAATTAATTAATTAATTTTTGTTGAAAATTCGTCTTTTTGGTTTGAAAATGTTAGAAAATTCAACTATGTAGTTGAAAATGAACTTTTTTGTTAAAAATTAATATTTTCGGTATGAACGGTCAACCATTTGGTTAAAAATTCATGTGCTTTGTTAAAAATGTAACTATTTTGGTGGAAAGTCCAAATTTGGTTGAAAAGTAACATTTCGTTGAAAACTAGTTCTTTTGGTATGGAAATTCATTTTTTCCGGTAAATAAATTTTATATTTTTTGGTTAAAATTACAACTGTTTGGTTAAAAAATGTTAATGAAAATTCCTACTTCAACTAATGCCTACTTCTTTTCCAATAATTTTTTATGGGGGGAGCGGAAATTCAAATATTTTGCTAGAAATTCGACTATTTGGCTATAAATTAACTTTTTTCTCGGAAATTCAACTCTTTTGTTGAAAATTCTTTTTTTTTTTGTAAATGGTAAAAACTCTAGTATACTGAGTCTCATGGAAATCCGTCAGTTCATCTGTCAATTTATTGAAATTCTGAAAAATTAATCACCGTTTTCGATGAAATATCTCGAATTCTTACTTTTGATGCTAAAATCACTGCTAGCAATTCGAAAAACCCCCTAGTACTGGGTTTGAAGAAATTCTTGTCAATTTCAAAAGCTTCGAAAACCCTAAACTTTCGATCAGCTCGAAATTTTCGAGTACTCGAATGTCTTCGAGAACTCGAAACTTTCGAGTACTCGAATTTCTTCGAGAAGCCGAAACTTTCGAGTAGCTCGAAAATTTCGAGCATGCTTGAGCTCGACTCGACTCGATTCGAAAAAACTCGGCTCGACTCGACTCGAAGTTTCAAGCTTTTTGCACACCCTTATTTTTAACTGAAAATTCAACTATTTCATTTTTGGTTGAAAATTTATCTTTTGCAGTTGAAAATTCAACTATTTGGTTGAAAATTCATCTTTTTATTTTAAAATTCAAGTACTTGATTGAAAATTCATCTTTTTTTTTTGGTAGAACATTAATCTTCTTGGTTAAAAAATAACCTTTTTTGTTGAAAATTCATCTCTTTGGTTGAAAATTGAACTATTTTGTTGAAAACTCGTCTTTTTGGTTGATATATCAACTATTACAATTTTCGTTGATAATTCTTCTTTTTTGGTCAAAAATTCATTTTTCGATTAAAGATTCATCTCCTTCTTTGAAAATTTAACTGTTTTGTTGAAAATTTGTTTCATGTTTAATTGAAAAATAATTGTTTTAACTGAAAATTTAACTACACGATTTCTTCTTAAAATTTTTTTTTAGTTGAAAATTCAACTATTTGCTTTAGAATCCATCTTTTTTACTTGAAAATTCCAGTACTTGGTTAAAAATTCATTACATTATTGATAATTCATTTTTTTTGTAGAAAATTAATTTTTTTGGTCAAAAAATTAACTTTATGGTTGAAAATTCGACTCTGGTTGAATGTCGAACTCTTTGCTTTAAAATTTATTTTTTTTCTGTTGAAGATTCATAATTTTAGTTGAAAATTCACCTCTTTGGCTAAAAAATTAAATATTTTCAACTCATCTGTTTTTTTATTTAAAAATAAAATCTTTTTGGTTGAAATATAAACTATTACATTTTTCGTTTAGCATTTATCTTTTTTGGTTGAAAATTAATCTTCTTGGTTTAAAAATAATCTTTTTGGTTGAAAATTCGTGTATTTTATTAAAAATTCGTCTTTGTGATACAAAATTAATCTTCTTATTAGGCAGTTCAACTATTTGGCTGAAATTAATTAATTTTTTTGAAATTGTTACAAATTCGTCTTTTTTGGTTGAAAATTCAGCTTTTTGCGTTAAAAATTCAACTGCTTGGTCGAAATTTATGTTTTTTGTTGAAAATTCATCTTTTTCGATAAAAAATAATTTTTTAAACTGAAAATTGAACTATTCCATGTTGCGTTGAAAATGGATACTTTTTAGTTGAATATTTAAGTATCTGATTGAAAATTTATGTATTTTGTTAAAAAAAATTTCTTTTTGGTAGAAAATTAATCTTTATGGTTAAAAATTCATCTTTTTGCTTTAAAATTTAAAGTTTGTGTGCCATTTTTTCTCTCTCTTGACTGAAAAATCTTTCTTAGTTAAAAATTCAGCAACTGTTTTTGATTAAAAATTAAAATCGTCTTTAGTTAAAATATCAACTACTGCATTTTCTGTTCCAAATTAATCTTTTTTTAAATGAAAGTTGTAGATTCATCATTTTAATTGAAAATTCACCTCTTTGGTTGAAAAATGTGCCATTTTATTGAAAATTCGTTTTTTTCCCGATGAAAATTAATTTTTTTACTGAAAAATTCACTTTTCTAGTTGAAACTTGAACTAATTTGTTGAAATTTTGTTGTTGTTGAAAATTGATTTCTTTATTCTAAAAATGTTACTGTTTCAATTGAATATTTCATCATTTTTGTTAAAAATTCATCTCTTTGTTTAAAAATTCATTTTTCAAACTAAAAATGTAACTATTTAGTTTTTGGTTGAAAAATGATTTTTTTTTTAGTTCAAAACTCACCTTTTTGGTAGAAATTAATTGTTTTGGTTAAAAATTAATTTTTTTAAATTAAAAATTGAAATATTCCAGTTGAAGATTCATCATTTTAGTTGGAAATTCATCACTTTGCTTGAAAATTAAATTATTTGTTTGAAAATTAGTTTTTGTTTGTTAAAAGTTAGTTTTTTTTTTGTTGAAAATTAGTTTTTTTTTTAAATTATTATTGTTTGTTAATGTAAATAAAGGGTCGCTTTATATAATGGTTTACAATTTTCAAATTTAATTACCATATTTCAGTAGGAATTTCAAAAAATATTTTTTTTTCGGAAAATTTTGACAAAAAATTGATCAAAATTTCTGTTTATTATTAACAAATATTTTTTATTGATTGGTAATTTATCGAAGAGGTCGCTTTAAATAATGGATCACAATTTTTAAATTTAATTGCCATATTTTCGTGGTGATTTGAGAATCAAGTTTTTTTCTGAAAATTTGAACAAAATAGATACAAATTATTTTTTATTAATATAATTGTTTTTATTGTTTGGTAATATATTGAAAGACTCTCTTTGAATAATGGATCACAATTTTCAAATTTAATTACCGTATATTCGTGGGGATTTAGAAATCAAGATTTTTTCTGAAAATTTGGACAACAAATTGATCCATCTGTTTATTATTAATAAATATTTTTGATTGTTCGGTAATTTAACAAAATGTTTGTTTAGAATTATAAAAAAAGATTTATAATATTTAATCTAATAAAAATCTTTCGTGTTATTTCAGAAAGTACTTATGGTAATAATCCACTAGATGGTTATTTCCTAGTGAGACCTTCCACATCGAATCCTAACAATCCATTAACTCTGGTTCTTTGGTACAAAGATAGAGTTTACAATGTTCCAGTTCGTAAAAGAACCGATAACAGGTAAATAATTTAAACAATTACAATTTCTTATTGACTTTCCTAATCTATTGCTATATCTTATTAATAGCAACCAGATTGTACATAAAAAATACTTCTAAAATGAACTTCAGAATATAACTTTCGAAGACTGAAGTAATTTTAAGAAATTTACAATTAATCTAATTAATTAATTAAACTAATCTAATATTTAAATAGTATTGAAAATCAACTTCAATGTTGATCTAGAATAGAATCTTTTAGGCTATAAATTATAAAAATTCCTATTTATTAGCTTAAAAAGTAAAAAATTTAATTATTCATTTGAAAATTTAATTATTTTGTTGAAAATTCCAAAATTTGGTTGAAAAGTTATCCTTTTTGGTTGAAAATTCATCTTTTTGTAGAAAATTCTTTTTTTTTATGGAAAATTCTAAAGTTTGGTTGAACTTCTTTTCTCTTTTGACTGAAAAATCTTTTTTGTTCAAAATTCACATCTCTTGTTGAAAATTTGTCTTTTTTGTTTGAAAATTCATCTCTTTTGGTAGAAATTTCCATTTTTGTTTGTAAAAATACAACTGTTTGGTCGAAAATAAATTTGTTTTGGTTCAGGATTCAACTATTTGGTTGAAAATTCACTTTCTTGTTAAAAATTAATATTTTCAGGTTGAAAATTCAACTATTTTGTAGAAATTTCAACTAATCGGTTAAAACTTCGTCTTTTTGACAGAAAAATTCAATAATTTGCTTGAATATTGATTCTCTCTTGACTAAAAAATCTTTTTTGATTGAAAATTCAATTCTTTTGTCGAAAATTCCTCTCTTTTAGTAGAAATTTCCATTTTTTGGTTAAAAATGCAATTCTTTTGTGAAAAATTTAACTAGTTGCTTGAAACTGAACTTTCTTATTGAAAATTCAACTGTTTTTTGTAGAAAATGCGTCTTTTTGGCTTGAAAATTCAACCGTTCAGTTGAAATTTGTTTCCTTCTTAACTGAAAAATATTTTTTGGTTGAAAATTTAACTCTTTTGCGGAAAATTTGTCTATTTGGTTTGAAAACTCATTTCTTTTGGTAAAAATTTCATATCTTTGGGTTGAAAATTCAACTGTTTTGTAGAAATTTGGTCTTTTTGGCTTGAAAAGTCAACAATTTATTTAAAATTTGGTTCTTTCTTGTCTGAAAAATTTTGTGTGTGGAAAATTCAACTATTTGTTTCAAAATTCATCTTTTTGATTTGAAAATTCAAAATTTTGATTGAAATATTGTTCTCTATTAACTTAAAAGTCTTTTTGGGATGAAAATTCGACTAGTTTTGTTGAAAATCGTCTTTTTGGCTTAAAAGTTCAACAATGTATTTTAAAGTTTGGTACTTTCTTGACTAAAAAATATTTTATGGTTGAAAATTCAACTATTTTGTGGGCAATTCGTCTTTTTGATTTAAAAATTCATATCTTTTGGTAAAAATTAAACATTTTTTTGGTTAAAAATGCAACTGTTTGGTTGGAAACTTATGTATTTTGGTTGAGGATTCAAATTTTTTTTGAAGATTCGTCTTTTTGGCTGAATTCAATAGTTATTGATTTACAATAAAAATATTTTCTGGTTGAAACAACAACTATTACATTCTTCGTTGAGAATTCATCTTTTTGGCTGAAAATGGTACTACTTGCTTAAACAACTTTGTTAAAAAATTAATGATATTAGTTGAAGATTCATCTCTTTTGTTGAAAATTTAACTATTTGGTTAGAAATTTAACTATTTTGTTAAGAATTCATCTGTCTTGGTTACAATTTTAAATATTTGGTTGCATATTTAATTTTGTTGTTGAAACATTAATAAATTTGGTTGAAATCATTCTGCTTAGTTGAAAATTCAACTCTTTTATAGAAAATCCGTCTTTTTGGCTAAAAAATTCAACGATTTCGTTAAAAAACTTTTTCTTTTATGAATGGAAATTCCTTTTTGTTTTAAAATTCAACTACGTCGTTAAAAGTTGACCTGTTTTAATAACTTTTTTGTTTCAAATATCAAAAATCAAAATTGACTTTTTTCTTTAAAATTCATATGTTAGGGTTGAAAAGTTAACGGTTTTGTAAAAGATTCGTTCCTTTGGTTCAAAAATTGAACAATTTGTTTGAAATTTTTTTTCCTTCTTGACTGGAAAATCTTTTTCTGGTTTAAAATTGAACAGTTTTGTACAAAATCCGTCTTTTTGACTAGGAAATTCAACAATTTTTTTGCAATTTTTTCTCTTTCTTGACTGAAAAATATTTTTTGCTTGAAAATTCAACAATTTTTGTTGACATTTTTTTACTTTTTTACTGAATAATATTTTGTCCTTGAAATTTTTACTATTTTGTTGAAAATCCGACATTTGGTTTTAAAAATTGATCTTTTTTGGTAGTAATTTAATCTTTCTTGTTAAAAATACAAACAGTTTGGTTGAAAATTAATCTGTCCTTCCTGAGGATTCAACTATTTGGTTAAAAATTTGTCTTTTTCGATGAATTCAACTGTTTTTAATTTCAAATGAAAATATTTTTTGGTTGAAATATCAACTGCTTGGTTAAAAATTAATTTTTCTTGGTTGAAAATTCATCATTTTAGATCAAAATTCATCTATCTGGCTCAAAACGAACTTTTTTGGTGAAACTTTATATTTTCGGGCTAGAAATTCAACTGTTTTGTAGAAGATTTGTCTTTTTGGCTCGTAAATTAGACAATTAGGTAGAAAATTTAACTATTTAGTTTAAAATTAACTTTTTTGTTGAAAAATTTAAAATTAAAATTTTTTTTTTGTTGAAAATTGAACGGGTTTGTAGAAAATTGGGTTTTGGCTTAAAAATTCAACAGTTTGATTGCAATTTTTTTTCTTGACTGAGAAAATTTTTTTTGGTTGAAAATTCATCTCTTTTGGTGCAAATTTCTTTTTTTTTTTGTTAAAAATGCAACTTTTTGGTTGAAAATTAATCTGTTTTGGTTGAGGATTTTACTATTTTGTTGAAAATTTGTCTTTCTTGAATGAATTCAGTTACTTTAAATTCAAATTGTTTTGTTTGAAATGTCAACTACTTGGTTAAAATTTAAACTAATTTGTTAAAAATTCATCTCTTTGGTTGAAAATGGTACGAATTGTTGAAAATATTTCTTTTTTGGAAGAAAATTAATCTGCTTGGTTGAAAATTCAACTATTTATTTAAAAATTCACCGGTTTTGCTGAAAAGTAAATTATTGACTTGAAATGTTAGGAAAATATCATTTATTTCCCTATTTTCGTGAAAAATCTCCTTTTCCCCCTGTTTTTAGAGTATTTGGTCTTTTTTCGCTTCTAAATATTTATTTTAAATATCCTAAATTGAATATTTTACCCTGATTACAGGTTTGCTTTGGGATCAGCGAAGGTAAACGAGCAATCCTTTACGACTATTGAAGAAATTGTGCCTTTTTATACAAGAGAGGATTTATTTCTATACACTGGTGGTATACTAATGGGCAGTGCCAAATTAACAGACACACCGCCAAAATAGTATAAATAATATTTTCTCACCGAGAAATTAAAAAAGGATATAAAAACAAAAGTAGGGGAAACCATCCTACAGTGGATAATTCAAGCTACAGTGGATAATCATTCATTATCATCACAAGTATACGTTAAATAAGTGATTTTAATTTTAATTTATGAATAATTACAGTGCCTTACCTATTAATTAAATTAAACTAATTATTTTACATAAATTAATATTTTTAAATAATGATGATCCACTCTAGGTTGCATTATCCACTATAGGAAGGTTTCCCCAATGTTAGATTATAGACTTTTCATATCAACTTAAATGTACATAAATGTTTTTATGTACTGACAAAGATTTTTTATGTCTATCACATTTAATATTAAGGGTGTTTAAACAGCCAATCTCACATTTTTATAAGACTGTTGAAAGATTTCAATTGTATTGAATCTGTTGTATTTTTTGGAATGTATTAATTTCCATCACAATAATTATCGACTGTGCCTTTTCACCTCGTGCTTAATTACGTATGAAGATTATTAAAAATTTGAAGCACACAGAGCCAAGGGCGGATCAAGACATTTTTTCGGTGAAGGCGATTCTAAATTTTCTTCAACGATTGTATATGAAGGGGGGAGGGGGTCTCCTCAATGATTTAAAAGGACTTTTTAAATTGAATATATAATAAGGCGATGAATTCTACTTTATTTATATTTTTCAATTATAGTGTTCACATTCATAAAACATGTTTTGTTAAAATTTATCTTTTTAGGTTGATAATTCAACTTCCTGATTGAAAGTTGAACTACTTTATTAAAAATTCATTTTTTTTGGTTAAAGAAAATATTTTTTGACGATAATTCAACTGTTTGGCAGAAAAGTCGTGTTTTTAGTTTGAAAATTCAACAATTTGGATGAAAATTCAACTTTTTGGTTGAAAATCAATCTGTTTTGGTTGAAGATTGTACTATTTGGTTGGAAATTATTTTTTTTTGTTAAGTTCAATTGTGTTTTATTTAAAATTAAAATCATTTCGGCTGAAATATGAACTATTATATTTTTTATTAAAAATTAATATTTTTATGCTGGGAATTCATATTTTCCTGTTAATAATTCGATTGTATTGTAAAAAATTCGCTTATCTAAATTGAAAATTATTGTTCTTTAATGGAAATTAAACTAGTTCATTTTTGGTTAAAAAATCGCCTTTTCAGGTTGAAAATCAATTTTTTGGTTAAAAACGCAGTTTTTTGGTTGAAAATTAACCTTTTTTGGTTGAGGATTCAACTATTTTATTTTAAATTCTCTTTTTTTATGAAATTCAATCATGCTTTATTTAATATTATAATATTTTTTGGGTGAAATATCACCTATTATATTTTTTATTGAAAATTCATCTTTTTAGGTTGAACATTTAACTCCTTGATTGAAAGTTAAACTGCTTTGTTGAAACTTCCCTTTTTTGGGGTAAATATTAATTTTTTAACTAAAAATTGAACTATTTGCTTGAAACTTCAACAATTTGGAAGAAACTTCAAATACTTAGTAGAAAATAAATTTTTTGTTGCTGAAAATTCAACTTTTTTGTATAGAAAATTCAAAATTCTTTTTTTTTTGTTTGGTTGAAGATTCATAATATTAGTTAAAAATTCAACTGTTTTGTTGTAGAAAATTCGACCTTTTGTTTTAAAAATTCAGTTAAATTCTTTTTGAAAATTCGATTTTTTTGTTAAAAATTCATATTTTCGTGCTGAAAATTCGATTGTATTTTAAAAAAGTCGTTTTTCTAAATTCAAAAATATTGTTCTTTAATAGAAATTTAACTATTCCATTTTTTGTTGAAAATTCGCCTTTTTCGGTAGAAAATCAATTTTTTTGTGTTAAAAACGCAACTTTTGCGTTGAAAATGAACCTTTTTCGGTTGAAGATTCAACTATTTTATTGAAAATTCGTCTTCTCTGTTTAAATTCAATCGTGTTTTATTTAAAATTATAATAATTTTTGTTTGAAATATCACCTATTATATTTTTTATTGAAAATTCATCTTTTTAGGCTCCTTGGTTAAAAAAAAATTGAACTATTTGGTTGAAAATGAATTTTTCTTTGTTAAAATTTCATATTTTCGGGTTGAAAATTCAACTGTTTTGTAGAAGATTCGTTTTTTTATTGAAAACTAATTTTTTGAAATGGAAATTTAACTAGTCCATTTTTGATTATAAAAATTAATTTTTTGGATTGAAAAGTCAACTATTTGCTTAAAAATTATCTATGTTGTTGAAAATTTCTTTTTTTGTTTAAAAATTAATTTTTTGAACTTGAAATTTATCTATTTGATTGAAAATTCAAATAATTTGTTGAGAAATCGTCTTTTTTAGTGAAAAATTAATCTTCTTAGTTGAAAATTGATCTTTTTTGTTGAAAATGTGATTATTTGGTTGAAAATTCTACTGTTTTGTAGAAAGCTTTATTTGGTTCAAAATTGATGTATTTTCTTGAAAATTCATCGTGTATTGTACAAAAATTAATTTTCTTGATTGAAATTTTACATTTTGGAAGAAAATTTTTTCTTCATTGACTAAAAAATCTTTTTTGTTTGAGGATTCAAGTATTTTGTTGAAAATTCGTCGTTTTTTATTCAATTCAACTGTTTTTTTTTTTAAATAAAAATCTTTTCTTGGGGTTTACCATTTTAAAATTTGGTTTCTTAAATCGTTAGTTAGGTCTGGGGGGGGGGGGATCTGGATCCGCCCTTGTACAAAGCAAATTTCCTCTGTAATGCATTTACTTGTCGTAATTTATAATTGTATTTTCTTATATTTAGTGTCTTAACTTAGGAAACTTGGTGATATTCGTGTAAGCGAATTTAAAATGCTTTAGATTTTAAATAGTACTATTATCATATAATTTTGTATCGTGCAATTGATCATTCAGTTTTGATATATTAGAAAAATTTACATTTTAAGTTTGTTGAGTTCATAAATTGAGATAGAAATTATATTTTAGTGTGAATGTTTGTAAAACATAGTTAAAGATTATTAGAGAGTCAAATTTATGTTATTTATCCTTAGTTGTGTAATGGTATATTATGTATGTCGTAATAATTATTATAACGTATTTATTAACATTATTAAATTACTATCGAAATTGTGATTTATGAAGAAAATGACATTTATTATTGTAAGAGATATCTTTTTAAAGATTTTAATACATTTTTATAGAATTGAGTTTCTTGCCTTTTTTATTCCGAACTTGTTGCAACAAAAATTGCAAATCAAGATGTAATTAATTAAATTTTATAATATTAGTGTGTTCACTCTACATGGAAAACCTGGATTTGTTAGAAATTTGTATATACCTGGAAAACCTGAAAATGTCGACGAATTTTTTTTTTCAAGTCAGGAAA
Organism: Andricus grossulariae; assembly: GCA_011634705.1. Lineage (NCBI taxonomy): Eukaryota > Metazoa > Arthropoda > Insecta > Hymenoptera > Cynipidae > Andricus > Andricus grossulariae. The sequence continues at coordinate 81,928,556 of JAABKJ010007545.1, read as the reverse complement.
TTTTTTTGAGAGCGTGCTTAATTTTTTTAAAATTGCAATATGAAATTGAATATCAATGATTCTTCGTTTCTAAAAGTAGCTTTATATTAATGTATTTAACTATTTTGTTGCAAATTTTTTTTTTTCAAATCCATCTCTTTTAGTAAAAAATTAATCTTTTTTGGTTAAAAATGTAAATGTTTGGTTGAAAATTAATCTTTTTGGGTTGAGGATTCAAATATTTTCTTGCCAATTCGACTCTTTTGTTGAAAGTTCATCTTTTATTTGAAAATTCATCTCTTTTAGTAGAAATTGATTTTTTTTTTAAATGTGTTGAAAATTAATCTGTTTTAGTTGAGGATTCAACTATTTTCTTGAAAATGCATTTTTTTAGTTCAATTCAACTATTTTTTATTTAAAATTATATTTTTTAGGTGAAATATATACGAATACATTTTTCGTTGAGCATTAATCTTTTTTGGTTGAATTTTAATATTTTCTGGTTGAAGATTCAACTATTTTCTTGACAATTCAACTCTCTTGTTGAAAGTTCATCTTTTATTTGAAAATTCATCTCTTTTAGTGGAAATTTCATCTTTTTTTTTAATGTGTTGAAAATTAATCTGGTTTGGCTGAGGATTCAACTATTTTCTTGAAAATTCATTTTTTTTAGTTCAATTCAACTGTTTTTTATTTAAAATAAAAATCTTTTTTAGTTGAAATATAAACTATTACATTTTTCGTTGAGCATTCATCTTTTTTTCGTTGAAAATTAACCTTCTTGGTTTAAAAATCATATTTTTGGTTGAAAATTCAGTCATTTGGTTGAAAATTTGTGTATTTCATTAAAAAATTTCCTTTTTCGTACAAAATTCTTCTTGTTAAGACAATTCAACTATTTTGCTAAAATTCATTTTTTTAAATTCGTATTTTTTGGTGGAAAATTAATCGTTTTGGTTGAAAAATCACTTTTTTGCGTTGAAAATTCATGTACTTGGTTAAAAATTCGGTCTTTTTGGTAGAAAATTAAATTTTTTAGTTGAAAATTAATTTTTTTGGCAGAAAATTATTTGTTTCTTAATTTTGATCTTTTTAGTGAAAAATTAATTTTTGTTGAAAATCGTCTTTCTTGGCAAAATATTTTTCTTCTTGTTTGTAAATTCATTTCTTTTGTTAAGAATGTAACAATTTTGCTGAAAAATCATTTTTTTTTAGTTATTCATTTTTTTAACTGAATATTTAACTATTACATTTTTGGTGGAAAATTTATCTTTTTTAGTTCAAAATTAATTGCTTTCATTGAAAATTAAGCTTTTTTTTAAATTCATCTTTTTTATAGCAAATTAATTTTTTAAACTGAAATTTAATTTAATTTAATTTAATTTTTCAAACTGGTTGAAAATTGAAACTTTTTAGTTGAAAATTTAATTATCTGGTTGAAAATGTATGTATTTTGTTAAAACTTCGGTCTTTTTGGTAGAAAATTCAATTTTTGTTTGAAAATTTAACAATTTTTTTGCCATTTTTTCTCTCCCTCTTAACTGAAAAATCTTTCCTAGTTAAAAATTCCACTCATTGTCTTTTTTGGTCGAATTCAACTGTTTTTTATTAGAAATTAAAATCTTCTTTCATTGAAATATCAACGACTACATTTTTGTTCAAAATTATTATTTTTTTAATTAAAATTTAATTACTTGGTTGAAAGTTAAACTGTTTTGTTAAAAATTATTATTTTTGTTGTTGTTGAAGATTCATAATTTTAATTGAAAATTCACCTTTTTGGTTGAAAAATTACATATTTTGTTGAAAATTCGTTTTTCCTTCAGCTGTAAATTAATTTTTTTTCTTACTTAAAATACACTTTTCCAGTTTAAACTTGAACTATTTTGTTGAAAATTTGTTTTTTTTTTTTTGGTGGAAAATTAATTTTTGTTAACTGAAAATGTAACTATTCCAGTTAAATATTTTACCAAAAAGTTAAAAAATGATATCTGGTTGGACATTAATTTTTTAAACTAAATTTTCATTATTTAATTATTGGTTGAAAAATTAGCTTTTTTAATTGAAAATTCGTCTTTTTGGTTAAAAATTCAATTATTCTAGGTAAAGGTTCATCATTTTATTTGAAAATACATCTTTCTAGTTTAAAATTTAACTATTCCAGTGGAAGATTAATCAAGTTTGTTGAAAATTCATTATTTTGTTAAATATTCGTTTTTAGGTTGAAAATTAATTTTTTTAGTTGAAAATTCGTTTTTTGGTAAAAAATTATTTGTTTGATAATTCATCTTTTTGATGGAAAATTCATTTTTTTGTTAAAAACTTAAATATTTTGTTGAAAATTCATCCTTCTTGGTAGAATATTATTCTTCTTGTTTGAAAATTCATCTTTTTGGTTAAAAAATCTTTTTTTTTTGGTTGAAAATTGAACTATTTTGTTGAAAATATCTGTTTTTTTTTTAAAAAATTAACTTTTTTAACTGAAAATGAATTTTTTATCTAGGAAATTATTTGTTTGTTAATGTTCATCCTTTTGGTGGAAAATTCATTTTTTTGTTGTTGAAAATCTAAATATTTTGTTGAAATTTCGTTTTTTCTTAGTTGGAAATGATTTTTTTGCTGCAAATTTAACTGTTCTATTTTTGGTTAAAAATTTATATTTTTCAGTTGAAAATTCAACTATATGGTTGAAAATTCATGTTTTTTTGTTGAAAATTTGTCGTTTTAGGTGAAAAACTATTTTTTTTTAACTGAATATTTAACTATTCCATTTTTTGGTTGAAAATTCATTTCTATAGTTAAAAATTTAATCATTTTCCTGAAATTCTTTTTCTTTTTGGTTAAAAATTATTTATTCACTGAAAATTAAACTATTCCATTTTTGGTTAACAATTTATATTTTTTAGTTGAGAATTCAACAATATAGTTGAAAATTCATGTATTTTGTTGAGAATTTGTCTTTTTTGGTAAAAAATTAATTTTTTTAACTGAATATTTGACTATTCCATTTTTTGTTTGAAAATCCATTTACATAGCTAAAAATTTTAATACTTTTTCTAAATCATTTTTTTTTTCAAAATTATTTTTTCACTGAAATTTAAACTATTTTATTTTTGGTTAAAAATTTATATTTTTTAGTTGAATATTGATGTAGTTTGCTGAAAATTTATCTTCTTTGGTGAAAAATTATTTTTTTCAACTGAATATTTAACCATTCCATTTTTTGGTGGGAAATTTATCTTCTAGTTCAAAATTAATTTCTTTCGTTGAAAATTGAACTCTTTTGTTGAACATTCAATTTTTTATCTGAAAATTTAACTATTCCAATTTTGGTTAAAATTCATTTTTATAGTTAAAAATGTAACTATTTTCTTTTTTTCTCTCAAAAATAAAGTTTTGCACAGATTGACTTGTTAATATTGCGTTTCTAATTTTCTTCTTAAAATTGTAACAAACAGAGACATTAAGCCATAGACCTTGATATTTGTTTCTCTTGAGTTCGGAGTTAATTGCTGTTCTCTGAGAATCGGTTTCTTGGTCAACTCTCAAAACTATTTCATTTTTGGTTAAAAATTTATATTTTTTATTTGAAAATTGAACTATATGGTTGAAGATTTATATATATACTTTGTTGGAAATTTGTCTCTTTTGGTGAAAAATTAATTTTTTTAACTGAATATTTAACTATTCCATTTTTTGTTTGAAAATTCATTTCTATAGTTAAAAATTTAATCATTTTCCTGAAATTCCTTTTTTTTTGGTTAAAAATTATTTTTTCACTGAAAATTAGACTATTCCATTTTTGGTTAAAAATGTATATTTTTTAGTTGAAAATGTATGTGTTTTGGTGAAAAATTAATCTTATTATCTGAAAATTCAACTATTCCAATTTTGGTTGGAAATTTATTTCTATGGTTGAAAATTTAACGATTTTGTTGAAAATTCAACCTTTTTTGGAAATTTTCTGGTTTTAGTTGAAACTTCAACTATTTGGTTGAAAATTCATGTTTTTTGTTGCGAATTTCTCTTTCTAGTAGAAAATTAGTTTTTTTTGTTTAAAAATTCAACTTTTCGGCTTAAAAAATAGAAAAAGTGATGAAAACGGGTACTTTGAAACGTTTTTCCAGTATAGACAATAATGTCATATTTGCGAAATTCAGAACTACGCAAGAAAAGTTTTTCTTGCCAGTAATTAAAATATTTAACTTTCTCTCTTTAAACTGAATGGGTTTCATTTTTTATTTTGTTTCATGAAATAAACTATAAACTTTTATCATTAATGTGCATAAAAAAAGTCCTTTTTCATTCATTAAATTTGAATTTTCCCGGAATTTTACTTGCTCGATGAGGAAAGGAGTAATGTGAGGTAGGGGGTATAGATTTTTTATATTGATCTAGAATTCTCGTGTTATTTATTTAAATGACACGTTCATTCCGCAACACTGCTCCGACCCAGGCTGCTGATCAATCTCTCTAGCGATCACCCCAGGTAAAGAGCCTCACAAAATTGTTATGTGTGGTACCCTACTTGGGCCTATTATTATCCAAAGTCTTTGTTTCAGGCGTCATTCACTCTACTCACATTCTCTTTATAAACTATTTGTCGCCAAACTTTTCTGTCCTGGCATATTACTCTAGCTTCCTTCACGTCCATGCATTTTTTCATGCAAGCTCTCTTGTTTCTATAGCTTCTTATGCCTCTTCGGATTAATGTCTCATTCACAGATTCTAACCATTATTTCTGGTGGTCTACCTCTGGGTATTCTGCCATTTACCTTACCTTTATACACCTGCTTGGTCAGTTGTTCATCTTTCATTATTTCAAGATGTCCGAACCACCTTAACTGATTTCTTTTCCATATAGCAACTAGTGTCTCTCCTGTACCACATTTTTTGAGGATTATCTCGTTTCGGACTTTGTCCATCAGTGTTTTCCCGCATATTGTGCGCAGAGATTTCATGCCAATTACGTTAATTTTACTCTTGTCCTCTTCTTGATATGTCCATGTCTCGCTACTGTATAGTACAATCGGTACAAATATAGAATTTTATATGGTCATTTTAGATTTTTTTGATTTGTCTTAATCTCTGAAAATGGACCCTGTTCTACCGATAACCTTCTTACGCTCATTTATGCGCCTATCTAACTCCCCATCTATTTTTCCATCGCTATTGAATAGGCTACCCAGATATACTTATTTCTCAACTTGCTCTAGTGTCTCATCATTTAGGACAATGTTGCACATTGTTTTCTCACTTTTTCCTTCAAACACCATTACCTTTGTTTTATTTGCGGTAATTTTAAGGCCCATGTTCTTCATACTTGTATTAAGTTTATTCAAAATTCTCTGCAAGTCCTCGATGCTAAAGGTGATTTGCCTAATTGTATTGAAGGAACAAAACTTCTTTTTTATTTGAACTTATTTTTATTTTATTTTCTACATTTTCTTTAAATATTATATGCAATGTAAGTCATCTAAATCTTAATCTAATTACCTCATTACGTGATATTATTTTTGTGATATTGTTATTGTTATATTTGAATACGAAAATGTTTCTTTATTGCAGCACACTGATGCCACTATTAGATGCTGAGCCATTTTTTCATATCCACTGTAGTGTGAAAAAATGTATACCTTTGGAACGATAATACATTGACTTTTTACGGTAATTGCCAATTATTTGTAGGATTTTTGTCCGATTTCGGATCACAAACAATGTGAAATTTTACTTGCACATTTTCTTAAATTTCATTATGGTCTGACAGATTTTGGCTTACATGTCGTTTACATGTAACACTTTATAACCATTTGAGATTGGGCCGATGCGGCCGATAGGAATTTCCGCGATTTCCTCTTTGTTAAGTTCGACAACCGAGCCGTTGTTTATGTTTATTTTCGCCCGTTCGAAAAAGCCAGTTGTGGTATATATTCCACGAAGAATTGTATTATTACGCTCCAATATTGCCACGGCGTCATCAGTGGATGTTGTCAAAACATATCGCTCTTCGGTTGGCATAGGAAGAACCTCATTACGGGCTCCTCTCATTTGAATTGGCGCATTGGCATGGAAAGTGTATTCGCGAATTTCGAATACGCGGTGTGGATTCTTGTGGGAAATTAGCCGAATGAATCTAATATCTTCAGGGTTAAATCCAAGTATGGGCGAAGACCTATGCCTGCGAGAAGGTGACCTGGACCTGGGACGAGTATGAGGCTCGGCAGGAGCAGCAGACCTAGCAGGAGAACGATTGCTGTCAGGAGAATTAGAAGTGCCGGAACGAGAAACACCAGGAAGAGGATCGCCATTAGGTAGACATTCAAACTGTGAACTCAACTCTGAAACAAAAAACAGAGCAATAATTTTTACGTGAAGCAGGCGATCGTATGTTGGTATTTGACTATGTTGAATTTTTTTTTAAATTCAGAAATGTCCAAAAGCGTGCAAGGCGGTGATTGCAGAACTCACTGTCATATTTTTTTTATGAAAAGAGACAGTCTACGAGTGAAAACTGAAATTAATTAAATTATTTTTTTAGAGTGGACGCAAAACTTTCATTGTGGATAAGTCCTTGTTGACTCATATAATTTGAAGCAGAGTTTTATTGACTTATACTAATTACTTTTACGTAACTCATGTCCCTGGAGAAGATTAGGGTCCCGATTCGGCTTGAAAATTAGTAAAATCAAAAATTAAAGTACATGTGAGCGTAAGTGCCACGAGTTGTGTAGTGTAATAGTGTATACTCTGTTCCCCGGAAGAAGGCCCTACAGAACGACCAATTTTGGTTTTCTTCGCGCAGCCTATTGTAAACTTTTTTCAAGCAGGCGGGATTTCTTGAGATTTTTATCCGAACTGAATAGAAGTGCTTCAGCTTCATGAAAAACTCTTTTCTAGATTGATTTACGACACTGGTCGACAGTTGAATTTATTTTATCTACTACTTTCCCGTTTGTTCAGCGATCTCAGTTGGGTTGAGCTGACTTCAGCAGACCGTTGTCCCTTGTAACTCGAGACCTGCGCGCGGTGAGGTCCTTTTTTATCGCTAACATCTGGTAAAAATCCTTCAAAAAATTTGCAAAAGAAACCCAATAAAAGTAATGAATAATAAACTGGGACCAAGGACCAATCAGAGCATAAATTAGGAAGCTACGTATTAAAAACGGGTAAGGGCACTCCTCCACCAAGAAACGACGACCCGCATGCACGTCTGTAGGGCCTTCTCGCGGGGAACAATGAATAGTCTAGTCTGGTCTAGCATACGTTTTTTGGACTTTTATTTTAAAGAAAATCCATCCGGCACGAACAAATATTTATTAGCGCCTTATCACAAGATAAAAATAGTTTAAAGAATCCATGATTTTCTCAAGGTCACCCTTGAAATCCATTTTTTATCATTTTTATCTCAGAATTCGTTGCTTTCTTCTGCATGCGCTTTTCATGATACAATAAAGCCGGATATAAACTGCAAATCGTATTTTGATTTGTTTCTACAATATATGCTTGATCCATGCGCTTTTTTCTATGTCAGGTCCGTCCTTCTAGAGAGCAGATTTCAGCTATTTCATAAGGGTCTTCCAAAAGGTGATTTTTCTTTCAGGACGTTCATCTAACCGTTCGATAAAATATTAAAAGCTCGCAAAAGTAATTTCTTGAAATTGAATTTGTAAAAGTTATGCCGCATTTTGTATATCGCGTACATTTTTACATTCTCATACAGAGAAGGTATTAGATTTGTGTAAAATTTGACCCCCCCGGTTTTTGTCAAATGTCCACGTTTTGAGACCCCCTGAAGTTGAAGATTCATAATTTTATCTGAGAATTACTCACATTGTTTAAAAATGTATATATATTTTTTTAAATAAGTTTTTTTTTGTTGAAAATTATTATTTTTTTAACTGAAAATATAACTTTTCGAATTGAATATTTCATCATTTTAATTGAAAATTCATCTTTTTGGTTGAAAATTATTTTCTTACTGCTAACTCAACTATTCAATTTTTGGTTGAAAATTTATCTTTTTCAGGTGAAAATTCAAGTATTTGGTTAAAGATGTATATTTAGAGTTGAAAATTCAACAACTTATAGAAAATTTATCTTTTTGTTTGAAAATAATTCTTCTTGTTTAAAAATTCATCATTTTGGTTGAAAATTCATCTTTTTCAGTTGAAGATTCTTAATTTTATCTGAGAATTAATCACATTGTTTGAAAATGTATCTATTTTTGTTTTGAATAAGTTTTTTTTTTGGTTGAAAATTATCATTTTTAACTGAAAATATAACTTTTCCAATTGAATATTCCATAATTTTAATTGAAAATTCATCTTTTCGGTTGAAAATTATTTTCTTACTGCTAATTTAACTATTTAATTTTTGGTTAACAATTTCTCATTTTTTAGTGGAAAAGTCAAGTATTTGGTTGAAAATTGATATTTTTTAGTTAAAAATTCAACTACTTATAGAAAATTTATCTTTTCGTTTGACAATTAATCTTCTTATTTAAAAAGTTATCTCTTTGGTTGAAAATTCATCTTTTTCAGTTAAAGATTCATAATTTTAGTTGAGAAATCGTAACTTCGGTTGAAAATTTGTTTTTGGTTTTAAGCTGATCTTTTTTAGGTCAAAGTTCACATTAATTTTACTCAAATATACACTGAATTTGAGATAGAAGAAAACAAAATAAAAATTTGTTTGAATTATTATTTGAATTCATAAATTTGAGAGACAAATTCAAAAAGTGATTAATTATCCTTGTAGTATTGTTTAATTATTCAATTATTCGATGGTGATAATATATTTAAGCATATCTTGTAGGTTCTCAAATTTTCCCAAATTAAAAATATTAATTGAATCCCTAGAATCTGAAAAAAAACATTATTTGTAACAAACTCGCGAAACTGTATACATATTCGATTGTTTAAAAAAATGCGAAATATAGCAAAAAATATGAAGTGGTCAGGAATTTTTTTTCAGGATTTGAGTAGACTCCCTGCAATTATTTTCTCAAAACTTGTTTAAATAATTCAAATTCATCAATAATGCAAAATTAACACACATTTGATTCAGAACCTCGTATTTATCGAAACGAAATTATTTAAATTAGCCAAATCATTTCATGTTTGCGAAAATCTCATTAGCTCTAAAGTAACATCTGTCATAGGAAATATTAAATGAGAATGAAATGTATTTCGAATTTAATTGAGCTTAAAAGCCCTTTCTCTCGTAGATTAGTTTAAATTATTAATTAATTAATGCGGCGAGGTCGCAATCAGTGCACACTGATGTCCAGATCTGAACATCACACACACATAATTTTCAACAGCAGTCTCATCGAGTGCGATTTCATTTGCGTTTACATAAATTATCGCCGATTCAATATTTGAACATGATTGATTGATCAATAATCCAATTGTTTATTGAGTATTGACCCTTCATTACCAGACGGATAACGCTGGCTCACGATGCAATTATTTTGTCTTTTGTCTTGCAATAATTAATGCAGTACATATTGCTTCTATAACAATAGAAATCGTCAAATGTCTGGAGTTAAACAAAATTTCGATATCTTTTCGTAATTAAAATTTAATGAAATTATTATAAATAATTATATAATATAAATGATGTGTAGTTAAATTCTACTCGTTTCTGTCGCTAGAATAGTCACTGATAATTATTAAAAATATACGTTCAGAAGAATTTGAGTACTCAATAATTCTCCTAACCGCCTGACGAATTTTAGGCCATTAGAAGAAACCAACCCTACAGTATTAAAACACACACTGAATGATTATCTATAACTTTTTATTTTCATTTCCATCTGATCAATGAAATATATTTTTTAAATAAGAAGACCGATGATTTTATCATATATTTAAAAAATCTCACTTTTAAGTGAAAAATAAGAATTTTCTATAAAACAGACGAATTTTCAACCCATGAATATCGATTTTTGACAGAAAAGTTCTTTTTTAACCAATCAATCAAATATTCAACAAATGGTTCAATTTTTGGTTAAAAAAATTAATTTTCAATCCCAAAAAATCAAATTTTCAACATAGGAGATTAATTTCTTACCAAAATTATGAATTTCTAACAAAATACTTCAATTTTTCACTAAATAGTTACATTTTTAATCAAGACGATGACTTTTCTGCCAAAAAGAATAATTACATACATTTTTAACTAAATAGTTTGAACAATGCACTTGATACTAGCTTATAACATTTTAAAAGTAAATAGTGGCATTTATAAACTAAAGAAGATCAGTTATTAACAAAAAACTATGTTCTCCAATTTTAATTTAAGAAAATTAATTTCTAATAAAAAAAAGCAATTATTTTTGTACAAAAGAGTTTAATTTCATACCAAATAATTGAATTTTCTACCAAAGTGTTGAATTTTCTACCCGAGAATATGAATTTTCAACAAAAAAGTTACTTTTTAACCAATCTGTTGAATATTCCACAAAATTTTTTAATTTTCAGTTAAAAAACTAATTTTTATTAAAAATAAAACGAACACTTAACACATATAATTCATTTTCTATCAAAAAGACGAATTTTAACTAATTAGTGGAATTTCAAACTTAAAAAAT